>NW_024121118.1:1053785-1275177 GCF_016745375.1 Pimephales promelas | reverse complement strand
AAAAAAATGTAAACTCAAGTATAGAATATAAGTAGGCTAATACTGTTGTTAATGAGAAGACAGAAGAATTCAGCAGGTTAGTGGATAAATATATTTAGCCTATTTATTATTCAGAATCAAACAGTTGGAAAGAAAATATATTTATAGGAACATTTCAGCAGGCTCAAGATAATTAATACAGAGATCGTTATTCACTGTTTTAATCAATTGGCATCCATAAAACGTCGTGATAATCTGCATTCTCATGTATGGACGAGCGATGAACCGGAAACTCCCGGTATGTAGAACGCGGAAGTAGTTGTGCAAGTAGTCCATAGGTGTGTGTGTGTTTTTGTTGTTTTTTTGCATTGACGCACAACACCCATGAAATGAATTAAGTCAGAAGGCATATTACTAGTATTGGTCTTTTAACTAATTTATTTTATTATAGAAATGTTTTGTATTTGTATTATTTTGTATATTGTATTTTGTTCATAACACACGACTCTCCGTCGCTCAGAGATTAGCGTACAGACAGGAGGAGAAGCTGGAGGGGTCGTGGAGTATATGGTCGAGGGAGAAGCCCACAGAGAGTCATGGAGCTGCTCTCGGACAGATAATACTCGCTCTCTCCGGCTCTCTGAGATTCAGGAGGGAATGATTCAGATTTCTCTAGAGGACACATAGGCTGCTCCGGCTCAGTTTGCGCAGTAGCGATCAGCTTTTAACGGGCTTCGATGTTCTCCACTGAAGTCAATGGGGTCGCTCTGTCCGTTTCTTTTACTGTCTGTGTGCGGCACGCTTGGTCAAAAAGTGTTGGAAATGCTAATGCTACCGTGGATTTTTTCTTGTGCCATTGCAGCAAATCAAAGCTCAAAAACCGAATGCTGTGATCTGTTCAGCAACTAATACTGCACTGAGTGACTGATCCCGGTGCAGTGGCTGATTCTGCTGATGATTCCCTCTCAGTGTGTGATAATGCTCCCAGAACCGGACACACACACACGCGTGTCCAATAACAGTGTTCAGGTGTCCGTCTCTGCTCTCTGTGCTCCTAATGAGCAGAAATTAACCAGCACATTCGAGGAGGGTTCGTCTGCAAACTGCGGTTTATGTGACATGTTTGTGTTTATATCACAGAGTTATTCCTAAATTCCCCAAACTCACGAACACCGTGTCGCTTTTCTTCTCAGAGATCACAGTGGCGTACGAGTGGCCCAAATGAAGAGGTCAGAGTGCAGAGGTCACAGAACTGATGAGGGCTGGAGACTTCAACATTTCAGGTGCAGTTGCTGAAGTTTGCATCAGTTCCTGAGGAAACAGGTGTGTGTGTGTGTGTGTGTGTGTGTGTGTGTGTGTGTGTGTGTGTGTGTGTGTGTGTGTGTGTTCGGCCACCTGGAGGGCAAACACACCTCAGTGTGACAGGTCTGTCCGAGCGGAAAACACAAACACACAATAACCTTGTAAACCAGAAGAGGATTTCAAACTTGTAATTAATAAGTTCACGCATCTTTAATTCTCTCTTTATTCATGAGCATCTGCTCCTCTGACCTCGAAACAAATGGAGTTATTGAATATTAAACAGCAGAAACGAGAGCTCTGTTCATTTATCAGACTGTTGAGGAATCTGTGCGGATCCGGACGTCCCGTCAGATGAAGAGGAGCTCGACACGGCCCTCAGAGCCTCACACACACACACACACACACACACACACACACACACACACACACACACACACACACACACACACACACACACACACACACACAAGAGAATGTCTAATTGAAGAGAATTGGCACTGGCTGGTTGCTTCCAGTTTCTGGACTGGCTGCAGTAACACATCTGTCCATGCGGGGGCGCTCGCGGTCGAGTGCAGAATGAATGGGAGTCAATGGGGTTTCACCCCCAGAAATCCACGTTTCTCAGGATGTAACTTTTTGTCAAGTAATTTTAAAGTTGCATTCAAAGGGAGGGCTAAGATAATACACTCAGCTGAAAAAGTTCACTTATCTGTTCTTAAAATCCGTTCAAAACTGCGATGACGTCACACAATAGCAGAATGCTAGCGTGCTCCGGCCAACAACGGCCTAACCTGTAAGACATCAAAAGGACATAAGTACTCGTTTATTCGACTTTTGGCCTATAATCTATATTGAACTTGCGGAATCAACAATAAAATCTGTGTTGATTTAACGACAAGCAGGTGAAAGAGACACATTTAGCCGTTTAGCCCCATAGACTCCCATTCATTCTGCTCTCGCCCGCGATCACCCCCAGTGGAATTCTAATGAACTGCAACCAACATGATCCACAATAGCGCTAATAGGCTCTCCGTTAGACGGCTCTGACTCCTCAGGCTGTGTAGATGCAGAGCTCAACGTCAGATCCGAATCAGCATCATTTCCGTGTTTCTCAGAGGAGACGAGTGAAGCTCTTCATGAAATGCAGAAGAAATCATTCATGATTGATCTGAAGGACATTTGCATATCTCATATCTGCCTTCATGATGAGGTTCATAATACAGTGAGCGGATCAGCAAATCTCACCTGAACTTAATGAGTTTGTTTGCTCATAAAATCTTTAAGATATTAGGTTAAACATCTGTCCAGTGATGAAGCGGCTTCACCTGATCACAGCGGATCAATATATGATTATAGGGCGAGGAACCGAAGATGAAGGTGGAGTTTGGGAAGAGGAGGGATGCTGGGAATGGGGACCGGGAAGCAGCGTTTGCTAAACTCTGGATGTTGATTGGAAGATTAGACGGACTCGTACTTTAAACTTCACAAACAAAAGAATGAGATGTGTGTATGTCTTAATCTGCACACACATAATTAATTATGTATATATATATACACTGTACTGCCAGAAGTATGGGCCACCATGTGTGTGTAAATCAACACTAGACATGCAGACGCTTCTACAAACATCTGAGAGTGTGTGTTGCTGTCAGGAGCTCAACGAACCCGTGATCCACTGGAGACATGACCTCACCACTGAATCTTACATCAACTGACCACATCAAGCCCAGAGCGGGTCAGCCGGACCACATCAAGCCCAGAGCGGGTCATGAACACGGGTCGTAGAAGATGCCGACGTTCTGCAATATCTACACACCTCCAAACACCTTCAGATCAGCTCACGGACACCGAGAAGAGCTCAGATCAACACCAGACCGCACTGATGACCGGGAGAAGAACTGGAAAACATTACAAAAGTGTGTGTGTGTGTGTGCGAGAGAGAGAGAATGTGTGTGTGTGTGTGTGTTGTTCCTCTCAGCATGGCTTTATCTCCACACTCGATCTGTAGATTGCCTGTGGCAGAGTCTTGACAAAACAAATCTCACCTTATCAAAGATGGCACACACACACACACACACACACACACACGTGTGTATGACAGCTGTATTAAGATTCTGCTGCGCTGCTGAACGTTTGCCCTTAAACCTGCGCCATTAACATTCAGTGTAAGACAACAGAGAGGTTGATGAGATCAGATCACGTCCCCTGTGTGTGTGTTTGAGTGTGTGTGTGTGTGAGTGTGTTTGAGTGTGTGAGGGTGTGTGTTTGTGTGTCTTTCTTTTCTTTTCTATTTATTTTTGTTTATTTATAAAGCAGTTTCAACACAACTCAAGGTTGACACAAAGTGTTGTACAATACAACTAAAATCTAACACACACACACACACACACACACACACACACACACACACACATTACACACCTGGTGGAAAGCTGTTGATAAAAGGGTGTTTTAAAGCAGATTCTTAAAACTCTGCATCATCTTCTTGGAGCGTTTTCTAGTTTATTCACTTCCAATAAACTCTCTCTCTCTCTCTCTGTTCAGTGTGTCAGTCTCTCGCCCCTCTGGCCTCCATATGTCAGATGCCCGTCAGCGGATGCTAATCACTTATTCATTGTGATCATGAATTAAAAATCCATCAGTGTGTTTTTTCTCATCCCTCGAGCCTGAGTTATCCATGAACAACAGATACACACACACACACACACACTCCGTCAGTGACAGAACAGAACATCTAAAATTATGTGAAGAACACTCACACATGTGTGTGTGTGTGTGTGTGTGTGTGTGAGAGAGAGAGAGAGAGAGAGTAATAAATGGAGGAGGGGAATAATAAAGATCCAACAGAGCAATGACAGAGAGAGAGAGAGAGAGAGAGAGAGAGAGAGAGTGATGGATGGAGGAGAGGAGAGGAGTGATGACGAGGGGTCAAAGGTTAAGTGTGCTCCTGACCCACTGCTCTCAGTGTTCTCTGGGGTCTTCTGGATGCGGGTCAGATCCGGTTCTCCCTCGGGATGGCGAGCGCTTCTCGTTAGTGTTGTTGGAGAAGGATAAAGTAAAGTGTGTGTTTCAATGATCTGGACAAACAGACGGAGTGTGAGATCCTCATTACACTCATAAACACCCCGAACATGAACTATGACCTTCATTTCACGCAATTACTGACACATAAAGGGAAGTTTTATTAACCACGGTGTGTGTGTGTGTGTGTGTGTGTGAGTGAGTGACTAGTGTCGAGAGTGGTCTCCTATACAAGTGAACATTACACAAACCTGATCTCTCACACTCACACACACACACACACACACACACACACACACACACACACACACACACACACACACACAGAGAGAGCGCTTTCTCTACTGGTCTGTCAGGGAAACACGAGTGTGTGTGAATGCCTGGAATTTATTATTACTTTTTAATAGTTTCAATTACTTTATTTACATACATTTTATTAAATAAACATTATTAAGAAAATACAAAATGATGAAATATTATAAATGATTAAATAAGCATCCACACATCGTGGTTTTTATCCCAGAGTCTCTGGAAGACGGTTTGACAAAATGAGCTGTAAATCCACCATGAAAATATACATAACGCTAGATATTATTTTAATGTTTGTGTGACACTTTTCACATCGAATCACACAATATTTATATTCTTTAAAAATGACCACGAATGTTGCAGATAATCACGGAACATTATGATGCTGACACTGATAATTACCACATCATGCTAATAATATTTAACACTTTTTCATATTTTATAATATTAATAATATATTTTTTTTATTAAGCCTATTTATGTCTTATATTACCAGGAAATAATCTCTTTCTAATTTCTCTTTCTGAAGCTGAGATCGTTCGCCAGTTTTATTGTGGATCGGTGTGCGCGTGACATGTTTTCGACGCGTGCGTTATACGTCTCGTCCTGACGTCATGCGTCTTCCCGGGATCTTTACGGGTTGTGTGTGAACGCACTCACAGATCCCGGCAAATCTCCGGCAGTGTGAATGAACCGAAATCAAACTATCCCGGGACAAATGCCGAGTCACATTATCCGTGTATTTTCCGAATCTGTGTGAAAGGGGCTTTAGTCCTAAAACGTGATTTATTTTGCACTTATGTTGTATTCCTGCTAAAGGAATAAACACCAATGTACATTTTAATTTCAGTTTTTGAAATGCTTGTTTCCATAACGCGAGCAGCTTTCCTCCCATGATGCCATGCGGCCGTGTGCGCGCGCAGCGGGTATATATTATGCAGATAAACTCTTCTAAATAATATTACATTGCTGGATTATTGACGTGTATTAGTATGCTGGCATCAGAAGATCTCGGCGGAGGGGATACACACGGCGGTGACTCGGAGGATTTCACGGCAGTATTTCAGCTTTATTGAGTTTTCAGGTGTTTAACACAAACTCGACCGATTCCAGAGAGCAGAGTCAGGTAAGAGCTGTATCACCAGGGGTGTGTGTGTGTGTGTGTGATGGTTACAGTAGTCCATGGTTCAGCGAGTACCGTGTGAAGTGTGTAGTAGATTTTTGTGTTTTTTTTGTGTGTCATGTGGCAGTTTACGGCTGGTGACGTCACGTGAACTTGCTTAATTTGCATTATTTCCTGTCACTGATTTCCAGCGTTATTGTTCTGTTTTGTGTAATTTTGCTCAAGTAAAAAGGCGACTTCTTGCAAAAGAGCTTCTAGTATTGTAAGCCAGGGATGATGCTGTATAAAGTGGCTCCCTTTTTCTTTTGTTAGGTTTCATTTTTGTTTTTGTCTTCTAGAAGATTTTTATTTTATTTTACTTTAGTTACTTTGTATTTTTACTTTGAATGATTGTGTCAATGCATCGTCATGGCAATATGAATTGTGACATCTGTGACATCATCACATGTTAAAGAGGCCATGTCTGTGACATCATCAGTACGTGATGATATCATGACCCTAGATTTGCATTTCCTGATGGAGTAGACCGTGAAGCTCCACACGTTCTGATCGCTGCAGAAACTCTTCATCCAATGGTAGATGCTGTAGACTCAGCACTGTTCGTTTGCTGAAGTATTATTGGACGCCTTGGATTTCCTCTAGTGGAAGCGTCTGGAACTGCAGCCGAACACACACTGACCAAACGCTCACATGCGGAGCACATACACACACTGCTGGAGATCTATATGGCTTTGATTTTCTCGTTGTTTTACAGCATAACATGATTTTGAAAATATATGTATTTCATAAAAAAATAGTATTTCTATGCATTTCTCACTATAATACACATAAAAATTCTGCAACTTTTTTCACTTTAGCAATAATTTGCCTGGAGTCATCTTTAAAAAGAGAACAAACTCAAGATTTACCACAGTTTAAGTTGGAAATTACATTTTCAGGTCTATGTTCAAAAAGTGAATAAAAGTATTAAAATTACAGCATATATATGATTTAGTATAAAAAACATAATCAAACTAAAATATAGTACATTCATTTTATTGACAAACAAAAATCGGTCATTTTTGCCCGACACGTGAAGAAGAGTACCAGACGGTTAATAAACACGCGTTGAAACATGTGAAGCTGGAGTGTAAGAGAAGAGACTGTGTGTGTGTGTGTGTGTGTGTGTGGGAAACCTCAGAAATCAGTGTCTCTGCATGAACTGATTAGTGTGTGTGTGTGTGCTTTGTTCAGCAGCTGATCTCTCAGAGGTCAGTGAATCGATCTGGTTTGTTCGGAGTAAATCTCCCGTCATTCCCAGAAGGCCTGCGGTTCTGGCGTCGCTCGGCTCACGTGCGGCTCAGGCTCGTCCATCTGCGGCTCACAGAGTCAGACTCGCTCAAGATGTTCCCGAAATCCCAGAGACTCGCTCAAGATGCTCCTGATATCCTGCATCTCCTGCTTCTGCTGTCCGAGCCTTTTCCCCGAGTCCCAGTGACAGATCCGACGGCTCTCGGGTCGAGGCTCTCCGGGACCATGGGCCATCTGGACGAGAGAACGAGAGATCGAAAGAGTGAGGAAAGAGAGAACGAGAGCGTTTCTGACTGTCCGGCAACCAAAACACTTCCTGAGACTAAATTAAAAACGATAACCAGACATGAATTTTTCATACTTCCCTTCAAACTGAATATTGTACATGTTTTGAACCCTGTGTGTGTGTGTGTGTGTGTGTGTGTGTGTGTGTGTGATCCACTAACGCTCGGTGTCCCTCAGGGCTCTGTTAGTGGATCAAACTGTTCCTCTCGTCGCTGAGAAGTGAGCGAATACTAAAGCGATCTGTTGATGTGTCCGTAGCTTTGTTTTCATCGACCTGTTTTAATGCGCTTTTTAGGATATTGAATAAAAAATACTGGATGGAAATGGCAAGATGTGAATAAATTATAAAAATGTATATTATAAAAATGTAAATTTTTAATGTACATAAAATAGTTTTTTTATCCGTTTAGAAGACGTGCACATAATAAACTACGATGGATGGAAACTGAAAAAAATTCCTCAGTAAACTCATGTGACTTCCCCTCGGCGTCAGCTGATTGGATGACAGTGTTTACTGTTTCGTCTGACGCTCGACACACACTCGTTTATGATGGAGGGAAAAGAGGACGACTGCAGAAACACACACTTACACTATAATTATAGAAATGAAGGTGATGACGAGCGCTTCGGATGGAAACGCAGCCGTTGATCTCGGCTTTATAAAGTGCTTTTCATCCTGAACTTTTATCGTTTCTATTTCGCGGTGTTAAACGGAGTCTCTGGTTCGAGTCTCACACTCGTTGTTATTCTCCTTTCATCACCTTGATTCTTTCCTCCTTTTCTTCGTAATCTGTGTGTTGGTCCTCTTCTCTCATGTTTTAATTAAAGCTGCCATATTTCACAGGCTTAGCGGATAAATCCAGTCTTCCTGCTACAGTTTAATGACCTCAGACTCGCTGTGATGTAGTGTGAGGAGGAACGCGAGGAAGAGTGTGTTGTTCAGGCTGTTCAGTTCCAGCTCTGAACACTTTAGCCTATATCTGAGCCTGAGCATGAAACTATATTTGTAATCAAACAAAGTTTCTCCCTTAAATTATTGCATTGTTTAAATGCATTTTTTTTTTTTTTTGCTAACGGTGATTTGTACATTTCTGAAATGCAGACCGTCTCATCTTATAGGCTACTGGCTACCTGATCTCAGTAACTGTGTGTGGACTTTCTGAAGCTGCTATAAACGATGTGTATTGAGAAAAGCGCTATACAAATGTGAATTCAATAATTTAATTAAACATTTGTGAGTAAAAGCTTAAAATATATTGATTTCCATTGATTAAAAAAGATACACACACACACGTGATCCGAGCGTGTGATTCTCGGGTTCCTCGGATATATTCGTCAGTCGTGACGTTGGAAGCTAATTTATGCGCGTTGTCTCGTTTGCGTGGCTTTGATTGTTCCTCTCAGATGCAGTAAAGGTTTCATCAGTAAGAGTTTGAGAAGCACTACTGTAATTACGCTCAGCTGGAGTTACACACTGACAGCTGCTATTATCGGCTCGCTCTCCGCATGTGTGTGTGTGTGTGTGTGTGTGTGTGTCTGGGCCGTGCGGCCTATATGGGGAGCGGCCTATAATAACCTGCTAAAGTTATTGTTGTTCATTGTATTGTAATGATGCAATATTTATTATTTATAAACGATTTGCTAAGATTCGATATCAATTCAAAAGATGGGTCTATAATTTAATAAAGTCTTTTATTTCGAGGGAAAATGAAAGTTGGCTACTTGACGGTCAGGTTGATGTTCATTTAATTGAAAGTAGAGGTTGCAGTAACGAGTAACGAGTGTGAGCCGTAAACGAGGAGATCTGATGCTCAAACCTGCAGAAGTTTAAAGCATCAGACGCCAGTGGTTTGTAAATCAACGGTAGGTCATTAATGGTTGTTTCATTTGATTGCTCTGCGTCCGCGATCAATATCCCGCGGTCTGCGGCGGCTCCGCGTGACACGAGTTCTGCTACACAGCAGCGAGAAACCCGGGAGACTCGTCGTCTGTTTCACTGAGAGAAACCATAGACTGTAAAATAATATAAACGTAGTGTGCGTGACGTCACTTTCTCGTAGTGTTTCTGAAGAGCGTTTCTCAAGCTCAAAGTGGGCGGAGCCGATCGTTGCCATCTTGGCCGCGCGTCACCCCCGGATAATTGAAAATGTGCAGCGAGGCGGCTTAGCTGAGGTGACGTGAGGCTAACACTAGCAGACGAATGCTAGCAGTGACATCAGCGGCAATCCACCTGCACTCAAGTGGCCACGCCCTTAATTATGCAGAACTTTAAGGCTTAATATAATTTAAACGGATGAGTTATAAAAGAATTCACCCGCTCACAGTCGTCATGAAGAGCAACATTAGCGATATAGACCACAACCAGTTTCTGCTCCAGACTGTGAACATGTTTATTCTGCCATTTTAACATGCGGGTCTATGGGAGTGAGTCTCTTCTGCAGCGCCTCTAGTGGCCAGTGGAGGAACTGCAGTTTAACTCACTCAGTGCTGGATTGGAGAGAGAGGGGAAGGTGCTGCTTGAGAGAAACGCATCATGTTTTTAACAGAATTCAAAGAGTGAGATTCAGGAACCGGCCCTGAGGACTGGCGTTCGACGAGAGACTCGCTGATGTGTGTCCCGGAGATCCGTGAGGAAAAGCTTCGGGCGACACAGAAACAGTTTTACAGATTAAATCCGTCTTCATTGAACATTATCATTCGGACACACACACACACACACACACGCGCGCGCACACACACACACACACACACACACACGCAGGAGCTCATAAATGCAGGAAACCCAGCCTGGATAAAGTCTTGCGCTTGTTAAATGGGCTGTAGTCGCCTTGGGTCTCATTATCAAAGTTTGGCAGGAACTTCTCAATATTTCATGCGTGGCGCCCCTCCTATATATCAATATGTGTGAATGCCATTACAACTCTGCTTAATATTTTAATTGCTTCTCAGGAACAGAGGGCGAGCCAAATTGTTTTGATATCCCGGAGGCTTCGGGGTAATGAGATCCGTGTCCTCGTGTGTTCGGAAGGTCCTGACCTCACGCTCGTCTCCGGGACCGAGGAGGATCGAGGGATCGGCCGCTGATGGACGAGTGTGTGTTTGAAGGAGACGCTGAAGATGAAGGTAAAGATCTCGCATGGTGTTACAGGACCAGACGCTGATCTGAGAGAAACTCACTTCTAACAAATGAACTTCATTTCCCAGAATGCATCAGCAGTGTTACGTGTGCATTACAGTCACTCTTCCTGTTCCAGTCCTGTGTGTGTGTGTGTGTGTGTGTGTGTGTGTGTGTTGTGGCCCGCTGTTCTCGTTACTCGTCCTGCAGTGTTGAGTCTCGCTCCTCAGGCATCTTTAACTCTCAATCACCTGCTATTCAACACACACACACACACACACACACACACACACACACACACACACACACACACACATTAATGAGTTTGGTAGATTCTTGCTGAAGTTAAAGTGATATCCGTGTCGATCTACAGCGTGAGACGAGAGGAGATCATGAGATATTATCATGATAATCTGACCACAGACTTCAGTCTCCTCTTCTTCTCTTCTTCTTCTTCTTCTTCTTCTCTCTGCTAGTTCTTTGGTTTTCTACATTATTTCACTGACCCGTAGATTGAACTCGGGCCGGTTGAGCTCGATGATTTAAACTCTAGATCTGCAATCGCTCGATGATGAACGTTTGCTCTTTAAACGGAGTGTGTGTCGTGTTGTTCTCCAGGTCACATGACGCCGTGAGCTTCTCCATGTATCAATGAGCAAGAGTTTCACTAGATCTTGAATTAATCAAGAAATCAATTAGTATAATAATTAATTTGCTTTAATTACACACTTCTGGAGTAGATTGGAAACTCATTATTTATTCAATAATTAATGTGCTGTGATTAAGTATAATCTCAGTATTTAAACACCTCTGTGTGTCATTTGTGAAGAGTGATTATATAAGTAATAATGAATCCCGACGTGCTCGTGTTATCCCTCCATCCGGAGACAAAGTTAGGAAGAGTGAATGAAGTCATCACACTCGTCTTTTGTTTATTTGTCTAATTGTAAACTTGGAATAAACATTAGAAACCATAGCAACACTCATCATGTGTGTGTGTTTAACTTCATACATCTGTGCTGGGAGCGGATAACTCGAGTGTGAACGGTTCATGAGTGTGTAAGACTGAACATACGCTGAAACCAGAAAAGCCACTTTACACAGAAAGGCCCAGTAAAGATCAGTTAAACCGGTGTGAGTCCAGACTCGGGTGGCCTTTGGAGTCCCGCCTTCGGTCTTGACATCGATTGGCTGAAGCCGTGGGTTATTAAAGCTGCTATCAGATGCTCTTGACGAGGTCACGTCATCGTCTCCTCTTAATTACTTTAAAAGAGTTGTGGAGTGCCAGTGAATTGATGAGGCCATCGTCTAACGTATAACGCTGTGATTAAACCCTGTATTAGGAGGCAGTCGTTTAGTGAAGCATGTGGACGCTCGGAGGAGTTACCGCAGTAATTCATGCACTTTGGAGAAATACTCTGTTATTTGATTATATTTCTCAACATCAAATAACGCCTGTCGGCTGAACGTGCTGAACAGAGTTTATGGGTTTCTGTATTTACAACATCTGCTTCAGGAAGATTAGATGAACAATCTCAGTTCTGGAGAAGTGTCCCTGTTAAAGCTCCTACAACACACTCATCACAGCTCAAACACACACTAATGTCCACATGATCTCCACCGTAGCGTCAGCTCTTCCTCTCAGTGTCTCTCTAAGCCCCGCCTCTCTGAGAGCTGCTCTGCTGTGATTGGCCATTATCATATCTGACTGACAGCTCTTGATCACAGTGATGCGAACAGTGGCGATGGCGTGGGTTTCACCGTCTCAGTCTCAGAGAACAGCGTCTCCTCGACACGAACAACACGAACTCTTCCAGTCTCAGAGACACTAGTGTTTGAGGGCGGGGCTAAGAGACGCTGCTCAGCCAATCAAGACCAGAGGAGGGCATTATAAGTTACATGTGAGACTGAATTACCGACGACTCGTTTCAGTTCAGCCTCGCTTCTGTCTTTTAGGAGACGAGCAACCTTTTAAATTCACAAACATCTCTGTTACACACTACATGAGAGGAAATATTTAAAAAAGCATTGGTGAAGAATTGGAAATGAAAGTGAATGAATAAATGATGTATGTTTGAGAATGCATCATGGGAAAGCGCTCACGCACATATGCTCTTTTATGTTTGTGTTCGAACACATCAAACGGCCCGCGTCCATCATCCTCAGATTCCCCCGAGCCGGAGCTTCATCACGCCGAGGTAAACTTCAGTCTTCTGCTCAGATCTCAATCCTGAAGAGTCTCAGAGTTTGTACGTCGCTGATGAAAATGAAAGTTCATTGATTTTTGAGTGCCTATGAATAGTCAGAAGTCGTTACTAAATGTGTGTTTCGGAAGTAACGGTGAAGTTTTTGGTTCCAGAGCTCATGATGTGTAAAGATTAAGCAAACAATGTAAAATTCACTACATCTTGCTAATGTTACTTATAATTTATGATATAAAGGAGACCAGAAAATGTAGAACATCGTTTAAAAATGTATTTCTATGTACGTCGTATTTTTCCTCCTTCCCATTTTACCAGATTTAAAGTAGTGGAAAAACATGTGCTGTCATGACTTATTGATTATTTGATTTTTTACAGTATATATAGTACAAGAGCTGGTTTAATATCATGTTTTTCTGTAATAATCATCTTTATGTTGAGCATCAAATGAAACTTAAAACCACAGAATTGAATCCAGCGTCTCCTCACGCGTGTGTGTGTGTGTGTGTTTGCCGTTCAGCAACACTTCGTCACGTTTCCCTGAATTCTGGTGGGAAAGCTCCGTGTTTCTCGCTGTGACGGCAGAAGGAGGGAAAGTGGAACATGAACTGGAAGTAAATGAGTGCATGAGATAAATTTGGAGTCAATACAAATGAGATTTGGAGCAGCGGGAAGCACTCGAGGAGATTGAACATCGCTGGCCTTATACACGTTTAATTTACTGTATGACTGTTGGGTTTCATTGCTCTCGCGCAGCCCGACACACACACACTCCCATCGGTCCTCGTTCACCTGCTCCTGCTCTCGTAGAAGAACACACTCTCCATCCCAGACTGGCACTGACCGCACCAGACCATCATGGAGGATCACTGACCGCACCAGACCATCATGGAGGATCACTGACCGCACCAGACCATCATGGAGGATCTCTCCTGGCTCAGCCGGTTCGGAGACGGATGCGATTCCTGTCTTCCGGATCTCAGATCCACAGGTGTCTCCTGTCAGTGGGATTCTGGGTTTGCTGGTAAAGCTGTTTGGCTGTGACTCTCCAGTGCGGGCGTGGGGAGATATATCCAGCGGAGCCGTTTAACGGCCCATTCAGGAGAGGAAGACACTCTTATTACAGGAGACGCCATTAGTCAAGGGTTTCTCCTCCTGAAGCGCCAGTCAAACAGCCCGTGTTCCTCAGGGTTGTGATTCTCCATGCAACGATTCGTCACGGCGCTCTTGATTGAAAGAACTAATAATGAAATAGGAAGGGTGCCAGTTTTCAGAGAGAGAGAGAGAGAGAGAGAGAGAGAGAGAGACTGTATGAAGCGTCTCACATGAGAGAAAGAAAGAGAATAAATAGTGTTTCATCACGGCTGCTCTGATTGAACTCGAACGCCTCGTCAAGGACACATCTATCTATCTATCTATCTATCTATCTATCTATCTATCTATCTATCTATCTATCTATCTATCTATCTATCTATCTATCTATCGCATTCAGCTTTGCCTTTGTAGTAAAGATACGGTATATATTTCTCATTGAGGTCATAATCTCAGCTCAGCTCTGTTGACGGTTGTAGACGTTTAGTCGTAGTTTGGCGTGATCGTATCGTGTCCTGTAATGATGTCAGATCCTCAGAGCGAATCAAACGTCTCGAAGGCTTCATGTTTACCGCTTCGCCTCTGGACAAAAACACGCCGCCAAATAAAACAGTCTGTTGCCTTCGAAACGCATGAGGTGTGTCACCTGACGGCTCCGTCTGCCCTTCACGTGTTCCCTCTCTTTACTCTCTTCTCTTTCTTTTCTTCATTCTCTTCCGTCTCGCTATAATACGATTATTCCTCAGATGTGTAATGCGCCTGCCCATCATGGAGTCTCTGGGGTCTCGGACAGCAGTGCCCTTCACTGAGCCGGGGACTCTCTCTCTCTCTCTCTCTCTCTCTCTCTCTCTCTCTCTCTCTCTCTCTCCTCCTTCAGGATCATCTGTTTCTCCTCTCGCTTCTCAGGTTTACGGCTCTTCTGTTGTTTGTTCAGGCTTTACAGCAGCTCTAGAATAAAGTTATTGTTCAGATAAAGTTAGTTTTGATTGATTCTCTTCCGAAAAAACGTTATTATGTCGTTTATCGTATCTCGTGTGTAACTTCAGAAACGTGAATCTTGAAAACGCTGATGGCACACACGCATATAATGTGTTTAGTATACAAGTATGCACGTTTAAATATATTTATGCACGGGCACATAATCTTAAGTGACATTGGCATTACTTGTCCGGCAGCATAATACAGAATTAATCCGTTTCTTCGGGTCCATGCGAACGGCATCATCGAGTGTTTAATGTGTACAGAGGAGACCTTCCCTCTCGAGTGCTCATCTTCACATCAGCGAGAGCAGAGCAGCACCCGTATCTGATGTAGGGCACTCATTAGTGCGCACTCATTAAGGAGAGGACCGTTTAGTGTCCGGCGGCTCGCGCTCAAGACATCGGAGATGGTTTAATAGATTCCTTCTAATCTTCTAATCCTTCTAACTGATCTGTGGCTTCAAACTAATTAGCAGATTTGATTAAAATATCTGGATTAAGTTGTCTGACATTACTAGGCGTTCTTGTGTACACTGGAAAGGGCAGAAATATCGATACTGGAAACCATGATCAGCAACATCATGACATCATGTAATTAAAAAAGAGTCACACACACACCTGACGAAGAAGTTAAAATGTGATCCATTGAATGTGTGTTGTTTGTTACATGATTCCCAATTATTTCTAGTATTTGTACAGGCTTTACATTTTTTATTTTGATGTTGTAATGAGCAATTAATGTAATTTGACCCGTGAAGCAGATGTGTTATATGACAGCATTAATTAAAGCTCGACAGTGATCTGCATCAGCCACTCCCATCACAGCTGTTCATGTTAAAGCCGCTCAGACCAACTGCGCATCGTCTGTCTGTGTGTGTGTGTGTGTGTGTGTGTGAGACTCCTAATACAACTATTAGGACGTTAATATTCCCTCACCAATAAATCTCCCGGTGAGTCAAATTGGCTGTGTGTGTCTATGTTATGAGACAACATTAATATTATTTGCACATTTATTTTTAAATCATTATTATTGATTTTAAATGATTATTGTCCTAGGTTCGTTAGGGATCTCAGTGACTGGGACAGACTTTAATATCAAATCCCAGTCCATAACCCTGTGTGATCTGACGGATGTGTTGCTCCGGGATGAGCTTTGAAGAACCCAACAATCCTGGATCATGTCAATCATCAACAGAGGAATCCTGCTAGTCGAGTAATCCACGTGAAGAACGAACGGCGGGTCAGTAACTCGGAAGTGTTCGGAGGCGTCCTGTCTCTGTGTTTGAGTGTGTGCTGTAACGCTTGCTTTAGTTTGCATATGAGGAGAAATCTTCTATTTTCCACAGACTCTGGAAGCAGGAACTTAAATTATTCATTGAGAAGCAACTTTCCCCTTCTGTAGTTGTCAAAACGAGGGAAAAAATCAAATTGCATCGTTTCTCCTTTAACTGCCATCAGCGTTAGTTCTAGCCCACTTCTGCCTGGATACACTTCTCTTCTGTTCCCATGAGGCAACCAATACAATCCAGCACTGAGTGAGTTAGACTGCAGTTTCACCACTGGCCACTAGAGGCGCTGCAGAAGAGACTCACTCCCATAGACCCGCATGTTAAAATGCCCAACTTTACAGCAGAATAAACGTAATCCACTGACCGGAAGTTGAAGCCTCGCGGGAGCTGCCATCTTGTAGCAGAACTTCACTTGCGTTAGCATTCCCATTGACTCCCATTCATTTTGGCGTCACTTTGACAGCGAATAACTTTACATCTGAGGCGTTTGAAGACCCCATTTGTCCTTTATTTATTTCTAAAGAAACACGACAATGTATAAAAGGCTCCATTACCTTGTAGCTTATGTTATAGCCCCATAGAAGCAGTTTTAGTGAAAGTAGGCTAACGATTGCATCATACCCACGCGACTCTCTGTCGCGCAGTAGAGAGATTACCGTATGCACAGGAGGAGAAGCTCGCGCGCAATCGGGGAAACGTGGAGGCAAAATGACAAAATAATTAATCAGAATCCCTAACAGAAGTGTCTCCTTCTCCTCGCTCACGGACAGCTCCTATTCACACTCTCCGTCTCTGCATGTTTCGGAAGGGAATGATCCAGATTTGTCATGCCACAGCACTAGAAGACAGACAGGTCGCACTCGTCACATCTTCGTAGTTAAGCTCTGTTTGAGTCTGCGCGTCAGGGGCGGAAGTGCTAAAAAATCGCCAAAAACTTAAATCGTCTCAATGGAGTTCCAATGACATCGCTCTTTTACTGTCTGTGGAATAAACATGTTCACAGTCTGGAGCAGAAACTGGTTGTGGTCTATATCGCTAATGTTGCTCTTCATGACGACTGTGAGCGGGTGAATTCTTTTATAACTCATCCGTTTAAATTATATTAAGCCTTAAAGTTCTGCATAAATAGGGGCGTGGCCACTTGAGTGACCGATGGATTGCCGCTGATGTCACTGCTAGCATTCGTCTGCTAGCGTTAACCTCACGTCACCTCAGCTAAGCCGCCTCACTGCACATTTTCATTTATTCAGGAGTGACACGTGACCAAAATGGTGACAGCCGGCTCCGCCCACTCTGGGCTACAGAAACGCTCTTCAGAAACAGTACGGGTGACGTCACACACACTACGTTAATTGTTTCATACAGCATTAGCATTCGCTCGTCAGTCGGTGGTTTGGGCAAACAGCATTAGCATGCGCTCGTCAGTCGGTGGTTTGGGCAAACAGCGTTAGCATTCGCTCGTCAGTCGGTGGTTTGAACAAACAGCATTAGCATGCGCTCGTCAGTCGGTGGTTTGGGCAAACAGCGTTAGCATGCGCTCGTCAGTCGGTGGTTTGGGCAAACAGCATTAGCATTCGCTCGTCAGTCGGTGGTTTGGGCAAACAGCGTTAGCATGCGCTCGTCAGTCGGTGGTTTGGGCAAACAGCGTTAGCATTTGCTCGTCAGTCGGTGGTTTGAACAAACAGCATTAGCATGCGCTCGTCAGTCGGTGGTTTGGGCAAACAGCGTTAGCATGCGCTCGTCAGTCGGTGGTTTGAACAAACAGCATTAGCATGCGCTCGTCAGTCGGTGGTTTGGGCAAACAGCGTTAGCATTCGCTCGTCAGTCGGTGGTTTGGGCAAACAGCGTTAGCATTCGCTCGTCAGTCGGTGGTTTGAACAAACAGCATTAGCATTCGCTCGTCAGTCGGTGGTTTGGGCAAACAGCGTTAGCATTCGCTCGTCAGTCGGTGGTTTGAACAAACAGCATTAGCATGCGCTCGTCAGTCGGTGGTTTGGGCAAACAGCGTTAGCATTCGCTCGTCAGTCGGTGGTTTGGGCAAACAGCGTTAGCATTTGCTCGTCAGTCGGTGGTTTGAACAAACAGCATTAGCATGCGCTCGTCAGTCGGTGGTTTGGGCAAACAGCGTTAGCATTCGCTCGTCAGTCGGTGGTTTGAACAAACAGCATAAGCATGCGCCAGTCAGTCGGTGGTTTGAGCAAACAGCATTAGCATGCGCTCGTCAGTCGGTGGTTTGAGCAAACAGCATAAGCATGCGCCAGTCAGTCGGTGGTTTGAGCAAACAGCATTAGCATGCGCTCGTCAGTCGGTGGTTTGAGCAAACAGCATTAGCATTCGCTCGTCAGTCGGTGGTTTGAGCAAACAGCATTAGCATTCGCTCGTCAGTCGGTGGTTTGAGCAAACAGCATTAGCATTCGCTCGTCAGTCGGTGGTTTGAGCAAACAGCATTAGCATTCGCTCGTCATCTCACAGTGACCTCAGATGCTGTTGTTTCTCTCTCTGCGCGACTGATAGCACTAGCGGACGGCAGATGGCCTGTCAGACTCGCCTTGTAAGTCGCTGTATGTCACTTGATGTAACCCTGGGTAAGATCAGGTCAGAGGTCAAACACACTATCTGATGTTAATAAATTTCTGCCGCGAGTCTGAAGTTCTGAAGTAAGATTTATATATGTGTAAATGATGTACTCCTGTGTGATGATGCCTTCATGTGTCGTACAGTCAGCAGGTGATCTGAACTGAGATTGGAGGGGAAAAATTGGTGAATAATTATGTAAATGTGGGTCACATGACTTCAGAAGATATTTTTATGGTGCTTTTGTAATTTTTAATGTCATCTGTCTGTTATTGGGTTGTTAACTAAAACTAAAACCATTAAAAAATCTTGAAATTATATAAAATTGTTATTTCACTTTAAAATAAGGTCCCAAACGTAACGTGTGTGTAACGTGATATCAGTGTGTTTGGTGTATTTGGTGTGTTCGGTGTGTAACGTGTGTTGTTAGCATTATTAGTGTTGTTAGCGTTATTAGCATTATTAGTGTTATTAGCATTATTAGTGTTGTTAGCATTATTAGTGTTGTTAGCATTATTAGTGTTGTTAGCATTATTAGTGTTGTTAGCGTTATTAGTGTTGTTAGTGTTGTTAGCATTATTAGTGTTATTAGCATTATTAGTGTTGTTAGCATTATTAGTGTTGTTAGCGTTATTAGTGTTGTTAGTGTTGTTAGCATTATTAGTGTTATTAGCATTATTAGTGTTGTTAGTGCTATTAGCATTATTAGTGTTGTTAGCATTATTAGTGTTATTAGCATTATTAGTGTTGTTAGTGTTGTTAGCATTATTAGTGTTGTTAGTGTTGTTAGCATTATTAGTGTTGTTAGCATTATTAGTGTTGTTAGTGCTATTAGCATTATTAGCACCTGCACGGCCTCTGATTCCTGAGCTTCCCCAGACAGCAAACTGACACTGAATCAACGTGGAAACGACGTCTCTCATGACATTGAAACAACGTTGATTTTGCTCATCGAATTAACGTTGAACCAACGTCAGACGCGGCATTCTTCAAAGCTAAATGAAAATCAAAAATTGGTTTGCTTCCATAACGTTGAAACAATGCGTTGATTTCAAGTTGATTTTCCGTTAGTTTTGAAAGAATGACGGGCCTGACGTTGGTTCAACGTTAATTCGATGAGCAAAACAATGTCAGATCAACGTTGTTTCAATGTCATATTTCCACGTTGATTCAATGTCAGTTTGCTATCTGGGTTGCTCTTCAGATCGGAGGCGGGTTGAGGCTGTTCTGCTGTTGGACTGTCGAGAACAGTCGAGCCCCAACACACAGCTTCTGATTTCACCCAACATAATCACTCTTTTGAGCACAACGAGATTATGAATAATGAGCTCTTTGAATGTCCAGGTACTTCATTTCAGCGTAAGCACACATCCAATTACCAGCGCCGGATAAAACAGCGCTTTCCTGCTAATCCTGTAATTATACATAAGCTTTGTTTTGCCTTTATTACAGCATGCAGAAATCCCTAATAATCAACACACTGTTTGATGTTTTAATTGTCACGGGCTCACGGGAGCAGCGGGAAACACTGATCGAGCTTCGGTCAGGACTCATCCGCCGGGATCTTCAGCTCCTTTACTGTAAGATTATGACTGGCATGATCTCGCCGTAGTTTCCTCCTCACACACGCGGACAGGATTCACTGAGTGGAGGAGACTCAGACTTACATCCATTTGGATGCTTAAAGGAGTCCTATAATACCCGTTTCACAAGTCTCTGAGTCCCCAGAGTGTGTGTGTGTAGTACGTTTTTGAAATGTTCAGTGTGTGTGTGTGAGGTAATCAGAGCTGCGAACACACACACTGAACAACATTTCAAAAGCGTTTATCCTTTTATGTTGAAAGCGAGTCAAAGATGAGCGACTCTAGAAGTGCCGACATGTAGAAGCAACAGGACATTTCTGAGTTTATGCAGCTGATGTGGAGTTGACCATCTTCTAGTCATTGATTAGCATATTCTGTCATGATCATCTATAAACCGTGTTCGGGGGCGGAGCTTATGGAAATAGCTTATTAGTGTTTGTGATGTCACTAACCGGTGAAGAAGCTCATTGTAGTTCCTATCAGCCGTTTGTTGTAGTCCTTAAAAAGTAGGATATAAGAAAAAAAGTCTCAGTGTGTCCGTGTACCGTGAGTGTTCGCTCTTGTGGTTACGCACGCACACGCGCGCTCTTGCAATCTGAAACTTCACCGATAGAGGCCGCTAAAAATACATATAGCACCTTTAAATCATGTCAAACTCTGATGAACCTGATTCTACCCGTGATATTCAGCAAGACTGTGTCTCCTTGGCAACAGGCGTGTGTCTCCTTGGCAACAGGCGTGTGTAGAGTTCATTATAACACAGGCTGATTGTGTGAAACTCTTCTGAACGTCACTCTGGAAAACTCTCATTTACGGCTGTCGCTTTGAAGATTTCAAAGTCTTCCTTCACCTCCGACACACATGATGAAATATTCTGAAATATGATCTTCCAAACATATGAATTCTATAAATCACTTAGAAAATAAAAGTGTTTCTGTCGATCATTCCAAGTCCAGCGAGAGACTCTTCATCATCAGCTCTTCATCCCTCACCGGTTCTGCTGTCGCTCAGCTCACGGGCACTCATGCTGACTCAGACCACACACACACACACACACACACACACACTCTCTCTCTCTCTCTCTCCGGTGTGGTCGGGATCATCTGACCCTCACAGATGGCATCATGACACGCTTATATAAAATCATCTGTTCAACTGGACTCATCTGCATATTTAGTGTCACATTATGCGCTGTATTAGTGCCGAGTGTTTGATTCGCATTCAACAGGACAACAAACTCTCACAAACACACACACACTCTCATAAACACACACACTCTCACAAACACACACACACACTCTCACAAACACACACACACTCTCATAAACACACACACTCTCACAAACACACACACACACACTCTCACAAACACACACACACTCTCACAAACACACACACACTCACACACACACACACACACACTCTCACAAACACAAACACACACACTCTCACAAACACAAACGTGTTTAATCTCAGTGTTCAAGGACTCGGATCTTCTGAACGTCAAACACTCCTTAACTTACACTCGTCTGAGCTTCTTCACAATCTAATATTTCTGCAGATTTGTCGACAGGCTTCTTTGTGTGTGTGTGTGTGTGTGTGTGTGTGTGTGTGTGTGTGTGTGTGTGTGTGTGTGTGTGTGTGTGTGTGTGTGTGTGTGTGTGTGTGTGAGAGTGTGTGAGCGTCTGCACTCGGGTCAGGCTCTGCTGTGACAGATGTGAAGTAAAAGAAAGATCATGTTGGTAAAAAGCCTTCCAGTTATTATATAAAATAATGAGGTCACTGTGAAATAAAGGAGAAGTGATTCAGGTCTTCAGTTCCCTCATAATGTTGTTCGTCAGTGAATGAATCCTGTTTCTGTAGAATAGATGATGTTAATATAGTTTAAACTCCACAGAGACACCAATCAGGTCAATTTCCTCTGAGTTTCTCTCATTCATCTCTGATTGGCTCCTGCACAGCTTCAGGCTCTTTGATTGGCTCCTGCACAGCCTCTTTCCTCTTTATTTTATTTGCACAGTTTTTTCATGTCGTTCAAAAGCAAACATGTGATCTGATGTTTGGGCCATGGAGTGTGTGTTCTGCTGTGTAAGAGGAGTCGTTCTGAGAGGCGGCGATGAAGACGCTCGACAGCTTTGATCATTATAAAAATCAAACTGCATAATGGAACTTGAAAGAGACATCATTATTTCTCCATGAATCGCGGGGACCGCACTTCAATTATTATTGCAATTTAAATGAGATTTTCGCCTATTTATTACAGCACTTCTGCGCATGGAACTCCATTTAGGCGGCAAATTAATCCAATTTCGCAAGAGTGATAAAAACCTGAAGTTTAACTATGATTTTAAAAAGAGAGCAAATTTGGAGTTAAGCTTAATGAAATGACTGAAGATGAGGTGATTGTAACGTCTGTCTGGCTCTGGTCTCGGCTGCTGGAATGAAGTAGTAGAGCACCCGAATGCAGCTTTATTTCCAAAACGGGATTAAACATAAAACAAAGACATGAAATTAGAAACTCAAAACAGGAACAATAACATGGATAAATACACAAGACCAGAGAATGTCTAATTGAAGAGAATTGGCACTGGCTGGTTGCTTCCAGTTTCTGGACTGGCTGCAGTAACACATCTGTCCATGCGGGGGCGCACGCGGTCGAGTGCAGAATGAATGGGAAACAATGGGGTTTCACCCCCAGAAATCCACGTTTCTCAGGATGTAACTTTTTGTCAAGTAATTTTAAAGTTGCATTCAAAGGGAGGGCTAAGAAAATACACTCAGCTGAAAAAGTTCACTTATCTGTTCTTAAAATCCGTTCAAAACTGCGATGACGTCACACAATAGCAGAATGCTAGCGTGCTCCGGCCAACAACGGCCTAACCTGTAAGACATCAAAAGGACATAAGTACTCGTTCATTCGACTTTTGGCCTATAATCTATATTGAACTTGTGGAATCAACAATAAAATCTGTGTTGATTTAACGACAAGCAGGTGAAAGAGACACATTTAGCCGTTTAGCCCCATAGACTCCCATTCATTCTGCACTCGCCCGCGATCACCCCCAGTGGAATTCTAATGAACTGCAACCAACATGATCCACAACGGGGCTAATAGGCTCTCCGTTAGACAGGCTCTGGCAAGATTAATGACTAGACAAGGGACACCCAATGAAATAATGAACCAATGACAACTTCTTCTTCTCTTAGGTCTATACCGCCACCTACTGAACTGGAGTGTGTATCATCATGTAATTTTACAATTATTTAAATTCTACTCCACTAACCTTAATTAAAAAAAAAATTAAAATATGTCATATAACATGTTTCAACATTTTATTCAAAATTAACAAATGATTGTTTTATTTATGGAATTCTCTATAATTTAAGTCCCCGTGAACCGGAAGTTGCAAACGATTTTTTCTCCAGTGCTGTGACGTATTTCCAAGTGAAACGGAATATTGAACAGAGGGCAGGGTTTGACTCTAGCGCTCCTCCTCTCCATCTCTCGCTCATGGTTTGAGGGGAGTGGTTAAGCGTTTCCCCACCCAAGCTGTGAAACCTACGTCATCAGAAAAAAAACCCGTTCCAGACCGGAAGTAACTTTTCAGATTTTGATTAAAGATTACCAAGGTAAAACATTTTTTAATATATATTTACTTGCACGGATTAATTGTTCACCACAAGACTAGTAATATGCGCTAACAAAGTAAATAGGTTCAATTTTGATTTCACGGGGACTTTAAAACTCCGAAACTTCAGTAGAGAACCATTCTTTGTAAGGAAGGAGGGGTTTCTTTATTGTATGTATGTTTGGTTAGCGCTGCGCTGGTGAGGATGTTTGCGCCGCCCGCGCTGACCATTGAGTGTCGCTAGGAAACACGTCCGCGCTGTGCTGACGAATCGGCCGCGCGGTTCGGACCATTGGACCGCGACATCACGTCAGCGCGGCACGAGCTCTGTAAAACCCCGCTGTCTCGTCACGCACGCGCCGCGCGCTATGTATGTTATGCGCGCAGTATCTCGCTCTAGATTCCGGGAGATTTTAACTCATTTGCGGGTATCAGGGAGACGCTATCACTATGCGGGAGACTCCCGGAACGTCCGCAAGACTTGGGATGTGTGTCGAGAGCTGCCTCGAGATCGTCCTGCAGTGAGAGAAACACTTCCAGACTTTGGCATAGCCTATAAACGGTGTGTGTGTGTGTGTTTGTGTTTGTTTGTGTCGAGAGCCGCCTCGAGGTCATCCTGCAGCGAGAGAAACACTTCCAGAGTTTGGCATATAAACGGCGTGTGTGTGTGTGTGTGTGCGCGTGTGTGTGTGTGTGTGTGAGAGAGAGAGAGAGCAGGGAAGAGATAGCAGAATCGTTTGAGGCAGAAAAAGCTCGTCCGTTTTGCCAAATGTTCCCGGGACAGACTGACACACTTTAGTGCGAGTGTGTGTGTGTGTGTGAGTGTGTGTGAGTGAGACTTGCGTTTGGCGATCTGAGACGAGAGTGAATCTAGGCCATTGTCAATCAAGCATCGCTAAACACACTTCAGATAAACCTCCCGTTCGTCTCACACAGCATCCACTGTCCTGCACCTGCGGATACATATTTATGTGTTTTATTACATTCTCTGATTATTATTATTCCTCTGACAGCAGATGCCCGGACAGCTGTGCAGTTCCACAAGGTCGGCAGAACCTTCTGAGTTTGGGCAGTTTATGCGAAATCAAAACTACATAAACAATACTAATAATCAGAGAGAGAGCAGTGGCTGATGGGTAAGAGATCAGCTGACGCCGATCGGCAGAGAATGAAGGAACGCTGTGAGAGAATGAGGAACTGAGGAGCCTCTGCTTTGGGGACCGCTAATGACAGCCGTAACCCTCTCGAACACGCTTCCTCCACTGATGAACACTTGAGGAACACACTATTAACCATCTAGTAACTGCTAACTAACGAGAATCTCTTACCAGTGAGCCTCAGTCGAATGCGGAAGTTCACTATTAGCTAATCAGTGCTACCTCACTGAAGACTACTATATACAGCTTCATAATTAATATTAATAATGCATGATGTACGTTTAGCTCATGTTTAGCTCGCATACATTTAGCTCATTTATGTTTAGCTCCCATTTTGCTCACGTTTAGCTCACGTATGTTTACTTCCCGTTTAGCTCACGTTTAGCTCATGTTTAGCTCACTTACGTTTACTTCCCGTTTAGCTCATGTTTAGCTCATGTTTAGCTCACTTACGTTTACTTCCCGTTTAGCTCATGTTTAGCTCATGTTTAGCTCATGTTTAGCTCACTTACGTTTACTTCCCGTTTAGCTCATGTTTAGCTCATGTTTAGCTCACGTACGTTTACTTCCCGTTTAGCTCACGTTTAGCTCATGTTTAGCTCATGTTTAGCTCACTTACGTTTACTTCCCGTTTAGCTCACGTTTAGCTCATGTTTAGCTCACTTACGTTTACTTCCCGTTTAGCTCACGTTTAGCTCATGTTTAGCTCATGTTTAGCTCACTTACGTTTACTTCCCATTTAGCTCACGTTTAGCTCACGTTTAGCTCATGTTTAGCTCACGTACGTTTAGCTCATGTTTAGCTCATGTTTAGCTCACGTACGTTTACTTCCTGTTTAGCTCACCTTTAGCTCATGTTTAGCTCACGTTTAGCTCACGTTTAGCTCATGTTTAGCTCACGTACGTTTACTTCCCGTTTAGCTCCCGTTTAGCTCATGTTTAGCTCACGTACGTTTTGCTCATTCATGTTTAGCTCACATTTAGCTCATGTTTAGCTCACGTTTAACTTATGTTTAGCTCATGTTTAGCTCACGTACGTTTTGCTCATTGATGTTTAGCTCATGTTAAGCTCATGTTAACTGATGTTTATCTCTCTCCAGGTCTCTCTCGTCCACAATCTCCTTCTCGCTCCGCTCATCATTATTCGTGGTCCTCGCAACGCTGGTTCATCTGCATTAATTACGAGTGAGCGCTTGAGGTCTCGCATGGGACTCGCCATCATCCCATGACATCACAACAGTGCCGTGATTGGCTAACAGGATGTTTAATTCTCGTTTGATATGCAGGGCAGGAGGAACGGCTAATGAGGCTGACAGCGGCTTCAGACGCCCTCGTCTAACGCGTGCGCATTATTCCTAAAGCATTGTGGGATTCGCGGCTTTATCCTTCATGTGTGAGAGAGCAACGCTTCCCCGTGCCCAGAGCTCATCTCTCGCCACAGCTCACGCGCCTCAGGGTCTTTTGTGCTTGTTATCAACAATCTCCCAGTCGGCTCCGTTCAGTTGAGTTGTCATCAGTTCAAGCGAATGTAAAGCTCGGCTCGCGCGGCCAATGAACGCTCAGCAGAACTCAAGTCCAATATTGAGACGCTGAGCAAGAGTGCCAATGGCCAATACTGAGCAAACGTACTGCGGTTTGATCAGACGAGGGAACTAAATGACAGCAGTGATAATTATAGATGATGATAATAATAATAAGGTTTATAATCCGACTGCTATTGCCTATCAAAAGACATTTCGGTTTAAGATGTTCCCTTTCCAATTCTTCATTTATTTATTTTATTTATTCATTTGCATTATTATTTTATGTTTCTTAAGTGGCAACGGCTGAATTTAAGGCAGTGTCTATGTAAAACAGCTAGATGATGTACACATGACATGAGATGCTGTGAGTGCTGCGTGTCTCTGCACAGATGGACAGAGTCCGGATGACTACGATGACCATGTGCGCTCAGTGCAAACAGGCTCTGGATTTTTGTAAATACCCTTTAGGAAAAAATCTGCAATGTCTGCATGCTGTTGTACAGTGTAAGCGCTTCTGTTCGGACTGATGGCTCATGACTCAGAAACATCCTCATAACCACATGGAAAACACACCAGTCACTACAACTTACAATGTGCAGGGATCGTGACATGAGGGAGTGATCACATTTGCCCCGATCTTTTGACATGCTACTAAAATATCCTTCAGGTTTCAGAGCTTAAAACATCTTCCTCATTATAAACACTGCAAAAGGGCTGGGTTTCAGCCAACATTTGGGTCAAATATGGACAAACCCAGGCATTGGGTTACATTTTTGAATACAATTTGTTACCACACATTTGGGTTTGTCCATATTTAACCTAAAAACAACCCAGCATTTTTTAGAGTGAACAAAACCATTTTTAATCAAGCTCCTAATACAGCTTGTTTGGATATTGCGAGATCTGTGATGTCATGCTGGTAAACACATTTGCATATGCCCGCCTCCAGAGTGAGACCGTAGGCCACGCCCTCAACAGCGGACACCTGTCGGACGTCCCGGATCGCCTCGAGGATTATGTTTTGTTCGGAGCGTTTGACTGATTCACAGATTCGCAAAGAAACCTTTATTGGCAGATGAAGCAGCGACTGGATCTGACGGCACAAACCGTGAGTAAATCATGTCATCAGGATTTGTCTGTAAATTTTTTTTTTTTAATGGATAATGTTACTCACATGTGATAGCAAGTTTTTTTTAAGTGCTTTCTATGCAGCGATGTTAGCCAATCATAACAGTGGCCGTTTTTGACCTTAAAAACTGATCATTTCAGGCAGAGTCATTGTCAGCAAGAGATGAAGATGAAGAAGAAGAAGAATATCAGGCATTACGTTTCAAAGCAGAGTTTAATGATCTAACTGGTAGTACACACAAGTGCTGACGTAAAAGAGTCCGGACAAACACTGAGCGAACAGGAGGAACTAATACATGCTGAGGATGAACATACAGACCAGGGACAACATGTGATGAAGGAAACGAGTCCAGATGAATGTGACAGTCAGAATCAGGGTTGAAAATAATTGTTTTTTGTGTGCAAAAAAACTTTATTAACATTATAAGTAAATATATTAAAATAAATCAAAGTCATGACCCCTTTAACAAAAGGAACATATTTACTAAGCAAGCATATTTGATGCGGTTTCTTCTCTCAGACCACAGTCACAGGACTGGAGAACGGACGCAAGAAAACACTGAAACTTCAGACTCGAGAGATCCAGGCCTCAGAGAACGCTACGACTGAATCTGGATCTGCTCGCGGTACAACAGTAAACACACACTGGTTAATGGACAAACGTATAGGGATTTATTTTATTGCCAAAGAACAAGAAAGCAGTCACAGTTAAATATGAGAGCATTCACAATGGAGCAGGAGTGAACGGGATTGAACTATATAAGAGAATTTGTCATCTGGAACTTCACGTCGTTGTCCCGGTTTCTGTCTCGTTTATGATCAAACATCTCCAGTGTTCATCAGGATCTCTTCCATTCCATATGGAGATTCAGGTGTGGCTTTTGGTTTCGCTTCACATGCACAATATGACTTGAGTGTCAAAAAGAGGAAACGACCCAAGAGGACTCAGTATTTTTATTGTTCTCAGGCACAGAATCCATGAAGATCCTGACGTCGGGTCGGACACTCAAGTGTTCATCAAGACTAAATCCCACAATCCTCTCATGAAAACCAGTGGATATTCTGTGAGCGTTTGTATGATCATCTCTCCTGCAGGAGAACCTGAAAACTAATCAAGCCTTCTTGAATCTCAAGCAAAGCTTCAGTTGGAAAGCAGCACTCGATCTCTCTGACTCTCTCGCCTCGCTCCTGAAGTGGATGATGGGATTATGACACAGTCGATCAGTCAGGTTTTCCTCATGACAGTTCTTCAGTGTTACAGCTAATACTCGCCTGGAGTCCCACTGATGCTTATCAGTCAGTTAGTTAGTCAGTCAGTTAGTTAGTCAGTCAGTTAGTCTGTTAGTTAGTTAGTCTGTTAGTTATTTAATTATTCAGTTAGTAAGTCAGTCAGTTAGGTAGTCAGACAGCTAGTCAGTTAGTCAGTCAGTCAGTCAGTCAGTCAGTCAGTTAATCAGTTAAGTTTGTTAGTCAGTTAGTTAGTTAGTTAGTTATTCAGTTATTTAATTATTCAGTTAGGTAGTCAGACAGCTAGTCAGTTAGCCAGACAGTTAGTCAGTTAGTTATTCAGTTATTTAATTATTCAGTTAGTTAGTAGGTCAGTAAATTAGTCAGTCAGTCAGTTGGTCAGTCAGTTAGTCAGTCAGCTAGTTATTTAGTCAGTCAGTTAGTTAGTCAGTTAGTTAGTCAGTCAATCAGTTAGTTAGTAGGTTAGTTAGTCAGTTTGTTGGTCAGTTAGTTAGTCTGTCAGTCAGTTAGTTAGATAGTTTGTCAATTAGTTAGTTAGTCAGACAAACAGTCGGTCGGTTAATCAGTCAGTCACTTAGTCATGATGGATCCATGTTCTCATTCTGTTTACGCCAAATTCGGACTCAACCATCTGAATGTTCAACAGAAATCGAGACTCATCAGACCAGGCAACATTTCTCCAGTCTTCAACTGTCCAGTTTTGGTGAGCTCTTGCAGATTGTGGCCTCTTTCTCCTATCTGTAGTGGAGATGAGTGGTACCCGGTGGGGTCTTCTGCTGTTGTAGCCCATCCGCCTCAAGGTTGTGTGTGTTGTGTCTTTGCTGCATACCTCGGTTGTAACGAGTGGTTATTTCAGTCAAAGTTGCTCTTCTATCAGCTTGAATCAGTCGGCCCATTCTCCTCTGACCTCGAACATCAACAAGGCATTTTGGCCCACAGGACTGACCCATACTGGATGTTTTTCCCTTTTCACTCCATTCTTTGTAAACCCTAGAAATGTTTGTGTGTGAAAATCCCAGTAACTGAGCAGATTGTGAAATACTCAGAGACCAACAACCATACCACGCTCAAAACTGCTTAAATCCCCTTTCTTTCCCATTCTGACATTCAGTTTGGAGTTCAGGAGATCGTCTTGACCAGGACCGCACCCCTAAATGCACTGAAGAAACTGTCATGTGATTGGTTGATTTGATAATTGCATTAATAAGAAATTGAACAGGTGTTCCTCATAATCCTTTAGGAGAGTGTATGTATACAGGGATAGGAGTTGTATTCCTATAGGTAGACATGTATCAGCTGAGAGTCCCTGATGAGAGATTGACTAACATGACCCGCCAGAACTGATGGTACGCTTAATATTTACCCATCATCCTCATCTGCACACACAGATCGGCCCGAGTCTCTGTCTGCTCCAGCTGGCCATTCGGGAGCTCGAGGACACACATCCTGATTTACTGAAATATTGCCAGTAATTATAGTTAATCTGATGGTCATGATTTAATTTTTCTGATTTGATTCGATCGAATTGACTTGTCCAATGTATATGAACTGACAATATATATAATATAAACACATTTTGGCAGTAAGTAAATAATAATAATAAAAAAAAACACCTGCGAAAAAGAAACAAAATATAATAAATTGAGATTTTTTTACAGTCTAATACTGGTTTACTGGGACATGGAATTAGTGAAATTTTGAAATATAGAAAATACTAAATAATATGTTCTTGTAAAGTGTAATCTATTAATTTAGTTTTATCTTAAACTCTTAAAATTATTTTAAACGAATGAACTTTGGCAGCAGGATGAAGACTGTGAAGCTTTCTGACACTCATCTCAATTAAAAAGCTCCTAATTCACTTGCTCCCTGAGTCTGTATTTAATATGCAAATAAGGATTTTTGCATCTTTGTAAAGTTTTTCCTATCCAAGCGGCCTAAATTAAAAACCAAACAAACTAAGTGTGTGTGTTGTGTGTTTTATGTGTGGGCTGGTTTTTCTGTGATGGTTTGGTTTGAGATGACAGAACAGAACTGATGCGGATCGATTTCTTTGCGATCAAAGCCTCATTTGTCTGTTTTTCCATTGATTGCGGGGTCACGTTTGTCCCGACTCGACACGAGAGGACAGAGGCGCCGCTCAGGCTCTGAGACTCTTTTCTTTGGTGTCGAAGCCCTTCATCGAAATTCCCCTCACAGAGAAGCGCTTTGGAGCCAATGCCCTGACGGAGGAATCAAACAAGAGCCATTCATGAGCCTCACGTTCCTCACACACACCGGGAACATCCCAGTCATCCTCCCAATCCCAGTCATCCTCCCATCCCAATCCCAGTCATCCTCCCATCCCAGTCATCCTCCCATCCCAATCCCAGTCATCATCCCATCCCAATCCCAGTCATCCTCCCATCCCAATCCCAGTCATCCTCCCATCCCAATCCCAGTCATCCTCCCATCCCAGTCATCCTCCCATCCCAATCCCAGTCATCCTCCCATCCCAGTCATCCTCCCATCCCCATCCCAGTCATCCTCCCATCCCAATCCCAGTCATCCTCCCATCCCAATCCCAGTCATCCTCCCATCCCAATCCCAGTCATCCTCCCATCCCAGTCATCCTCCCATCCCAATCCCAGTCATCCTCCCATCCCAGTCATCCTCCCATCCCAATCCCAGTCATCCTCCCATCCCAATCCCAGTCATCCTCCCATCCCAATCCCAGTCATCCTCCCATCCCAGTCATCCTCCCATCCCAATCCCAGTCATCCTCCCATCCCAATCCCAGTCATCCTCCCATCCCAATCCCAGTCATCCTCCCATCCCAGTCATCCTCCCATCCCAATCCCAGTCATCCTCCCATCCCAATCCCAGTCAGTGTGTAAACTGTCTCCTAAGAGGATGATGGCAGTGTGGCGGATTGTTATGGATTGGTTCACTGGTTGAATGTATGGTTTAATGACAAACACATTGGTTTATAAATATATTGGTTTAAATGCATCGGTGTCCTCAAGTATATATTGGTTTCTTCAATCATACATTGGTTTGTGTATATTGTTTTCTTCAACTATGGTTTATGGACATCAGTTTCATCAACTATCTATTGGTTTAGATGTGTTGGTTTCTTATATACTGGTTTGATCACGTCTACATGGGTTGATCTCGGTCAGTAATGGGTCAGGGTGGTTTAAAAGGAGCTCAGATGAAGTTCTGCCATATTTTAATGGATTGCAGGGAATTCTTTGGGCTACAAAGAAGACTTCGTAGACTTCGGAAACTTCGGAACAGTTTTAAATTTTAAGTCATAATTTTGTCATTTTTTGAATGTCTATCTTCTACATTTTTACTCTTTCCCTGCCATTGACAAGATTTTCCAACATTTTTAACACAATGCTTCCCCATATTGTGTGTTCAGATCCTCATCCAACAGGATACTCTGGGGGCCTGAGAGCTTTGTGGAAATGCTGGCCCTTGTGTTTCCCTTGTTACTGGTCAGTTGGCAAGGTTTTAAGGACTACAAAACTCAGCACAAGACTGGAAATGACAAAGTGAACTCAAGTGGAGCACCAGACAATCGTGACGTGGCCTGCAGGACTGGTACGACACACACTTCTGTAGTCCTCCATTCTCGGTGTGCACTGATCATCCGATTTGCTTGTATTTGCTTAAAAATATTATTTATCATAATTTCCTCAATTCCTAAAAATTATTTTATGTATATATATTTTTTATTCTGTATATTTTGGATATACAGTATTTTAAGACTATCCCATCATAACTGTTAGCTCAAATGAATCCCGTATCCAGTTGTGCAATCGTCCTGATATGAAGACACATCAGAAAAGATCCTCCAGATAAATGTTTAATAGATATAAATTAATTATATATTTTTTGTCATGAATAAACCAGCACACGACGTGCATATATTTACAAAGAAACTGTTAATATGCAGATGCTTTATTTCTAATCATAATCAACAACAGGCTTGATCAAAGATGTTTTACTCCTACGGGTGTGGGTGTGTGTGTGTGTGTGTGTGTGTGTGTGTGTGTGTAGACTTATTACTGAGTATAAATAACTCGGTTTAGGAAACACACACACTTTCACATGAGTAACAAACAAACAAATCACTCTAGGAAATACAATTCAATGAATCAGGATTTTAAAGAGTGTATATTCATTTAATTTCTTATTAATTATCTTCACTCTTTATTATACACAAAATGATATTTTGACAAGTAGAAAATAATTGTGAAAACCCATCACTTCACCAGCAAACCGATGAGTCCTTATATCTGAACCAACAACACGTGTTTCAACAAACCAGTATAAATGAACAAACTTGAGGAAACTGGTCTATCCAAACGCATTTATAATCGAAGAAACCGGTGTGTGTGTGTGTATGTGTTATAGTGTGTGTTTGATAGAGAGAAAGAGTGTGTGTGAGTGTGGGCAGAGAGAGAGAGAGAGAGAGAGAGAGAGAGAGAGAGAGAGAGAGAGTCCCTCACCTGCATTATGGCTGCTAGAATCAGAAGATCTTCTCCATTGGGCGGCAGTGCGCGTCTGCAGTGACTCTCTCTCTCTCTCTCTCTCTCTCTCTCTCTCCTCTCTCTCTCTCTCTCTCTCTCTCTCTCTCTCTCTCTTCTCTTCTCTCTCTCTCTCTCTCTCTCTCTCTCTCTCTCTCTCTCTCTCTCTCTCTCTCTCTCTCTCTCTCTCTCTCTCTCTCTCTCTCACACACACACACACACACACACACACACACACTCAGGCTGGTCGCTGGTGTTTGAGCGGGTCGCTCGCTGATCTGCAGCCGCTGATGAGACTCGCACTGCGGGCTGGAGATTCGGGAGATCCGCGAGGATGATGGAGAAATTGGACCTGCTCAATAACACACACCCGATGACGAGAACACACACACCTCACTGAGGCTTCATCTTCATCATCACCGATCTCTCCTCCTCTTCCTCCTCATGAGTCTGGTGTTCTCCAGCGCGCCATGAACAGGATTTATCTCGTGACAAACACAGATGGGGATTTTCTTCCAGATTTCTCCAGATTCCCTTCGTCTGTGGGCCGAGCACTGGTTCCGGAGAGCACAGCACTGGTCAGACTGGGTCCTCGGCTCTGATGGCTTCTGTTTGCTGATATCTGTCTCCATCACTCCGGGTGAGATGATCATATGTTTTCGGCACATTTATTCTCGCTCATTATCTGTGAAAGTTTGATTCAGAAATGTATTTGAAATCAGCATTTAAATGTTTCGTTGTTCACATGCGGTAAATTTAATCAAATTATTTTTTCTTCAATTAATCCAGAATAAACTTTAACGTATAAAGAGAAATGTAAAGGGACAAATAACACAACTGAATTAATTGACTGATTGTCGTGATTCGTTATAACCCGCTGCTTTAAAGCGAAACATTTAAATCATGATTGATTTACGGCTGGTGTGTGTGTGTGTGTGTGTGTGTGTGTGTGTGTGTGTGAGAGTGAGTGTGTGAGACTCTGATGCGAAGAATATGAAGGTTATTTCTGTCCTGTAATGCGCTTTACACTGCAGACACTTCGCGTAGATATTAAAATGATCATTAGCCAATTGCAAAATGTGCAACACTGATTGTGTGTTTGTGTGTGTGTGTGTGAGAGAGAGAGAGAGGAGAGGAAGGAAAGAAAGAAAGACCAGACTATTGTACTGAATCTTCGCTCTTTAGTCAGAATCATTCTTACAGACGCATTTGCAGCATCTCAGAAATGACGCGATAGCAGAGTGTGTGTGTGTGTGTGAGCGAGAGAGAGAGAGAGAGAGAGAGTGTGTGTTTCATAGAGAGAGAGAAGGGGAAACTATTCCACAGTTTTAAAAGCGAGTGAATAAGGAGCACGAGTGTGTGTGTGTGTGTCTCAGGCCTGAGTGTGAATATTCTCCATCAGATCAGATATATTGAGCTTAGTTTAGGGAATATTCAGGCTGGTGTTAGTGTGTGTTGCACTGGTTAGTTAGTTTGTGTTGCACTGGTTAGTTAGTGTGTGTTGCACTGGTTAGTTAGTGTGTGTTGCACTGGTTAGTTAGTGTGTGTTGCACTGGTTAGTTAGTTTGTGTTGCACTGGTTAGTTAGTTTGTGTTGCACTGGTTAGTGCAGGGGTTCTCAACCCAGTCCTCGTGACCCACTGCTCTGCATATCTCCCTTATTAACACACCTGATTCAGATCCTCAGCTCGTTAGGATAGATAGGGGAGCTGAGGATCTGAATCAGTGTGTTAAATGAGGGAGACATACACAACATGCAGAGCAGTGGGTCACGAGGACTGGAGTTGAGAATCCCTGCTAACGGTTAGTGTGTGTTGCACTGGTTAGTGTGTGTGTTGCACTGGTTAGTGTGTGTGTTGCACTGGTTAGTGTGTGTGTGTGTGTGTGTGTTGCATTAGTCAGTGAGTTCTGCAGACAGGTCTGGTAGACCGAACACTGGGCTGACAAAACCTACTGTTTTCAATGTTTTTTTTTCTTTTTAAATTAGTGTTTAAATAAGAGTTTTCCTACATAAAAAATGTCCTTGTAGGACAATCTTTGAAGGATGAACAAAAAAAAAAAGAAAAAAGTGCTGGTCATCACATTCACAATAACATTAATAAGTGATATTGTAGTTCTGAAGTGCTGGAGGAAGATGTGTAGTACTTTAGCTGTGACTGTAGTTCAGTTCCTGCATTAGCCTGACGGTGTGTGTGTGTGTGTGTGTGTTGCTGAGAGCGTTTCTCCTGTCTCCTCGTCTGATATCTGCTCTAGATCAGAGCTGCATCTCGTAGCGATGATGATGATGTTATGATGATGTAATTCTGAGGCGGGCTCAAAGGAGATCGAGATCGGCCCGCGACTGGCAGGTTCGGGCGCTGCGCTGTCTATTATTGGTCCGAACTAATAAACGGTCCGTGAAGCATAAATGAGCAGCACCTTTTCTTTCCGCTCTCATTCGGTTTGCATCCGCTGCTCTGTAACGAGTCGATAGATCGCTCATTGCCCAGACGCACGGCGGGATGAGAGATCCACTCATTAGCAGCGCTGACCGTGGCCATTCATGACACACTCATCGGCCCGACACCCGTCCCGGATTCACTGACGCGCTTAACCTGTAAAAGGCAAAATCACTAGTTGCACACGTGACTGGATGTAAAATTCAGTCGCACACTCAGTTTTTGGCTGCAGTCTGGAGCCCTGTGTTGGTTAGTGTGTGTTGTTATTGTGTGTTGGTTAGTGTGTGTTGTTAGTGTGTGTTGGTTGATGTGTGTTACATTGGTCAGTGCCGCGGGAGTGTGTGTGTGTGTGTGTGTGTGTGGCTCTCGCTCCACACAGTCCTCATTATACGCCGAAACTGCTGCAAGATCTCAGATGGATCAGATTATTTAAACATTACAGAAAGAAAATATGTTTTATTGGAGCACAGAAAGCACACGTATGATTGGCCAGTGGATCAATAACATATTGTTGGGCTAAAGATGTTGAGTTTCGTGAACTTTAGGAGAAGTGAATGTTTTAGGTCTTGTAATTACTCACCGTTTCCTTTTAGCTTGAACTGTTTATAATATCCTTCTCCAGTTAAAGCTACAGGGTTGTGCGAGTGTGACAAATGAAGTATTTCCCATTTTGTCTCTTAATTAATATGAGCTCATAAAAGCTGCCTGTATAATAATTCTGAAATAATTGGTTTTAAAACAGTCGCACCGGAGGAGTGTGTGTGTTTAGTTCAGGATTGCAAAGGTCAGCTCCAGCCCTGATCAAACACACCTGAGCGAGCCAATCACGGCCTTCAGGACCAGCAGAACTCACAGGAGTGTGTGATCAGGACTGGAGCTGACCTCTGCAGGACCGAGTTTGGGGACCCCTGGGTTAGTGTGTGTGTGTGTGTGCTCGCTCCTGCTGTCCTGAGATCAGTTTAACAGCGCCGCTCCATCAAGTCCTGAATGTGCCATTGGCTTTTGGGACGTTTCATTTAATATTCAGCAATATTATTGATCTCCTGCATCGACAGTATTATATGAGAACTGATGACATCACGGGCTCCTCCAGAGCGGCTGTATATATATATATATATATGAACTATATTAATAACTCTATTACAGCAGAAATGAAGCATCGCTGAACTCACGTCAGCTGGACTGACTCTTCTCTTCTGGACACACACTCGTTCTCCTGCGCTCGTCTCGGACACACTCAGCGCTGTGCTGAGGGAAGTGTGTTAGAGGTGGGCAGGTTTCATCACTGTATGAGTAATTTCATAATCAATAACTTAAGCATCAAGATTTTAATAGCATCGCACTAGTCTGCTGGATGCGGAGGAGACGTCTTTAGCTCATGAAGTCTCTGTCGACAGCTGACCCTGACTGAGCTTCTGCTGGTTCTGCTGGTTCTCCACATCTGACCCGTGGCCCGGTGAGGTCGTTTGAGTTTCTGCATCATGTCTAAATGTGAAGCAGTCGGCGAATCTCCAGCTCTGGGAGTCCGGGGTGTCTTCATGACTGAGCCGCTGGTCTGCATGAGCGTGATCCTATCGTTTCTGTGTGTGTGTGTGTGTGTGTGTGTGTGTGAGCGCTGACGTCTCCGAGAGCTTCGGGAACAGAGGAACGGGGGAAAAGCAAAGCTAAGCCAAACTCTGCCCGAGTGTGTGTGGATCTGACATTCATCTGGACGGGAAGGTGGCAGTAATCTCTCTGAAGCTGCGTGTGTGTGTGTGTGTGTGTGTGTGTGTGTGTGATGGTTATTTTTAGAGAAGAGAAACACACACTCGCTCGACGCCTCACTGGAGAAATGATCCTGATTTTAACGTAAAAGACTACGGTGGAAAACTGTTAATTGGTTAACAGAAAGTTTCCGTACTATATACTGTGAATTACAGAGCGATCTAACCGTACATTTACAGTAAAATAGCATTAAATTGATTATATTTCAGTTAACCATGTTAAATGTTTATTTTATTGTTTGTAATGTAATGTGCGTCACCACGATGGCGTTTAGTGTTTGTGTGAATGAACTTTCTTGAGGAAAAGCTGTTTGCGATGAGCTTTGATTCATCATGTGACTCTCATCTCCGCTGTGATTGGTGGTTGTCAGTGTATTACAACAGATATTAGTGCTTCAGTAGATTATATCCGATAATGAAATACGGTATTTTACTGTAAATGTAAAGTTAGTCTGTAAAACCTGGTAAAAAAATCTATAAAGTTCTGGCATCTGGTCAGAGATGGTTCTGGTCTCTCTCACACACACTGGACGGGTCTGACCCGGCTCTGCTTCTGAGCCCACGATCTTCCCTGATCCGAGGCTCGCTCAGTCACGCTTCAGCCGGTGTCGGACCACGCACGAGTGACTCTCCTCCATCAGGAACCTGAGTCATCCAGCGCTCTCTGCATGTTCCTCCACGTGTGTGTTCACGAGGGCTGATGGTGGGAGATCGCGGTCGTGTCTCGGCTACGTTTCTCATCCCACGTGCAGTTCTTTCCACCACGCTATCCTCATGTCCTGTGAGCTTGTTTGGGGTACGGCGAGTGTTCAGTGTTGAACTCCTAGAGCTGTTGAGTCCTTTTGTCTGGAAGTTCAATAAAGGACTCTTTTAGACTTGAATAACAGCTGGTCATTCCCTCAGAGGAACATCTGTGGACCTCATTCACCCCTAAAGGGTTCATAGTAGTACTAGAGTAAATTTACTACTCTAAGGTAGTAGTGCACAAGCTTTAGGGGTTCACTCTTCAGACGGCTTCTGTAAAGAACTTACAGGAAAAAAAATTGAATTTCGATTATAATCACAATTTTCTGAACTCTTTTTGTATGTTGTGCAGTTTGCCAATGACTATTATTGATTGTTGTTCGGCTGGTTCGGGATTTGCTGTTGTTTTTGTGTGTAAATGACAGACGGATGTCTTTAACTGTTACGCTCGCGTCTTTTAGCATCATGACGTGGCGCTCTAAACGCATCTGGAAGAAGCTCCTCTGTGAACTCCTGTGACCAAAATATTCCCGACCCACAGATCCTGCCCTGGATGACTCTTCCCGGTTTCTGTGCTTTCTTCCACACTCGAACTGAATTATTTAATTGATGAACTTTACACAGTGACTGAAATGAGCTGAGTCAACACTGAACTGACTTCAGCCGAACAATTACACCGTTGTCTTTTTAGAGCTGCTTTACAACATAATTGAACTCTGTTTGCATCATTAAATCATTATTCTCATGTTTATCACTGTAAAGCTTTTATAAAACGAACTGTATAAAGTTAAATAGAGGTGATTTGATGAAAGCCATTGAGAATGCACACTGAAGGGAATGGTAAACCGTAACCGAGACAGTGGTGTGCCAGCGGCGTATAAATGGAGTAACGTGAAGATGAAGTCAACAAAGTTCAGAATTTAATCCAATAGAGTGCATATTTACAGTGGAAATTCCCACAAAACAAAACAAAAAAATTAAATTATTTAAAAATAAAATAAATTCTTCAAAGGTATCTGTTCACAAACTTCTAGCTATGTCAACAAATATCTCCAACTCACTCCACGAGCTCCTCTTCGACACGGAGACGCCCTCTTAAAAACGATAAGCCCCTCCCACTTGACTAAACCATTCAGTAATTAAAGGAAATAAATTTAAGAAAGACAAAAAAATAAATGTATTTAACTGTAACAAATAGATAAACTCTTAGAATAATTGCAAAACAAAAATTTGAGCCAACAAACTCAATTAATTATTAAGTCTAACGTCCAATCCAACAGAAGGCCAATCTCCCCTCAGACATGAGAACTCTCGCTCTGCGTTCTTTTGGCGGGAAACGCACGTTTAAAAACGGTGGCAGTTACTGTGACCGGCTTTAATCTGTTTGGTATTGTAAAGGGTTCTGGTACGTAAGTAGGAGAATTTATTTCCTCAAGTAGTCAATTGAAAACAATCCACATTTAACATGGTGACCGGTCTTGTTGGTGTTCTTTATGCAATACTTAAATCAATATAGTAAAATTAATGACCAAATACATGTTAACTAAAGAAAAAGGGCATGCTGAGGACAGGAACAGCACTCAAACAATACACAATCATTGACACACACACATATCTGTGTGTTAACTGGTGTTAAAATGCAAAACAAATAATGTGTTATGTATAGTGTGTCCAATTCACAAAAAAAAGAGTCTCTAGTCATAGTGGTTCACTGTTCACAAATCGTCCTTTCTGCGGTTTAGAAATCACGCATGCTTACACCGTATTTTTATTGCAATTACGCTTAATCCGCGCCTTTATATAGAAGCTTTTCCTTTAAGAGACTCCAGCATGTCCAGCACGTACAGTATACTGTACACCTAAAGGTCATTTGTGTAGTCCGTGTGAAGGTGTGTGTTGGGTTAGTGTTGGGTCTTCTGCTGCGGGACAGACCAGAACACTGTAATGTTTTGAAGGATTTGCGTTGGTTAGTGTTCGTAAATAACTGTTGAGCTTTATTTCTGTGCTGGGATCAGCTGTATTGACGTGTCTGATCAGTGTTTCTGAAAACACACCACAGACTCCAGGATCTCAAACGAGTCTGTCAGATAAAGAGACGGGAGCTGGGTTTGAGATGCACTGCTTGAGATTATTGGAAATAGTTGATGTGCTTCAGCAAATCTAATCATCTTCAGTTTCAGCGCCATTTGATGCCAAACAAAAAGTGCTTGAAGTGTAAAGCTGATTGAGACGTGTTTTGATTTTCGCAGTGACTTCAGACGGTCTTGTCATTGATGGATACGATTAGTTTGAGCTCCAGAGCCACAGAATGATCATTTAGCTTTAGCTTGAGGTCCACAGCGTTTCACGGTGGAGGATGGAAACGTAGAAGTTCAGAGAAATCTGTGAAGGATTCAGTTTTCTGTTCTGTCATTCCACTTACTCATTCATGGAGGTTTTCAGTGTGAGCTTCTGCTTTACAGACGTGAGCTAAAGCTCTCATGCAGAGACCTTGCGTTTCTGAAGGTGTCCGCTGAACCACGAGAGAGAGGCGTTGTGCGATTATCAGTGTGAATCTTTTCTTTGCTGCAGAAGCTTTATTTTCTCCTTTAATAATGAAGTTGATTTGATGGATTCGTTCTCTGTGATTCGTGTCATTCCCGCTGAGCTGGTTGAGGTGATTGGTCGGGATCGGAGACGCACATTACTCTGTAGAAACAGTGACGGGGAAGTGAGTTTCACGGCCGCTTGACGGATGCGCTTCATCTCCGCTGGGTTCACCTCCGCGTGATGGATGGAGGAATAACGTAGCGGTGCGGAGAGAACCGCCACTATAAATCATACGCTTGTGGCTCTCGCTGGAGTCGCTTCATTCGGACCCGCGCCGGCGCTGATGATCCGCGGGCGTTCGGGCGCTGTAACGAAGCAGATGTTTTCAGCAGGACGAGCGCTTCACGAGGGCATTCAGGGGTGAAGAAGATGAGACCCAAACTGCCCGAGTCTTCGCTCTCAAACACTCACGTTAAAGATGACGTGTTGTGCTTTCTTTCACGTTCGTCTCTCTTCAGTGTGTGTGTGTGTTGCTGTTCGAGAATGAAGAAGCTCCAGGTCTTCTCTAGATCAGTGTCAGTGTTTGTCTGAAACACCTCCATTACAATGAAACACTCTTCAGGAAAAAAGAAACGATGCTTTAAATCTCTTGACAAACTAAAAGATGTAAATTACATTTGAAGGTACTAAACAAAAGAGACGATTGTACTGAATGTCATCTTGCTTATTTGGCTGAAGATTCATTGAGTCCACATGTCATGCGAACGAGAAACTCTTCTTGTAGCCACAGGCCGAGATGCTGTTAGCGAACGTTCATTGGAACGCTGGTTTCGGGAAACACGGACTTGTTGAACTATGCTTATATAACGACAGAACTTGTGACTGTAGTTGGCTAACGATGCTTTCGGGAAACCAGAGCGTTACTGACAGACTGGGAAGAGAGGAGACGCACCGATGGAGAATATGAGGAGAATAATCAACATTCAAGCAGGAAAACCTGTTCTAGTAGAGCCTGAACACATCAGGACTGTGAAAGGGCAGAGAACGAGCTCGATAAACTGCCTGATGGTGTTTAAGTTAGTCATCTCTAGACGCGCTGGGGCTCGTAATGATTTGATCAAAGTCCTGACAATAAGTGTTAAACCTCTTAAAATAATAAACTACTTCCATTTTCAGGATTTTTATGAAACATTGTTCAAAGGCAGTTCCTGTGCTGTAATGATGATGTATTATCCTCTATCATGTGTTTTTCTCTCTAGACACTTGTTTGACATCAGTTTCATTCTGAGCTGGGGTAACAGCGACGCTTTCAGGTCTTTATTTAAACATTTAATCTGTCCAGACCAAAGGAAGTTTTACCTCACAGAATGAAAACAAGACATGACGTGTTGGGTTTACTTGAGAAAAGATGTGATACAGAAATGCTCGCAGAACTATCTGTAATTCATGCATTGGAGTTTACTCGTACAGAAGTGAGACGCAGGCTTGCAGATAAAGAGTGGAGGGCCGGACACGTCGTTCCCGGCGCTGTAGCGTGCGTGCTAGTCATGCTAAACACAGAGCGTAGTGGGCCATAAAGACTGAATTATTCAGGGGTTGGATTTCAATGATGCTGCGTGTTTGGAAAGATTTGGGTTGGATTCTCTTATCTTTTATTAAACACATGGCGGGCGTCCTGACAGTAAAGAAGTGTCTCTTCTCTGTGTTTAGGGCATGAGTGTGTGTGATGCACGAATTAAGAATTAGGGATGTTCATTATGGTCTCCTGAGGAGCCGTCCGAGACCCGTCAGAATCACAGAACCATCTCCTCAGAACCATCACGGGGATGTTTGTCTTCAAGACAGAATATCAGATGAAGGAGCCTCGGGTTCACACACACATTTGACTTGCGTTTGGGTCGCATGTTTCCTGCAGATGATCTGAAAGGGGTTTTGGCAATGAATGTCATTGAGTTAGATCACAAAATATCACAGCAAGTCTCCTTTTACAACAGTTTGGACAGGAGAGTTCGAAATGAGAAACGACAAACAACTGATCTAGTGTTGAACATGAATATATTTTAAATAGTATACTATATTTATGCACTTCACAATGAACAGACATTTTGTTTTGATTAATTTAGAGATAGATAGATGTGAGATTGTTAGAGTGATAGATGGACAGAATTCATGTTTATATGAGTAATTGTGCATTTAGTTTTACAAGCTTGATCTGTATCATACAGAGGTCATTTGGAGGGATTAATGATGTAGACCATAAATGATGTATAATGTTTATAGAGATTAATGCTCCAGTCCAGATGCTTTCCCCATATAGCCCAGAACTAATGCCACAACAGAGATGACATCAGATAACTAGACCATCACAGAACAGTCATATGATTAGGGTTTGAAATGTCAGTGTTATTCAGTTCTGAAATGTTTGACAGCAGTTCATTAATCGCCTGCCGTGTGTCCGTGTTCTTCTGGAGTTATCTGGAGTGTGTCCGTGTTTTTCACCAACAATTAGGACTTTACTCTGATAGGACTTTACTCAGAGACTAACTCTGATAGAAAATCAGCAAATTCTTTGATAAAGTGTGCATGGTGCGCTGGTGGCCTGTGTACAGTAGCAAGCACAAATCTGAAAGGGATTTATTGTTTAGCCAGTCTGTCTGCTTCTTGACCTGAGCCCCAGACTGTCATGTTTGAGCTCTTAGACTATGAGCCGTATTACTGGAGAGAAGAGCAGCACCAGCCCAGGACGGATCATCACCAGCTCTTTTCAACAGCTCAGGTCTGCCCCAAAAACCTGTTCAACTGTCTAATTGACTGTTAAGTTGTCTTGATTGACATTGTGAATCAGCTTTGATACAACCTGTATTGTGAAAAGCGCTATATAATATATTTGACTTGAGTCTGTGAACCCTGTATTATTCTGCCAGCCGTCGAGTGCGGGCCGTGTACTCAGTCTCTCATCCGTGCGGCGAACAGGAAGGGGACCAGAGCATACAGTGCCTGATATCGGATTAGCGAGTTCACACACCTCTTTAACATTAATTTTAGCGATCGAGTCGAACATCATTAGTGCCGATGTGAATAACAATCTTCTAGAGTTTAGGATTTGTTTTAGCCAGCGCTTTTCAATTTGCTTTGATATCAGGCACTCTGGCTCCGGGGGGAATCTGTCTATAATGGTAATCGTGTTTTGGCCAATGGCGACTGCGGTGTGTCACGGTCAGCCAGTTGCTCTGCCGCACGGCCTCTACAGCCGCTCTACCGAGTACATTACCCCATATATAACCCCAATGCATTCTTACTATCCTCGATTAAATGCGGATGCGTGTCTCTGGTTCTGAGATCTTCTCTGTCAGCCTAACTATCCTCCTGCATGTATCCCATGTGAAGCCCTCACCGCTCACAGAGAATGCAATGTCAAGTCACTTTCATTTATATAATGCTTTAACAATATAGATTGTTTCAAAGCAGCTTTACAGTGATAATACGAGATTACAGTAACAGAGATAGTTTAGGCTTTACAGTAGATCTACAATAAAGTTAGCTAAAGATTTACAATAAAGTTGTCCAGCTAAAGTTGGTATTTATTGATTTCACTTCCGTTGCAAAGATCATTAGTTAGTTATTATGTCAGTTACAATGTAAGATCAATGTGACAGACAATATCAGATAAATTGTGACGATTCAATTATATTTAGCGACATAAATGACAGGAAAGATAGAGAAAAAAAGGTTAAAAACAAAGCTATGAGGAGCTACAAATGCAATGGACTGAGTCAGAGAGGAAGCCGCTGTGCATTAGTGAGAATGTGCCGTCCGCTTCTCGAGTGTCCTCCTCTGCTGTGTGTCCGTATTCTCGGCGCTCTTTTCTTCGTCCTCTATAAATGTGTTTTGCTGTTTGATTGTCAGGAGGGCCGAGGATAACGGACGGTATCGAGAGGGTTAGTGCACTCCTGCTCGTTAGCCCTGGCCACCGGCTCTAAAGCGCAGCAGGAGTCCAGCGGTTCGCATCACTCAACCTCAATGAAGCCTCGCAGACTCAGGCCAGGGTTTGGGCTTTAGTGCAGAGGCAGTGATGTGAATGAGCTTCTGCTGCTATAAAATGCATCTGCAGTGAGTTTCCCAGCGTATTCCTGGAGAAACCTCCACCGGCTCTGACGTGTGGGAGACGCTTCTATCGACGTGTGTTATTGATGATTGTGCGTGAGGTAAGAGCGCTGATGGATGGTGGAGGCTTATGATTCACATCCACAGTCACGATTCACAAACCTTCTCTTTTATTTTCACTCTGTTTTCCTCTCCGTCAGATGACAGTGATTGATTATTGCATGAAACATCAGATATATTTAAAGTATGAAATAGTTTTGCAGATTATTTAATATTATTTGAGTGATGTACAGTGTAAAAGAAAAGCGTCAGTCCGTGGAGAGTGAATGGATCAAGCACTACTCTTCCACTGCAGACAGTATTGTTGACTTATTTTCCAGCTCAAATATCTAAACATTCTTAAATCAAGATGCATTTACTGGAGATGCAAAATTCTGTCAGTGGGGTCAGAAAAATAATCTTGTTTTCCCTTTGAACTAAAGGGATACTTCAGGATTTAGCATTGGTCAAGTCAAGTATATTTATATAGCGCTTTTCACAATATAGATTTCATCTGAGCAGCTTCACAGTGTCAATCAAAGCATAATAACAGTGTTCGTTTCTTAGGGGAAAAACATCCACGTTTGGTAGAGCTGATCAATGGTATTACTGATTGGTTCATTCATTTAAATATCCCCAACTGAGCAAGCCAAAGATTGCTAAGCTTTCTATTAGTAGAAAACCTGTAGTATTTTGGAGTTACCGTGCTTTCCCCTCATATCCCCCTGAGATCAGAGATTTATGTATTTTCTGTCTGGAAAAAATCCTCAGATGACGGAAAAATCATCATTTTGCATCATCGGAGGATGTTTTGTCCAGAAGCTAAAGACTCCAGTCAGTAGTCGGGTCTGTCCCGCATGTCCTCAACCCGCCCGTAGAGGGCGATCTCACTCACAGAATGAACACGTAGCGTCGGCCATCGTTTGTTTGGAAGCTAAGCTAGCAGGCTCTTGTTCTGTGGAGAAAGCTGAGTAGTAGGGGTTACCGTCCTCTTTTTCCCAGTCGATGTCCTGGATTCAGCTTTTCATGCACAGCTTTTGTTTCAGTCTAACTGAATTCATGCCGATTGGGGAATGTGAATGCAGTGTTTACATGAATCCCGAACATTTTGGGCAATCTCGAAACAAATTTTCGGGCAGACTCATCACGGAGACTCACTAGTAGCCTAGACTTGTTGTTTAACTACTGCGCTCTGTTACCGGTAGGCGTGGCCTCCTAGGGCAGCGAAGCAAGTGCATTCTGGGAGTTGTTGTCTCTCATCCACATTAGCCAAAAATACATTTTTAAAAATAAAAAATACATTTTCTGGCTTTTCTCAGTCCAGAAAGCTCCAAATTCAAAACTAATTTCACACTCTTCTACATAAATGACCCATTTTAAATACACATTCATCTTTCCAGAGGTGAAGTATCCCTTAAGTTTGTCTGACCAATTGGCTGATATTTGTTCACCAGTTTTTCAGAAAACAAGACTTTTTATCTTGCGTCATTCTCCATCTTCCATCTCCAACATTTCCATCTCCACTACGTGAAGTTTGTAACTTCACTGATTTTTAATTAGTTTTTAAATAGTTTTAATGTCATTAGTATTGGTTGATATGAACTCTTTCGCCACATTACCTGCACTAATGATGATCCCATTTGTGTTGAACTTTCGACCGCTACAGGTCTTTAGTGAAACTATAGATCGTAGGACAACCGGATGGAGCCAAGTGCATTATGGGTGTCAAGGTTTTCCTCCTTTACTGCCAGAAGGGAATGCCTTAGTCATATAACATAGAATAATAAAAAAACCTTTCTACTGCATAGACGGCAAACTTTTATTAAAAGATCATCTTGTCAGCGGGCAATTGATTTGTACTGAAAAAATACTCTGAGAGAACAGCACTTTTGCAGTGCATTGGGTGTACAGTATATCTATTATTCATAGTATTTATAGTCAGATTTGAGTGTTTGTGAGGAGTTTATGGGCTTTTTGACCTTCAGTCAAACGTTCATCTGACAGCGTGACTGTAACGATCCTCAGATTCATCTGAATAAAAACAGAGAATCAGCATCTGCAGAGCCAGCGCTCACAGGTCTCTCTCTCTCTCTCTCTCTCTCTCTCTCAGCTCTGCAGCGTGGCTGAGATGCGCAAGTGGATAATGCGAAACAGAATAATTCAGGGCGCAGCAGCTGAGGTTTGCGTGGGTGAGCTGAAGGTAGAAATGGAGACTCTCGCTAACGTTTCTCTCAAATAGAAATGTTAATGACTGGCAAAGGCAGCTGGCACATACATTTTTCACCCCGTTCCACAAGCGAGAGAGAGAGAGAGAGAGAGACATGCTGGAACCCTCTAGACTCTTTCTCTCTCTCTCTCCTGTTTGGCAGCGTGAGCACAAAACAATTTGGCTGAATATAATAGGAACTAAAATAATAGAAAGATGGCCGATATGAGGTGGCCGATATCAACAATCAGATATTCTTCTATCTTCCCTGAGCCAGAGAGACCGTGTGTGTGTGTGTGTGTGTGTGTGTGTGTGTGTGTGTGTGTGTGTGGGTAAGTGAGATGCCGGCCTGTTTGTGGTGTTTGAGGACGAGATGTTGGTCTAAACGCATCAATCCGACGCTCGCCGCAACGATTACAAGCGCGAGTGGTTTCCTTGGAAACTACAGACCGAAGTTGTGCAAATACTGCATGTGTTCAGCACTCAGACTGTCGTATTGTTGGATTGTGATTTGTGTCGAGTCTCTAAAGCCTTTAATCCGTGTTAATGTGCTCCGTGTCTCTGATGCATTAGACGGGATCCTCCGATGATCTGGAGCTGCACACACTAACCATAGGAACCTACAGGATATTATGTCTGACACACTTTTACTGTTGCTTTTGTGTTTCCTGTTGTTTTTATTTTTGAAACAACACTTACAGTTAATGTTCAGTGCTGGATGTGAAGGGTTACTGTCATGAACTAAATGAACATCAGCACTTCTCTCTGACCCGCTTCCAGTCATTGAGCAGATCGGCTGATTTACCAACATGGAGCAAAACTAACAATTTAGCATTCAAAATGTGTGTGTGTGTGTGTGTGTTGGACACAAATATGTCTTTCTGTCTCTTGTGGAATGGGATCTGTCTGTTGTCGTGTTAATGTCATGTGTTGTCTTCATGTTGTTTAATGGACTCTGGCGTGTCCGGCTGCCGTAGATGTTGAAGGCCATTTCAGGACATGTTTCAGCGTATGATGTGTTTCCTGAAGATATTAAACAGAGAATCAGAGATCTGTGGCTTTTCTTTTGGCAGGCGCTGGGTTTCTGTGAGAACTCTTGGGAAAATGTGCTCTCGAGATTGTGTGTGTGTGTGTGTGTGTGTGTGGACTGGAGAGATCCTGAAGATTGAAGACTCTGCTGTGTACAGACATTTAAACGCATGTAGAAGCCAGCTGAGAGTCTGATGTGATGGAGTGTGTTTGTTTAGACGCTGTTAAAGACAGATGAGTGTGTGACGCTCATGTTGTGTGTGTGTTTGTGTCTCTGCAGGCGACTGAAACAGTGAAACATGAGATCACGGGTTCCTCTGCAGATCCTGCTGTATGCGACGGTCATCAGAAGCCTGAAAGTGCTGTCCAAGCGCGGCTCAGGTAAGACACATGCCTGTTGTCATGACGATCGTCAGATGTGTGTGTGTGTGTGTTTGTCCTGATGGGATCACGGGGCTGGAGTTTCAGTCCAGTCTGGGATTCTGGAGATAAACCTGCATCATCTCTGGTTCTTTAGCATCTTAAACCCGTTTCGGGCTGGGATGGGTTCTCGAGTGTTCTTGATGTTCTTCATCAGCTGAGGTGTGTATCAGTCGTGCTCGTCATCACTTGACAGCTGAAGCGTCTTTGTTGGGAATGAGGATGTCCTGCTGAAGTGTGTGTGTGTGTGTGTGTGTAGAGATGTCTGGCTCACGCTGTGGTCCAGATGGCCGATCTGGTGTGTGTACGGCTCGTCTCCTCTGCCATTATCAGGACTAATCTGGATCAGTGGGGTGTGTGTGTGTGTGTGTGTGTGTGACAGCGGCCGCTCTGAGACGTCACATGGGAACATATTGAAGCTGTCGCCTCAAGGGAAATGATGAATACGATCCCTGAGGAACAACAAACACGGCCTGACGGGGATCTGTCTGCATCTCCACACACACACACACACACACACACATCAGGTCACATGACTTTATACCAGAGTGAACGGCTGCTGGAGCTTGAACCCAAGCGCATGAGATGCTTTAATGTGGCGTCGTCCTGCTCGGGTCAGGATGTGACCTTTAGTGGCATTTACTTCCTCTGATCTGTAGAGCAAAAGGTCAGGAATAAATCGACCCATCCATCCCGCTCTGTATTTATCTGTGTGTGTGGATGACGAGGGTCGGTGTGTGTGGATGGTGTGGATATATATATATATATGTATACACTCCTCCTCAGTGCGAGCAGACGGATCTCAGCCTCATGAAGTGTCTGGATAAGAGCTGAAGCTGCTGTGACCCGTCTGTCTGCTGTAGATCCTCTAATGGGGTTTTCTGTGATTGTTCCGACTCTTTCAGCAGAAACTGATTTTCAGCTCTCACACACACACACACACACACACACATGTTTGCGTGCGCAGGTCTTCATATCTTCATTCGCATGTTCTTCGGCCAGCTCAGCAGAGCGACGTCCAGAACGCTGATGTTAATGAAACACCTGACGAGTGAACGACACTAAGAAGAAAAAGCCCTTGTGTAGCACATATAGAGGATCTCATGATATGAGCACTATAGAGGTGAGCGTGTGCTTCTGCGTGAGTGCAGGATCTGCTGTGTGAGAGAGCGGTGGACGGATGATGTCAGAGCAGTCAGACGTGCGGGATCTCTGCAGCCGTGAGTCTCACCGTCTTCATCAGAATAATCTGCAGATCGATTACATGAATACAGTGAATCACACACCTCTCAAAACGATGATCTATCAGCCGTGGCTCCTGTGTTTGAGGGAATGAAGGCTGTGTACGCCACACCGTTTCCAGATAAACGTAAAACTTTTGATGCGTTTTGGCCGTCAGCTGTTTTGGGGCCTGAAAATGCAAAGTTTTGACCGCAGGTTTCAAAGTGCAGGTTTTTGAGAACAGTCTCCGTGTAAAAAACAAAAACGTGAAACGATGACGACGATGACGTCATGCACGTGTGTATTGTGTGTTCAGTCTATAGTGATTCATCGCCATCTACTGGCCTGGCAGCAGAATACAGCATGTTAGCCGTTTTTGCGGATCCGTGTTAATGGGGATCATTTTCCCAATATCGTCTGTATGTGGAAAACTCGATGGAAAAATGTTTTCGCTTTAAGCATAGGGTTCTCGTGTAAACATGATGTGTGACCTTTGACCTTGAGCGTCTTCAGCATGTGGAAACCATAAAATAGTCCACGATCTCTGATGGATTGAGAGGCTCTCAGTGTTTTTGGTTATGATCTAACCCAACATAAGACCAATATCACTGTGATAAACGGTGTCAGGATCAAAATATCAGTTTCTGTTCAGGTCAGGAGTCTATTCTACACACACACACACACACACACACACACACACACACATAGTGATGAACAAAGAGCTGCTAATTAAAAGACAGTGATTATTTTTAACAAGACACAAATTCACTTGGAGCCGTCAGTCGCCTCATGAAGGCTGTTGAATCGGATCTCTGTGAGGACGGAGGACCCGCGATGACGTGTGTGTGTGTGTGTGTGTGTGTGGAACTCTCAGCCGCTCGTTAAAGATGTGGGGTTCGCTCGTTAGTGAGAGCGATGAGCCTCGGCTTTGGGCTCCAGGTGTCCCCGAGAGGGGAACGGGTCCGTCTGCTCGTAGCCGCAGGCCGTCTGACAGCATATGGTGACACAATTGGAACAAATAAAATTTGTGAGCGCAGGTTTCCAAAGCTGGAATCTGGTCCACAAATTAAATTATAATTAGATATTCCCCTCGGGTCAGTTCCTTCAATTCCCCACCAATCTCTTTATTGATTTCTGTTCGTGTGTGCGTGTGCGTGTTCGAGAGTGTGTGTGAGTGTGTGTGTGTGTGTGATTCCTCCAGCTCAGGTGGATGATGGTTTGTGTGTGTTCTGTTTTGTGGATCTGCATCTAGAGATAATTCATCTCTGTTGATGTCACATGACACAGTTTAATTTCTGCAGCGTAATGAACTTTGTGTGTGTGTGTGTGTGTCGCCTGAAGTTTGATCTCGGTGTCACTACTCCAAATCATTAGGGACCATAATTGAGATGTTGTTAATTATATTGGTCCATGATTGGCTAATAGGCACTTGAACAGGCGTGTTTGATGATGCGGGATATCGTTGAGTGTGTGTTGATGGTGTCGTGTGAGTGGATTATTACATTATCACATTGATCTTCAGTTGCTCCTGATCCTCTGGCTGGATCCGTGTGTGTGTGTGTGTGTTTTGCTTCAGATGGCAGACCAACCAATCCTTCTCGAGCTCTTAGAAATGTAGATAAACGCTCCTGAATGTGTGTGAATGTGTTCGGAGAGACAGACGCGCATTCGTGGCCAATTCTGCAGATTAAATGTGCTGTAGATAATGAGCTTTAGCGGCGAAGGATCCGATATTGAGGAGCCATTACTGCCTCTCTCCACACACACACACACACACACACACAACTCCAGCTGTACAGGCAGTGACATCACTCGCTCCGGTGTGTGTGTGTGTGTGTGTGTGTGTGAGAGAGAGAGAGAGAGAGAGAGAGAGTAAGTGTGTGTGTGTGTGTGTGGAAGAGCGGGAGAGTGTATGTGTGTGAGAGAGAGAAAGAGAGAGTGAGTGTGTGTGTGTGCGAGAGAGAGAGCGAGGGAGAGAGAGAGTGTGTGTGTGTATGTGATGCACAATTCTCTCTATAACAACACCTTGAAAACCACTTACATCACTGTAGAAAAATGGCCAGAAAACTTTATCAGCTGCATAGCAACACCCTAGCAACAGTGGTAAGACTGCAGTGAGCAGTCATGAGCATCAGACACTGATCCGACACACACACACACACACACACACTGTCATCGATCCCATCACACACACCCGACGCTGCCTGGATCTTCCATGTCAAACTCACAGATTTGTCCTCTAATCCTGACCATTGATTCCAATTATCCCGACATCCAGTTCGAGACTCAACGCCTCAGATTCTGCATTTATTCGCTCTAACTCTTACAGGGACTGGAGAACGAATCCATGTTCCAGATCCAGTCCATTCGATCAGTGTGTTTGTGCTTAAAACCAGTGGGTCAGAAATATAAGCCTGTTTTCCTTTTGAAATGATGTTTTCTGACCCACCGACAGATATTTGTTTTCAGGGGTTTTTCTTAAGTCAGATAAATATCATCAGAAACAGCGAGGTTGAGTTCCTGATAGACTGTAAACTCCAGGTTTGGCTGATTAACATGTTAAACGTTGGTCAAGTCAAGTTTATTTATAAAGCACTTTTTACAATACAGATTGTATCAAAGCAGCTTCACAGTGAGAACATGAAGTGACACCAATCGATAATATTGTTGAATATTAAATGTCCCCAACTAAGCAAGCCAAAAGCCAAGGCAACAAGGGAGGTTTCTGAAGTGTGTGTGTGTGTGTGTGTGTGTGTGTGTGATAGGGCTGAAACGATTAGTCAACATTGTTGACAACGTCGACAATAAAAAATTATCGGCAAATATTGTTGTTGTCGAGTAGTCGTTTGATCTAACGTGACCAATTGTATATATGGTGATTTGACCGCTGTGGCGCTAGAGTGTAATGCTGCCCTTTACAAATGCAAAATGCGGACGACCCCTTTTCTGTTTCAGCTCTGAGCAGTGGGCCTATTAAACGATGTTTACAGAGCATTTGTGTGTGATTTGAGTTGGACTGAAATCTGAAAACTTAAAGAGACGGATCTGTTTAGTTGGCTCAAAGTTCATTAAAACAACTATTTCAATCCACTTATTTCTTTTTTCATTTTATAGTAAGAATATGTACGACTCAATGTTTTAACTAATTAAAAAAGCTGAATAACCGTTCCAAACTTACTGATTAGCCGGCAAAATAATCGACGATTTAATAGTCGATTAATCGTGTGAATAATCGTTAGATTAATCGATAATCAAAATAATTGTTCGTTGTAGCCCTAATGTGTGACCCCGCGTGACCTCTGAACGAACGATCCGCTGAGTGACTGAAGAGTGTGTGTGTGTGTGTGTGTGTGTGTGAGTGACTGACTGAAGAGTGTGTGTGTGTGTGTGTGTGTGTGTGTGTGTGTGTGTGTGTGAGTGACTGACTGAAGAGTGTGTGTGTGTGTGTGTGTGTGTGTGTGACTGAAGCGTCTGGTTTCTGCTGCGCTTCATGACGAGTCTCTGATGTTTTGTTAACAGTGTTATGAATCAGGGGTTGCATATATTTACATACGTGTAAACATCATTAGTGGCAACAGAGACTCAATTATGAGGATGAGTGTTTGGAGCAAACAGGTCGTGCCAGCAGGTGTGTGTGTGTGTGTAAGAGTGTGTGATTCCCACATTGAAGCGCATTGAATCTGGAGGTTTTGAAGCTGGTGTGTTGTTGGTTCCCGTCAGACTCTCAGTGTGTGACTCTATTCAAAACTCTTTAATGACACACACACACACACACACACACACACACACACACACACACACACACACACACACACACACACACACCAGCGTTTGAAAACACCCATCCCTCTGGAACACTGAGCTCTTGTTCCCTTAATGAACGACTGGACGCATTTCCAACAATCGGCCTGTTAATTCCCTTCAGAACGAGAAGGAAGGCCGTGAGCAGGACCAGCGCTGGGCTGTTCTCCTCATCACACACACACACACACTCTCTCTCTCTCACTCTCTCACTCACACAAACTCACACACACACACACACTCTCTATCTAAAGAATTGAAGCGCATAAGTTCAGTGTCTCAGATTCCCTCTGTTCCTCGAGAGAGGGGGATTACAGCATGTTTCTGTGTTGGTTCTTGATGAGCCGCGAGTTTCGCTACGATCCGCGAGTGTGTGAATTAGCCACGAGTTTCACTACTATCGGCGAGTGTGTGAGTGACCTGTGAGTTTCGCTACGACCCGCGAGTGTGTGAGAATGAGCCGCGAGCTCTGCTACGACCTGTGTGATGGTTGTGTGTTTCACTTGCTCTCGTCTCTCACAGTGTCGTGATGTTCAGCGGTTCGGAGGTCGAGCACGTCATCATTTGAGCTGCACATTATAAAGGGTTCGTCCTCCCAAAAATCTTCATTTACTCATGACTTTATTTCTTCTGTGGAACACAATACGATATTTTAATTTAGAGTTTTTTTGTCCATGATGAAAGTCAATGAACTCTGACGTTGTTTGGTTCCTAATGTTCAAAATATCATCTTTTGTGAAGAAATAAAGTCACACAGGTTAGAATGACATGAGGAGAGGGAATGATTTTTGGCTGAGCGATGTGAAGCCGTGTGCTGATTCAGGCTTTATCTGACGTTTATAGCTCATGTTTACAGCGGCTCGTTACTCATTACTGACGTCCTTGGATTCGCTGATGGATGAGTGAATGATGGAGCGAGTGATTTCACTCTAACAGTCTTTATAATGTTATGATTCTTGAAGGAATCGTTCACCTTAAAATGAAAAATGATTTGCTCAGCGTTAATGTGACGCCTATTATAACCTACATTTGGCTGTTCTTCACACAGCTTCACACAACATCTAGCAACAGGATGACACACAATAAAGCTAAATATGCTAAAATTCATACGAATTGCATGTTTATTTGCGTACATTCATGCATAAGTGATCTACTTTAGTTATGCATCATAAATAATTCAGCTGCAAGGTCAGAAATCATCTGTCAACTTTAAACTGCCTGTTTTTAAAGTGCCCCTGTGGTGAACATCCAGCGTTTAATGTTGTTTATGTGTGTGTGTGGTGTGTTTAATCTGCTTTAACACACACTGTGTGTGCGTTGATAAGTGGACAGCATTGCTGAGTATTTCCTGCAGTGAACCAAAGACAGTCTCAAAAACACGCTTTGAAATCGCTGGTGTTTCTGACGTCACAAACCACCTTGTAACCAATCAGATCAACGTGTGTGAGTCAACCAGTGGATCTCTGAGTGAGTGAGTGGAGGCGGGGCTCATTTGCATATTCATAGAACCGTGCATACTAAATGAGGCGAGGGTGTCGAGTTACATTCAAGATATTATAAGGCATGAAAAAACATTTATGTAATTTTGCTTATCAAAGATGAGTTTTAAGGGATGTAATTATTGACTACAGGGGGACTTTAATATAACTGTTTAATATAACAACTGTTTAATATAACTAGCTACTGACCTTTAGCGACCCCTGTAGGCAAATGTTAAACTTGGTCCAGAAAAGAGTGAGTTGAACACAGAGAGAAGCTTCATCCGTTCTGAGTGTGAAGAAACTTTAACGAAACTTTCTGATCCGTGACTCTGATTCACACGATCACAGCGCAGGAAAAACACTTCATCTTTCACATTTCCTCCTAATTCTCTCTCTGAGGGGTTTCCTTGGAAACAGGCTGATGAGATCATGTGACCACTCATTTTCACTTCAGAACACTCACTCACTCACTCACACACACACACACACACACACACACACACACACACACACACACACACACACACACACACACACACACACACACAAACAGAAACGCAATGGTCACTTAATTAGAGAAGATGATTAATTGTAGTTAGATGCGCACTAGAGTTCATTAATAGTTCATTCAATCTCAAACAGCTGTAATGTGAGTGTGTTTGTCTGAGAGTGTTTGAGAGAGTGTGTGTGTGTGTGAGAGAGTGTGTGTGTGTGTGTGTGTGTAATCTGTCTCTCTTCAGACAGATGTGAACTCCAGAGCTCGAGCAGCTGATAGCGCCGCTGTGAGTTCTGCTAATTACTGACCGCGGGCCGATAAGACGGGTCGGACTCTGATAACGTCCATGAGAGACGCCAGCGCTGAGCGTTTAGAACCGGAGACGAGGACGAGATCTGAGACAAGCGTTAAGCTTAGGCTAGATTGGGTTAACGGGTGAACAAATGGGTGAAAACACTTCAGGAGCACGAGACCCTCACAGGAGTAGGAGGGGACACCATAATAATCCCACACACAAATGTTGAATATTTGTCATGATTTACTGTGTGTACTATAAATGCAAGATGGTGTCCACTGATCTGAACCCGCCAGTGTCCTTCAGTCACTCTCAGACCTGCCCGTCCCATTATAGGACCGTGTGTTACGGGAGGGTGTGTTACGGGACGGTGTGTTACGGGAGGGTGTGTTACGGGACAGGTGTGTTACGGGAGGGTGTGTTACGGGAGGGTGTGTTACGGGACGGTGTGTTACGGGACAGGTGTGTTACGGGACGGTGTGTTACGGGACGGTGTGTTACGGGACGGTGTGTTACGGGACGGTGTGTTACGGGACGGTGTGTTACGGGACGGTGTGTTACGGGACAGGTGTGTTACGGGACGGTGTGTTACGGGACGGTGTGTTACGGGACGGTGTGTTACGGGACGGTGTGTTACGGGACGGTGTGTTACGGGAGGGTGTGTTACGGGACGGTGTGTTACGGGAGGGTGTGTTACGGGACGGTGTGTTACGGGACGGTGTGTTACGGGAGGGTGTGTTACGGGACGGTGTGTTACGGGACGGTGTGTTACGGGAGGGTGTGTTACGGGACAGGTGTGTTACGGGAGGGTGTGTTACGGGACAGGTGTGTTACGGGAGGGTGTGTTACGGGAGGGTGTGTTACGGGACGGTGTGTTACGGGACAGGTGTGTTACGGGAGGGTGTGTTACGGGACGGTGTGTTACGGGACGGTGTGTTACGGGACGGTGTGTTACGGGACGGTGTGTTACGGGACGGTGTGTTACGGGACGGTGTGTTACGGGAGGGTGTGTTACGGGACGGTGTGTTACGGGAGGGTGTGTTACGGGACGGTGTGTTACGGGACGGTGTGTTACGGGAGGGTGTGTTACGGGACGGTGTGTTACGGGACGGTGTGTTACGGGACGGTGTGTTACGGGACGGTGTGTTACGGGACGGTGTGTTACGGGACGGTGTGTTACGGGACAGGTGTGTTACGGGACGGTGTGTTACGGGACGGTGTGTTACGGGACGGTGTGTTACGGGACAGGTGTGTTACGGGACGGTGTGTTACGGGACAGATGTGTTACGGGAGGGTGTGTTACGGGACAGGTGTGTTACGGGAGGGTGTGTTACGGGACGGTGTGTTACGGGACAGGTGTGTTACGGGACGGTGTGTTACGGGACGGTGTGTTACGGGACGGTGTGTTACGGGACGGTGTGTTACGGGACGGTGTGTTACGGGACGGTGTGTTACGGGACAGGTGTGTTACGGGACGGTGTGTTACGGGACGGTGTGTTACGGGACGGTGTGTTACGGGACAGGTGTGTTACGGGACGGTGTGTTACGGGACAGATGTGTTACGGGACGGTGTGTTACGGGACAGATGTGTTACGGGACAGGTGTGTTACGGGACGGTGTGTTACGGGAGGGTGTGTTACGGGACGGTGTGTTACGGGACGGTGTGTTACGGGACGGTGTGTTACGGGACAGGTGTGTTACGGGAGGGTGTGTTACGGGACGGTGTGTTACGGGACGGTGTGTTACGGGACGGTGTGTTACGGGACGGTGTGTTACGGGACGGTGTGTTACGGGACGGTGTGTTACGGGAGGGTGTGTTACGGGACGGTGTGTTACGGGAGGGTGTGTTACGGGACGGTGTGTTACGGGACGGTGTGTTACGGGAGGGTGTGTTACGGGACGGTGTGTTACGGGACGGTGTGTTACGGGACGGTGTGTTACGGGACGGTGTGTTACGGGACGGTGTGTTACGGGACGGTGTGTTACGGGACAGGTGTGTTACGGGACGGTGTGTTACGGGACGGTGTGTTACGGGACGGTGTGTTACGGGACAGGTGTGTTACGGGACGGTGTGTTACGGGACAGATGTGTTACGGGAGGGTGTGTTACGGGACAGGTGTGTTACGGGAGGGTGTGTTACGGGACGGTGTGTTACGGGACAGGTGTGTTACGGGACGGTGTGTTACGGGACGGTGTGTTACGGGACGGTGTGTTACGGGACGGTGTGTTACGGGACGGTGTGTTACGGGACGGTGTGTTACGGGACAGGTGTGTTACGGGACGGTGTGTTACGGGACGGTGTGTTACGGGACGGTGTGTTACGGGACAGGTGTGTTACGGGACGGTGTGTTACGGGACAGATGTGTTACGGGACGGTGTGTTACGGGACAGATGTGTTACGGGACAGGTGTGTTACGGGACGGTGTGTTACGGGAGGGTGTGTTACGGGACAGTGTGTTACGGGAGGGTGTGTTACGGGACGGTGTGTTACGGGACGGTGTGTTACGGGACGGTGTGTTACGGGACGGTGTGTTACGGGACGGTGTGTTACGGGACAGTGTGTTACGGGACAGGTGTGTTACGGGACGGTGTGTTACGGGACGGTGTGTTACGGGACGGTGTGTTACGGGACAGATGTGTTACGGACAGGTGTGTTACGGGACAGGTGTGTTACGGGACGGTGTGTTACGGGACAGTGTGTTACGGGAGGGGTGTGTTACGGGACGGTGTGTTACGGGACGGTGTGTTACGGGACGGTGTGTTACGGGACGGTGTGTTACGGGACGGTGTGTTACGGGACAGTGTGTTACGGGACAGGTGTGTTACGGGACGGTGTGTTACGGGACGGTGTGTTACGGGACGGTGTGTTACGGGACGGTGTGTTACGGGACAGTGTGTTACGGGACGGTGTGTTACGGGAGGGTGTGTTACGAGACAGGTGTGTTACGGGACAGGTGTGTTACGGAGGGTGTGTTACGGGACGGTGTGTTACGGGACGGTGTGTTACGGGACAGGTGTGTTACGGGACGGTGTGTTACGGGACGGTGTGTTACGGGACGGTGTGTTACGGGACGGTGTGTTACGGGACAGGTGTGTTACGGGACAGGTGTGTTACGGGACGGTGTGTTACGGGACGGTGTGTTACGGGACGGTGTGTTACGGGAGGGTGTGTTACGGGAGGGTGTGTTACGGGACGGTGTGTTACGGGACGGTGTGTTACGGGACGGTGTGTTACGGGACAGATGTGTTACGGGACGGTGTGTTACGGGAGGGTGTGTTACGGGACGGTGTGTTACGGGAGGGTGTGTTACGGGACAGGTGTGTTACGGGACAGGTGTGTTACGGGACGGTGTGTTACGGGACGGTGTGTTACGGGAGGGTGTGTTACGGGAGGGTTGTTACGGGACGGTGTGTTACGGGACGGTGTGTTACGGGACGGTGTGTTACGGGACGGTGTGTTACGGGACGGTGTGTTACGGACAGTGTGTTACGGGACAGGTGTGTTACGGGACGGTGTGTTACGGGACGGTGTGTTACGGGACGGTGTGTTACGGGACGGTGTGTTACGGGACAGTGTGTTACGGGACGGTGTGTTACGGGAGGGTGTGTTACGGGACGGTGTGTTACGGGACGGTGTGTTACGGGAGGGTGTGTTACGGGACGGTGTGTTACGGGACAGTGTGTTACGGGAGGGTGTGTTACGGGACGGTGTGTTACGGGACGGTGTGTTACGGGACGGTGTGTTACGGGACGGTGTGTTACGGGACAGTGTGTTACGGGACGGTGTGTTACGGGAGGGTGTGTTACGGGACGGTGTGTTACGGGACAGGTGTATTACAGGTCGGTGTGATACGGGACGGTGTGTTACGGGACGGTGTGTTACGGGACGGTGTGTTACGGGACAGGTGTATTACAGGTCGGTGTGATACAGGCTTTCTGCACATCCGATCCCCGATCTGGATTCTCCGCACACTCCTCATTAATGATGCATGGGGATCTGAGCGCAGATGGAGATGCGTGAGGACAGGCTTCTGACGCGAGTCCCTGCGGTCGGCGACACACGTGTGTGTGAGAGCACTGCTGTAGCGAGGACAGATTTGTAAGTGCTTTGTCATGTTTGATCGATGCTTTGATGCTAAAGAGACCGGACAGGAAGTGTGTTTGCTCTCCGAGGTCGGATTAGTGTCATTAGTCCTGTTGGGTTTTAAACATCGGGGAGTGTGAATGTGAATAAAGTAAGGGCTGACACACACACACACACACATTACTGAATTAAAATTCAAAACACTAAACTTTAATATACAGTATAGACACATAGTACGTAATCATGAATGAATCATGATTGTGACTAATTATGCCTGTTTATAATTAGATGTATTTCAATAAACTAACTTAAATACAGAATTTGTATTAAATACAGTATCTCAGTCGGTGGCAGTGAATAATTATGTCATATATTTTTATCATATGTTGTGTCCATCACATTTTTGGTGGGAAATTCATCAGGAAATTACATTTTATTAATAATTAAGTAGTAATATGAATCTCTTTGAGTTTCGTTCAATTTTAATTCACATTTCTTATATTCCAATTCTGCAAATTCAGGAAAGAAAATCACATGAATTAGTCACTGATTCTCGTGCGTGTGCGTGTGTGTGTGTGTGTGAGAGATTCTCAGGGTTCGAGATGCTCTGTTCCCTGTGTGTGTGTGTGTGTGTGTGTGTGTGTGTGTGAGATTCTCAGGGTTCGAGATGCTCTGTTCCCTGTGTGTGTGTGTGTGTGTGTGTGTGTGTGTGAGAGATTCTCAGGGTTCGAGATGCTCTGTTCCCTGTGTGTGTGTGTGTGTGTGTGTGTGTGAGATTCTCAGGGTTCGAGATGCTCTGTTCCCTGTGTGTGTGTGTGTGTGTGTGTGTGTGAGAGATTCTCAGGGTTCGAGATGCTCTGTTCCCTGTGTGTGTGTGTGTGTGTGTGTGTGTGTGAGATTCTCAGGGTTCGAGATGCTCTGTTCCCTGTGTGTGTTTGTGTGTGTGTGTGTGTGTGTGTGTGTGAGATTCTCAGGGTTCGAGATGCTCTGTTCCCTGTGTGTGTGTGTGTGTGTGTGTGTGTGTGTGTGAGATTCTCAGGGTTCGAGATGCTCTGTTCCCTGTGTGTGTGTGTGTGTGTGTGTGTGTGTGTGTGTGTGTGTGAGATTCTCAGGGTTCGAGATGCTCTGTTCCCTGTGTGTGTGTGTGTGTGTGTGAGATTCTCAGGGTTCGAGATGCTCTGTTCCCTGTGTGTGTGTGTGTGTGTGTGTGTGTGTGTGTGTGTGTGTGTGTGTGTGTGTGTGTGTGTGAGAGATTCTCAGGGTTCGAGATGCTCTGTTCCCTGTGTGTGTTTGTGTGTGTGTGTGTGTGTGTGAGATTCTCAGGGTTCGAGATGCTCTGTTCCCTGTGTGTGTGTGTGTGTGTGTGTGTGAGATGAGAGGCTGCTGCTCATCACTGGAGTGTGTGCTTTCTCCTCCCGCGAGAGAGCCGCTGAAGCTGTATTAAAGATGAGATTGTGAGGGACGTGGAGCGCTAACGCTAGAGTGCTTCTGTTGTGCTGAATCACTGTGACTGTAAGTGACCCAGTTTCCCATCAAGTCAATGCAAACACGAGCGGCTCGGTACGGTTTAGACACGATGATGTGTTAAAGCGTTCCAGCCGTAGCTCATCCAGTTAAACGACTGATGTGTGTACGGACAGTTTAACCGCAGATATGGTAATGATCGATGTTAGCGGATGACGGTGTGATCGCTGTACGGACGGATCTGTGCTGCTGGTTCTTGTTGATATTGATGTTGAATGTGATTCTCTACACATGTGAGTGACTGGCAAGTTCATACATCCCCTAACCCCACCTCGAGAAGAAGTGTTGAATAAGAGTTGTCTCTGAGAACAGCTCCAGCATCATTGGAGCGCGGCTGACCCTTGGCTTGATGTTAAATCTAATGCCATGCATTTGAAATGTGATTGTGTATCAGCGAGGGTTAATTCAGGAATGATCAGATGTTGAAGTGTCTCTCTCTCAGTGACTGCCTGTCGGCGGTTTCAATAATTCATATTGCTGACAAAACCTGACCAGAGCCGCTCTCGGGGTTTAATGATGGTGTGATGTTCCCTGTCCGGTGACTGTCAGCATTTACTGGCCTTCCTCTGGAAAGTTGTAAACTCAACTTTCACCTGATTCCTTTTCTTTCTTGCACTTCTTTTGCAATATTCCTCTCTCTCTCTTTCTCAATCTTTCAAAATTAGCACAAACTGGTCGGATGGATGAATGGATGGATGGACATAAAGTAAGTGTGGATACGTGTGTGTGTGTGTGAGTCTGGATCAGTGAAATTGGCCTGTGTTATTGCCAGAGTCTCTGAAGCTCTGTAAAGGCTCCGCCCACTTCTTAATGGAGGCGGAGCTAAATCTCATTTGCATTTAATTGGGCTCTCACCCAAAAAGGGGGGAATTTGATGAGCTATAAATGATCTGGTATTTGGAGCTGAAATTTCACACACATTCTGGGGACGCCATAGATTCATGTTACGTCTTGTGAAAAGCAGCATAATATGTCACCTTCAACAGTCCATCCACAGAGGAATAGTGTGTGCGTGGCGTCAGTAGAGGACGTTAGAATCCCCTGCGAGCGTCGTGTGTGTGTCAGGAGGGACTGCTGGTAGGAGAGACGTTTCACTTCTGACTTGATTCCAGCAGCATCAGCAGAACACACTACGCTCCGTTACCATGGTAACGTCAGTCCAATCCGATCGATATTAAATTCAATTAAATGCTACTGTGCTAACGAGGAGGCATACGAGCGTGACAGAGCTGTGAATGAAGATCCTGGAGTCTCACAGCGACGTCACACTGCTGAAGTACGATGCGGAAGAGCTTATAACACAGCAGTGCTGATATTGAAACTCTTCATCGTCTGTGATAGGACAGAAACTATCACAAACTCACTGCAGCTCAAACAAGTCTCATCTGAGGAAGATAAATCGAGGTCTAGCAACAACCAAAAAATAAGAGAAATTAACGAGAATCAGTCAGCAAATAAAAGCGGTTGCAGTGCGCGCTATCTCTGCAGGGTTAAACACTGCCTTTGAAGTGAACAAGTCTTATCTGACCCCAACAGACCCTGTGCTCCCTATCAAGGGCCCTCAGAGCCGGAGACGCTCCCGGTGCAGAAGATCCACCTGCACACACACAGACACACTTCTCTCTCTCTCTCTCTCTCTCTCTCTCACACACACACACGCACACACATTATTTTACTTGGTAAAATCAGCTCAGATTGGACAGCCGAAAGACTCATGAAGCTCGAGCTGAAGGACATTTGTACAATTATAATAAAACACTTTTTTCTTCTCAAACCTCTCAATCAGAGACGGCAGGTCTGGAGGAGATTGAGTATAAACATGTGAATTGTTTGGAGGCCTTATAAATGTGTGTATCGGTTATGTTGCAGTCTCTGTTCAGGGCTCAGGAGGGTCAGTGTCGTTCATGTGTGTGTGAGTCACGGGTGTCAGCGAGGGATGGAGTCCATTATCTGGAATAGTTTCTTGCCATTGCTGGGATTTGCTGGCGTATGGCTGATGTTTGTGTGTGTTTGTGAGTGAGTGTGTGAGCTGTGAACTAAACCCTTGAAGACCCGGTCCAGACCTCGTATTTCCCTCTTTAGATGTCAAAAATGATAAATTACTCTGCCACACAAGAGTAGTATGAGCTGATGCTGTTTATCTGGCAGAAGAGAATGAAAGACACTTTGTGTTGCTTGAGTCTCTGAGCACAGCGGTGCAGGAAACGACATCAGGGAAAGGTTTCCCTTTAAAGGGATAGTTCACTTTGAAATTAATTTTTGATATCTTTTAGCTTACCTCAAGGGCGTCCAAGATGTAGGTGTCTTTGTTTCCACAGCATTTTCAATTTTGGCATTTTTCCGTCAAACCGGTGTTGTTTGTCAGTCATATAATGCAGGGGATGGGGGTCCAAAGAACATGCGCAGAGAAGTCAAAATTAAACATGATTTAATTACTCGTAAATGTAAGTACACACTGATGGCCTAAGACAAAAAAACGAGCGGTTTGTGTGAGAAAACGAACAGTATTTAGTTTTTACCTCTTGTTAACCAGCTGACCAACAGTGTAAAACAGCACCAGGAATGTTTGCGCCAGAACATGCCTCCTCTTTCCCTGAACCGCCCCGGGAGCGCATGTTCACGTCTGCAGGGGGAAGAGTCCGCTGGTGTCTGCGGGAGGAAGAGTCCGCTGGTGTCTGCGGGGGAAGAGTCCGCTGGTGTCTGCGGGGGGAAGAGTCCGCTGGTGTCTGCGGGAGGAAGAGTCCGCTGGTGTCTGCGGGGGGAAGAGTCCGCTGGTGTCTGCGGGAGGAAGAGTCCGCTGGTGTCTGCGGGGGGAAGAGTCCGCTGGTGTCTGCGGGGGGAAGAGTCCGCTGGTGTCTGCGGGGGAAGAGTCCGCTGGTGTCTGCGGGGGGAAGAGTCCGCTGGTGTCTGCGGGAGGAAGAGTCCGCTGGTGTCTGCGGGGGGAAGAGTCCGCTGGTGTCTGCGGGGGGAAGAGTCCGCTGGTGTCTGCGGGGGGAAGAGTCCGCTGGTGTCTGCGGGGGGAAGAGTCCGCTGGTGTCTGCGGGGGAAGAGTCCGCTGGTGTCTGCGGGGGGAAGAGTCCGCTGGTGTCTGCGGGGGGAAGAGTCCGCTGGTGTCTGCGGGGGGAAGAGTCCGCTGGTGTCTGCGGGGGGAAGAGTCCGCTGTGCGTCTGCGGGGGGAAGAGTCCGCTGTGCGTCTGCGGGGGGAAGAGTCCGCTGTGCGTCTGCGGGGGGAAGAGTCCGCTGTGCGTCTGCGGGGGGAAGAGTCCGCTGGTGTCTGCGGGGGAAGAGTCCGCTGTGCGTCTGCGGGGGGAAGAGTCCGCTGGTGTCTGCGGGGGGAAGAGTCCGCTGGTGTCTGTGGGGGGAAGAGTCCGCTGGTGTCTGCGGGGGGAAGAGTCCGCTGTGCGTCTGCGGGGGGAAGAGTCCGCTGGTGTCTGCGGGGGGAAGAGTCCGCTGGTGTCTGCGGGGGGAAGAGTCCGCTGGTGTCTGCGGGGGGAAGAGTCCGCTGGTGTCTGCGGGGGGAAGAGTCCGCTGGTGTCTGCGGGGGGAAGAGTCCGCTGTGCGTCTGCGGGGGGAAGAGTCCGCTGTGCGTCTGCGGGGGGAAGAGTCCGCTGTGCGTCTGCGGGGGGAAGAGTCCGCTGGTGTCTGCGGGGGGAAGAGTCCGCTGGTGTCTGCGGGGGGAAGAGTCCGCTGGTGTCTGCGGGGGGAAGAGTCCGCTGTGCGTCTGCGGGGGGAAGAGTCCGCTGGTGTCTGTGGGGGGAAGAGTCCGCTGGTGTCTGCGGGGGGAAGAGTCCGCTGGTGTCTGCGGGGGGAAGAGTCCGCTGTGCGTCTGCGGGGGGAAGAGTCCGCTGTGCGTCTGCGGGGGGAAGAGTCCGCTGTGCGTCTGCGGGGGGAAGAGTCCGCTGGTGTCTGCGGGGGGAAGAGTCCGCTGGTGTCTGCGGGGGGAAGAGTCCGCTGGTGTCTGCGGGGGGAAGAGTCCGCTGGTGTCTGCGGGGGGAAGAGTCCGCTGGTGTCTGCGGGGGGAAGAGTCCGCTGGTGTCTGCGGGGGGAAGAGTCCGCTGTGCGTCTGCGGGGGGAAGAGTCCGCTGGTGTCTGCGGGGGGAAGAGTCCGCTGTGCGTCTGCGGGGGGAAGAGTCCGCTGGTGTCTGCGGGGGGAAGAGTCCGCTGGTGTCTGTGGGGGAAGAGTCCGCTGGTGTCTGCGGGGGGAAGAGTCCGCTGGTGTCTGCGGGGGGAAGAGTCCGCTGGTGTCTGCGGGGGGAAGAGTCCGCTGGTGTCTGCGGGGGGAAGAGTCCGCTGTGCGTCTGCGGGGGAAGAGTCCGCTGTGCGTCTGCGGGGGGAAGAGTCCGCTGTGCGTCTGCGGGGGGAAGAGTCCGCTGTGCGTCTGCGGGGGAAGAGTCCGCTGGTGTCTGCGGGGGAAGAGTCCGCTGGTGTCTGCGGGGGGAAGAGTCCGCTGGTGTCTGCGGGGGGAAGAGTCCGCTGGTGTCTGCGGGGGGAAGAGTCCGCTGTGCATCTGCGGGGGGAAGAGTCCGCTGTGCATCTGCGGGGGGAAGAGTCCGCTGGTGTCTGCGGGGGGAAGAGTCCGCTGTGCATCTGCGGGGGGAAGAGTCCGCTGGTGTCTGAGCAAGATAGGAATGATACATGCGTTGTGTTCAAAGGGCCCTCTCTCGCTCTCTCAATTCAATTCTCTCTCTCTCTCTCTGTGTGTGTGTGTCTTTCTGCCTTTTCCGGCTTGTCAGGTTGCGAGTGGATCTTTGGCCCCTGATTCTGATGTGTGCCGCTTCGGGGCCGTTAGAAACTCGACCGCAGGGAAATCCTGCAAACGCTTTGGTCCTGCGGGCTTCTGGACTCATGCTGAGATCTCCCAGCTGTTGCTCTGATTGGCCACTGATTGTTCGAGTGTTGTTCTGTCGCTCGTGTGTGTGCCGGAGAATCAGAAGGTCAGAACAGGCAGATGAAAAGAATCGCTCTGGGGAAATCCTGCCAACTGACGCGTCACGTTTGCTGAGAGTCCAAAACGTCAGCCGACAAACAGGAAAACAAGAGAAACTAAAACTAGAAAGAAAGAAAGAAAGAGGAGGGAAGAATAAAACCCATTCAGGGGAAATAATCAGATGTGTTTGAAGCTAGAGCTGGTTAAACTAGTGACACCTCTGAGGATAAATCTACTAGTTTTTACACTACTATTATCAGTACTTATGGCAGCATTATTTGTTATTTTAAAAAGAAAAAATGTTATTAAAACATGAACTGCTTTTTTGGTTCAGCTTGTTATCACTGATTCTGTTGAGAAAACAAATGCATGAAGCACATACAATAGAGAAGATGCTCTTCACTGATGAAAAGATGCAAAAACACATTTAATAATTGAAAATGACTTCTAGATTATACAGCAAAACCCTAAAATGTTGTATGCACCCTCTCATCGGTCCAGTTTGTATGTTTTGGCATGAGAAGTGAAAGTGATGATAGTATTGCAGTATTTCTGATTCGTGCTCTGCATTCTAACGCTCAGACTCGGGAGAATAAATACCGTAACAATTATACATTTAGTAACAGCTCAGCAAGCTATATTATGATATAAAGTTCTTTGGCGTAGGCCCCATCTGTAGCACACACACACACACACACACACACACACACACACACACACACACACACACACACACACACACACACACACACACACACACACACACACACACACACACACACACAGTGATGGCAGGGATAAGACGTTTGGGATTATTGGGATTCTCAGGCGACAGCAGTGTTTCATAGGTACATGTATTTGTTGACCTTAAATTGTTGTGAAGATTTTACCTGTCATATATGAGATATGATTGAGATTATTTTATGAGTGAATATATTTTGTTCTGATTGAATATTTCATTTTCAATGAGGCAAATGCTTTAGGCAGATTTTATGACAAGGGCAAGTCATGTGTGATCCGCTGCCAGCCGCTGGCACTGGATAAATCAGCCAAAGCCCAGCGCTGCTCGGCTGCACTACCCATGATCCTCTGCACCGAGCGGCCTCTCTCTCTCCAATCCAGCACTGAGTGAGTTAAACTGCAGTTCCTCCTCTGGCCACTAGAGGCGCTGCAGAAGAGACTCACTCCCATAGACCCGCATGTTAAAATGGCAGAATAAACATGTTCACAGTCTGGAGCAGAAACTGGTTGTGGTCTATATCGCTAATGTTGCTCTTCATGACGACTGTGAGCGGGTGAATTCTTTTATAACTCATCCGTTTAAATTATATTAAGCCTTTAAAGTTCTGCATAAATAGGGGCGTGGCCACTTGAGTGACAGGAGGATTGCTGCTGATGTCACTGCTAGCGTTTGTCTGTTAGCGTCACGTCACTTCAGCTAATTCCAGCTGCTGAACTCGCCATCTCTGCCGTGTTGTTGCGATGCCCTGTGCAACACATTTGAGTTAACTCCAACATGTCGAGCTAGGTGGGTGTGGTTTCAGACACCAGCACCTGAGCTCCGCCCACATCCCGCCTCGCTGTCCATTTTCGGTTATCCGTCAGTGGCGCGCAGCCAAGATGGCGATGGCCGGCTCTGCCCACTTTAGGCTTCAAAAATGCTCTTCAGAAACACTAAAGGTGACGTCACACACACTACACACATATACTTTTACAGTCTGTGATCTGTACATGTGAGGGGCATACGAGAGAGAGAGAGAAAGGGAGAGCGAGGGCGTTTTATATTCAGATGTTTAGCGTGTCGTGAAAGCCAGAAAGAATCATATAATAGTTTGTCTGGCGATGCGCTCGGGCCATAAACGACCTTTAGAAGAAAATATAGACATTTATTTCTCAGACCTCTCCGTAGCGGGAGTCGCTTCAGATTCAACATGTCTTTAAAAAGAGCAAAAGTGTTTCTCAGTGAGTGTGTCCTCTCTTTAAGATGAGGTGCGTGTGTGTTTGTGGTGCTGTACACTCCTTCACGGGGAGCATCGAGACAGAGTTTCAGATGTGTGTGTGAGAACACGAGGACTGAGGACTAATGACATCGATCCGTCTGTCAGGCAGATCAACGAGTGATTTGATCTCGTCTGATCTGAGAAGTTCATCAAGCCCGTGACCTTTCCGTCGCGGCGTAATTTCCGCTCAGAGACGCACAGGTGGCCGTGATGCAATAAAGAGTATTTTGGTCTGTGTGCAGGAGGAGGAGCAAAGCATTCTGGGATTGCGTTTTCATCTACAGTTCTCCACCTACTCGCATCAACAGCTTTGCCAAGACACTCCTGACTCGACTGCTAAACGCCTCGTGTTTTTGATTACGACCCGTATGCATTCAACTTCTAAGAAATGCTCTTAAGAATAGGCTTTAGATTTGACTTAAGTGTCAAACATTTCTTAGTGAAAAGTAGGACTTCTCTAAGAGCAGGACACTTTTCACCCTGTATTCAAATAGTATTAAAATGTGTTAAAGATTTCGTAAGCTTATTGTGTAGATGTGCTTTGAGTCAATTGTTCATTGAGCTGTACATACATATTTTTTTTGCCAGGCTGTCATAGAAAGAAATTCTGAACACATGAAAAAACAAGAGAGGACAATGAACTGTTGCAGACAGTGTAGGATTTTTCTTCCTGTGAGATTTTACCTTAGGATGTCAACTCTACAGAGTGGCCTCAAAAATTATTTGACGTTCACAATGAAAATTGTGTACATGCTTTTGCATTAGATCAAACTGTCAAATGTTTTTTTTCTTGATTGATTGGGAAGGAAGGTTTGTTTCTGAAGCAGTTCATCGCTGGCACGAGTCCGCCTGACGCTCCCGAGAGATCCGGCAACAGCCTGTTCAGTTAAACACATCAAGGACCCTCGTAATAAGCCAAATCTGCCGTCGCCCCACAAACCATCTGCTGGTCATTACTCTGGGATTGATTGCACACGTCTGTCTCTCATCAGAGTGCAGAACACGCGTGTTGAAGTCACACGAAATCAACACAGACAGTTCCTGCTCTTATTCTTAATAGTCATCAGTGATGCTGTTCTTAAGAAATAAACATTTGTCTTGATAACCCTTCATACTAATCGCCCTCTCCAGCTCTTATTCCTCAAACATCTTCATACAGACACACTTTCACCATCAGTTCAGCTTGTAATCGAGTGAATCGTGTGTGTTTTTATGGCTGATTTCCCGACACTGTGAAATAATGAGGTTTAGGGTGAATGTATTCGTGACTCGATCTCACATGTGGACAAAAGTGTTCAGTCGTAGGCTTGAGATGCTGGAGCTGCTGGCGTGAAGAAGCACTCGGCCTCATTCTCAGTCTCAGCTCAGTCTCAGTCTGTCTCAGCTCAGTCTGTCTCTGTCTCAGTCTCAGTCTCAGTCTGTCTCAGCTCAGTCTGTCTCAGTCTCAGCTCAGTCTCAGCTCAGTCTGTCTCAGTCTCAGCTCAGTCTGTCTCAGTCTCAGCTCAGTCTCAGTCTGTCTCAGTCTCAGCTCAGTCTCAGTCTGTCTCAGTCTCAGCTCAGTCTGTCTCAGTCTCAGTCTGTTTCAGTCTCAGTCTGTCTCAGTCTCAGCTCAGTCTGTCTCAGTCTCAGCTCAGTCTCAGTCAGTCTCAGTCTGTCTCAGTCTCAGCTCAGTCTCAGTCTGTCTCAGTCTCAGCTCAGTCTCAGTCTGTCTCAGTCTGTCTCAGTCTCAGCTCAGTCTCAGTCTGTCTCAGTCTCAGCTCAGTCTGTCTCAGTCTCAGTCTGTTTCAGTCTCAGTCTGTCTCAGACGATGAAGACTCGAGACCATTTTAATTGGCACTTTTTACAAATAAGGAAGAGCCTGAAACTTTTTCAACCATGAGGTAAACATGAAAATAAAGTGGAGAGTTTATTGAGATATTGTAAGAAATGAGTGATGCCGTCACACTACCTGTAGCTTGTGGAAGTTACCTGACTGTATTTTTAATAATTGATGGAATTGCATATTTTCCATTGTATTTGTATTATTTTCCATGTTTGACCATTTGTAACAGGATTAAATGTGCTTTTGCTCAAACTTTTGAGAAATCAACCGGTAAAATGTATGAGCCCAACGCACAGTGTCTGTCACTGAAACCAATGTACGCATAGATCTGCTGAATCTGACTCTCTGCCTGTGTGTGTGTGTGTGTGTGTGTGTTGGAGCTTGTGACGTTGTGACAGTCTCGGTGTTTCACAGCGTTTCTTGTGTTTTGAAACCTCTTCCACTTGAGGACATTGAGTTACTCATGATGATTTCCCGCTTGGTGTCTCTTGACAGACATTTTTCGAGACGAGGACTCACGTTAGTCATCTCTAAACACAATGAACACCCAGGGGATCGTTAGAGAAGCCGAACGACTCCATCCGCATGAACGTCAGTGTAACTGCAGCTCTGAGAGCAGAACAGTAAAGGTCACTTTCCCTCCCTTCAGCACATCCATTCAGCGCCGAATAAATCGCCTTCCCTCCCTCCGAACGGAATATAAATGACTTTATTATTCCGTTTGCTTTGGTGTCTCATATTAAGTGAAGTTAAAATACAGAAGACCAGTCAAATGTTTTCCAGCGCTTTCCTGAATGAAAGGAGGAATGTTAAATATTCTTTTGGCAGGAAAATGTGCTTTTCTGGCTCTTTTCTTGGGCTGCGTGTGATTTGGAGAAAATTGGTTTGCTACAGGCTCGCGGTGTGGGATCAGATGTCCCTCTGAGACTGAGATTTGAGCATTGTGTGTCTTTACCGGGGTGTTCGGGCTGCTATGGAGAGACATGAAGAGATTCTCTGATCTTGATTTGATTCACAGATCTTTGATAAGATGGCTTTCAAACATCCACGTCTTTATTTGAACGTGACGATTCAGGACATCAGAGTGTGTGTGAAGGACGAACTCGGGTCAGGATTACAGCTGTGACACACAGTTAGTCTTTTTCTTGCTTTACATCCCCAGAGAAAAGCACATGGCAGACTCTGCGATGACCTGTCTCGCGTCTCCTTCTCTCTGTGACACACACACACACACACTCTCTCGTTGCTGTGATGTAGGGCAGCTGATGTAAAGTCTGAGGCCGGATGCGATTCCCAGCATTCCTCCGGCTCGTTCTAACGCCACTGATATCCTGTTGATTCCCTGCTTGATCCTCACGGACAAAGACTCTCTTTGTGTTTGTGAAGGTTAAATGTGGACGTGAGACGCTCAATGAATGAAGCATTATGTAAGACGTTTGACGTTCCTGCTTTCACATATTCTTCGGTTCCTCGCTGTGTGAACGTGCGTCGCATTATTTCCTCATGATATTGTCATTGGTAATTAATCAGATGCTCCGCTTCCTTTTGCATGTTTGGTGCCGATAAGAGCGTGGAGAGATAAGCAGCGGTAGAGAAACCTCCGAGCCCCGCATGAACCGTCGAGCGCATCGACTCTTCCACAGGACTCAGTGTGTGTTTCCCAGAATCCTCTCGTTCATCCGCTACCAAAGTCTCATCTCACAGTTACACTGTATTTTGCTTTTTATTTATTCATTTCTCCCTTGATATGGCTACCTGGTGTTTTATTCATGCTGTGTGTGATAGTGTGTGTGTCGAGGTGGGCAGAGCCTTTGTCTCCCAGCATGCCTTGCACCGTACCAGAGTCTCTGCTGAGGGCCGTTTGGTGCGGGCGAGAGTCAGACAGATGAACGGTTCCTCTGTGAACTGGTTTCAGACCTGATGTTGTTTAGAGATAACATACAGAAATTTAATGACCACATTCATGCACATAAATTAAAAGTCAAGTCTCCTTCATTTATATAGCACTTTTAACAGTATAGCTGGTTTCACTGCAGCTTTGCAGAGATAACAGGAGATTACAGTAGCAGAGAGTGTTCAGGCTTTACAGCAGATCTAGAAGAAAGTTATTGTCCAGATAAAGTTAGTATTGATTGATTCACTTCTGTTGTTTGGTTATTTTACTTTATGAAAGTCTTTGAACGTTTGCCGGTCCCCGCCTCCTCCTTCCCACAATGCCTAACTTTGCCACACACTTCCAGTGCAAAGATCATTAGTGATTAAATTAGGGGTCGCATACACCACAGCGGTTTAACTGAAAACAGAAACTTTTACTGTGTTCTGCTCATTTCCACGCAGTGTTTGATCAACGTTATTATCTCCGTGTAAATTCCAAAACCGTAAATCTGTGAAAACGCTGACGGTGTATACCCATAATACGAGTTTAGTCAACTATAGGTATGTGCGTTTGAATATATACTGTATGTGTGCAGGAGTGTAGTCTTTCTTTTCAAAGTAACATCACCAAATTACTTGTCTGGCCTTAAAAATTCACAATACAGATTTTTTTGTTATTTCCATGCGAATTTGAATAATTTTGACCATGCTTCATCTGTACAGAGGAGAAGGGAAGGAGGCCTTCACAGGGAGACACTACTGTAATGAACACTGTAATCGACGAGTTCTGTATGATCAAGTCGTGGTTTTCAACAAGCAGTTTAATCATAGTCAGTTTAGAAGTTTTTGGAACGTATCCTAATGACAAAGATGAATTAATGATGTTAAGAAGAGGATCTGTGACCTCTGGAAGCACCTCTTTCAGTAGTTTAATCGGTATAGCGTCTAACACACATTGTTGATTTCGATGAATTAACAAGTTTAGAAAGTTCTTCCTCTCCTAAAGCAGCAAACGAATGATATTTTCCTCAGGAAGACTACACTCCACCCCTGATGCGATACGGCTGCACAGCTTTCATTTATGGCGGGTTCAGACTGCATGATTTTCAAAGTAGTCAGGTCGCTGTTCTTTTCACACTGCATGACTATCTTGGCCAGCATTCAGTCGCTGCTGTGTTCACACTGGACGATGGATCGGCGACAGAAGGTTTCACACTGCATGACTTTAGAAAAATCGCCGACAGACTCTGTCTAGCACGCTGCACGCAAACTACATTTCACAACAAACACGCGTGAGATATGGAAAGGAAACAACGCGCGACACCACACGTGCAAGACCGGAGTTCTCACGTGAGACTTTTTTTTTCGACCCGGTTGTGGTACAGCTGGTGAAACAGACACGAGTGCTCCTGCCAAATTTCTACTAATTTTTCTTCCATTTATTGTGTCCAAATAGACCGAGAAGAAGCTTTTTTTGTTGAAACAATGCCATATCATGTTGATATGTGATCTATAACTCCTCCCCGAACTCCCTGCTGCTCTGTATCTTGCTCTCTCACTGGCTGCCGGTGATCGCCGATGTAGTTTTCAGTCAAAACACTTTTCACACAGCAGGATTTTGAATCGCCGACAGGTCCAGATATTTAGCATGCCAAATATCTCACGGGCGTCGGCGACTCGTCTGTGATTCTCTCAGTTCGCGTCTTTGTTCATTCACACTGCGTGATTGTCACTCGCGTGAACGAGCGCCGATTTGCCTGTGATTTCGGGCATTTGTCGGCGATTTCTCAAAACCTGTCGGCGAGACAAAATCGTGGCTAAAATCATCCAGTCTGAACTCGGCATTACTCTCTAATATGATCAATCTTGTATAAGTAAAGAAGTTCATAAAGTCACTGCTGTGCTGCTTGGAAACTTTTGGGATTGAAGCTTTCTTTTTCGTTAGTTTAATTAGCCACTGTTTGAAATAAAAACCCAGGGTTTTGTTTGTTTTCTTCTAATAGGGTTAAAATAAGCAGATCTAGCAGTTTTTAAGGCCTCTCTGTATGCAGTCGAGCTCTCCTTCCATGAAATCCGGAATACCTCTGCTGTAGTTTTCCTCCAGTTGCACTCCATTTTCCTGGCTGCTGTCTTAGCCAGAGTGTGTGTGTGTGTGTGTGTGTGAGAGTGTGCTCGTTGTACCACGGCGTTGGACTATTTTCTTTAATCTTCTTTAAGCGGAACGGAGAAACTGTGTCTAAAGTGCTGGAAAAGAGAGAGTTAAACGTTTCTGTCACGATATGGAGTTCTTCTGAGCTATCCGGGATGATGAAACTGACCAGGAAGATTATTGATAAAGCAATCTTTAGTGGCAGAAGTGATAGGTCTAACAGATTTGTAACACAGAGTTGGTCTTGGCGAAGCAGGATGAGATAAAAACATACAGGAATTATTTATTTTTGTCATTTTACCACTAGACTGCATTGACCAATCAGCATCCAGAACCTGAACTATTGGTTTCATCATGTGAAATGAAGCACAATGTCATGCAAACATACAGTTTTTGAGGTGATGGAACAACCTCATCCAGAGGGGTCACAGGTCAAACCTAAGGGTCAAATCAAAAATGGAGTTTTGGACCCTGTGCTGAGTTCAGGTGTACTGTGGCTGATGTTGGGTGAAGACACACACACACACACACACACACACACACACACACACACACACACACACAGCAGCTCGTTTGCTCCCTTCTTCTATTTGCAGGATTATAGAAGATTTACAAGCCACAATAATAAAGAAGCCTTTCACCCAGAGACCCGTTTTCATCTTAATTAATTTCTGAATATCCCTCATTAATTTGACTAGTATAAGAGATGTGTTTGTGAGTTTGTCAGTGCTCAGATGATCAGACGCTGCTGGTTTCTCCATCATTGTGGAGGTCGACGAGTCTCTGTGAATTTGCCATTGATGTTCAGCTGATATTTCCCATCAGTCACTGCTCTCGATCAGTTGTGGTTTATTGGCCAGTGTAGATGCTGTAACGTCTCTGTCTGTCTCTCGGGGCATTAGACGTCCTCTAAAACTCTTGCTGCATCCATTAAACACACGAACCCAGACATTAAGAGCCGATCTGCTCATCTTATCTTGCTTGTGTCTCTGTGGGGTTTTTGCTCTGATCGTATTGAAGTTCTCATGTTGATGGAAGGCTTGTTTGAGATGAGCGGCGCGGACCGATCGAGTGCTGTGGGAGTGTTGGGAGAAGATACGACTCCTTGTGCTTTTGGATCGCTTTGATGTCATACGCCGATCAGTCAGCGAGAAGCCCATGCCTCTCGAACAAGCCTGGGGTGTGTGTGTGTGTTTGGGTTGCTGGGAAACATGAGCTGTATACAGTTCTCACTGAATTCTCATTGGGTTCTCACAGGTTTCTCACGGAGTTCTCAAAGGTTTTTCCATTAAGTTCTCATTGAGTTCTCATTGGGTTCTCACTGAGTTCTCACTTAGTTCTCATTGGGATCTCACATGATTTTCACTGAGTTCTCATGGAGTTCTATTTGGGTTCTCACAGGGTTCTCACAGAGCTCTCATTGGGTTCTCATTGGAGTCTGAAATGGTTCTCTCTGAGTTCTCACAGGGTTCTCTGAGTTCTCATTGGGTTCTCACATGTTTCTCACAGAGTTATCTGTTCACTTCATCAGAAATGACACTTCCATTACAAGTCGTATGTAACCCTCCAGTCAGATTATGATTAATTGTGTTATTGGTTTAGATTGTAGTTGTTCTCTTTGCGAGGCGACGGGAGAAACTGCAGCAGAAGTAGTAGAAGACAGTGGCTTGTGTCATTCTGGACTGAAATGAAAGTGCAGAGCTGAGATTTGCAGGCACTTCAATTTATTTTTGTTTTGCACAGACTCTTCCTTCCCTCTCATCTCTTCTCTCTCTGATATTTCTCATGTGTTTTTGAGGCTGTAATAAGGACATGTGATGTGTGAATTTTTAATAACATTATATAAGCAGCATCACCCCTGGAGATCCGTGGCCCCGTTTCTGAGCTTTTGCTTTAAAAACTAGCAGGAGAGGAGGATGAGGAGGAGAGGAGATGATGGCTGTCCGACAGGAATACTGCAGAGCGTCATGTCATCACACACTTCACACGAATGCTGCAGATCTGCTCCTGATGTGTGTTGAAACACTGATTGGGAAAGATTGAAGCTGTTCAGAAATGTGTGTGTGTGTGTGTGTGTGTGCGTGCGTTTAATAGACGGCCGCTGGTATTTGTAGCTGTGTGGGATCTGCTAATGTTTTTAACCAGCAAGACTTCCTCGACGGCTAGATCAGCTCTATAAACCAGTCTGGAAACCCCCACTGGTCTAAGCATCCCAACACATTTAGACCTTTTCAAATATATATAAGTATATTATTACTTTTTTTATGCTGTGCTTTCAGAAAGACTTTTCACACTTTGTTTGTGTGAATCTGCAGTAGGTGGCGGTTTGTTTCAGTGCTTTGGTTTAGATTCCTCTCGCGTTCCTGGAGTCCCAACACTGCAGATTCTCTCTCTGACACACACACACACACACACACACACACACACACACACACACACACTTGAGCTCTGGGAGTGTGCTTGATCAGGGAGCCACACTAAATCTTCAGTGTTGGGGACTGTAGGAACATCTGTAATATTTACATTTATTCATTGTGCCGATGCTTTTATCCAAAGCAGGGATGAAAACCCCATGATCTAGACTCCTGGGAGCTGTGCGTGATTCGTGTATGCTCACTATAATAATCTATCAGTCCTGACTGATTATATGAGCATGTGCTTTCATTTCCCTAAATATGTCATTTTTTTTCTGAGAATGTTTTTAAGTACTATAAATGCATGCTCACGTTGTAGCGTGGCCACATAGGAGGAAAGTTCAGATATGGTTAGTGACTATTATTTAATGTTTAGTCACGGGAATTTCCTAACTTTTTCTACTTTACTCTTTACTCTGAATGCCTTGCTATTGTACTGTATTTGCATCCCAATTTCTGTGCGCGCTTGAACATGTGATGACGTTTGTCACGTGGGCGTTGGTCACAGGTAAACAGGAAAAGACTTTTAGTTTGCCATAAAAGGAACCGGAAAACTAATGTTCGAGAGAAGCGTATTCTCATTCACAAAACCGGCCGGTGTTTATGTGGATTTTTCCGGGTTCGATGGTCTTAGAAGCGCCGACTCGCCGTTCCTCAGTGGAGAACTTCTATTGGCTCGTTGCCAGGATTACTTTTCGAGGACTTAAGCCTGTCATCCCCGCTTTTGATCACGCTCACGGTGTTGACATTCCTTCTGGTGAGGCTGATCTTAACACACACTCACACACACACACACGCGGGACTATAGACATTGCCTTTGGACTTATGCACACACACTTACTCTCATACAACGGGCTTTATATTGTTGTGGTGTATTATTGTTTGTGTGTATGTTTTGTGTGAAATACACGGAAGGAGATTTTGAACTTGCAGTATGTTCCATGAACTCTGTTTTCAACCATCTTAAAAAGGAAAAGGAAATTAGAATAGACGTTCTTATTTAATTTTGTAACTTGGCTGTACAACGATCAGTTTGTTACATAGTGGTGGCCCGTACGGGGACGTTCTGTTTTTTTTTGTGAAATTGTTTCTTTGTTGTTCCTGGTTATGGATGAAGAGATAAATGTAAATGATGGAATGAAATCTCCGAATGGAAATGCTAATGAAAATATACAAGTTGTAAATACCAATAACTCTGATGCTGGTGCTCCAGACTCAAGAATGAGTTTGGGTGTAACAGCTGCAGATTTCACTGCTGGTCCGTTTGTAACTAGACGTAATCCTACCGGTGAAATAACATCTATGCTTAGCTCATTGTATATTTCTGATGATGAGGAAAAATCTGATGATGAGGATGATGATGATGAGGAAAGCAGTGTATTGAATGTGAATGTGTTACAAACAATGCAAACTGAAGTTGATAAACTTAAAGTGGATTTATTGGCTCTTAGTGCTAGAGTACAAACAAATGAAAATGATTGTAAGCAGGCAGTGGACAGTTCGATTAATAGAGAAACTAGTTTTCGTGAGGCAGTGGACGCTGGCTTGGCAGATTTGGAAGAATTTTTCCGCAAATCACAGGAAAAGTTGGAGAGAGCGGTGTTTGATTGTTTTCTCAGAAGAGATGCAAAATGGGAGAATCAATTGAAAAAACTGCGAATTTCCAGTACACCTTCTTATCTGTCTAGATTACAGCCCTATTCACCAACTACTCCCATATCTTCGATTCATGATTATAGAAAGACCACGTTTACATCTAGTGTTAACTTTCCACTGCCCAGACAGGCAATGCTACTTATGATGTAACCTCTGTAAATAATCCTGTATCTAATGTGCCTACCCCTCCAGTGGTGCCCAGTGTCTCATCTTTCAGTGGCCGGCCCCCAATTCGGTTGGAGTTTCCGACGTTTGGAGAGTCTTCTGAGACTTCGGAAGTGCTCAACTTTATTGAACAGTGTGAGAACTATCTTAACATCAGACCCCTTCCAAGTGTGGAACTGGTCGGCACCCTGAGCACGGTTCTTAAAGGACCTGCCCTGAGTTGGTGGAAGGCTGAGAGGAACAAGGTGACTGATTGGCAATCGTTCAAAGAGGCATTTATGGATGCGTTTCTTCCAGATGATTACCTCGCTGAGGTGGAGGATAAGCTGCGGTCTCTGGTGCAGCTGCCGCGTCAACGCCTAAGAGATTTCGCTTATGATTACAGAGCCCTCTGTCTTAAGTGGAAACCTGATATGGCTGAAGAAGAGATGGTGAGCCGCATCCTTAACAACACGAATCCCAGGGTGGCAGGCTGTTTGAGGGGAACGGTGAAGACAGTGGAACAACTGGTAAAAGTGGGTTCAATGGTGGAAAAAGACTGCATGGGAGTTAAGGATTACTGGCAGAAGGTGGATTGTCAGAATGGGAAGGAAAAGGCCAATAAAAGACCAAGTGAACGGAATAACTCTAAAAGTCTAGCAGGATTATCCATTGCGCAACCACACCCTATAAGTTCCCTGTTAGTAGTCCCGGTAACAATAAAAGGGAAAGAGGTGAAGGCTGTACTAGATACTGGGAGCACTTACACCCTAATGCAAGAAAGTCTGTGGAAACAGTTAGGGGGTGAACCAAGTGCTAACCCTCTGGTACCTCTTCAGCAGTTCATTATGGCAGACGGGAAGATACATCAAGCATTCAATAAGAAAACCATCTGTTACAATTGGCATGAGAAAGTATGTGGGGTGGATACATATATCATGAAGGATGCTCATTTGGCATTTCCCCTGATAGCAGGCTTGGATTTCCTCAGAGCCACTGAAGCTGTAGTGGATGTAGGCCAAGGGAGATATGGTCTGAAAGTGGGCAAGGGGTATATGTATCATTCTTTTATAACGACTACCATAAATCCTGGAGGTGTTACGATACCAGTAGGAGAGAGAAAGGGGTGGAAGTGGATCCTGAAAAGACCCTGGCGGTGTCAGATTATCCCACGCCCAAAGATCTTAAAGCCCTCCAACGCTTCTTGGGATTAGCTGGATGGTATCACAAATTCATTCCACACTTCGCTGACATCACTGCGCCCCTGAACCATCTAAAGAAGAAAGGAGTAAAATGGGACTGGACTCCAGAATGCCAAACCAGTCTGCAGACTATCAAACGGAAATTGCAAGACCCACCTGTCCTAATGCAGCCGGACCTCAATCTACCATTCCAGGTTCACACGGACGCCAGCGATGTGGGCCTAGGAGCTATTCTCTCCCAGCTTACCTCTGAAGGGGAGAGAGTAATAGCCTATGCCTCAAGAACCTTGAGAGGACCAGAGGTAAACTATTCTACCTCGGAAAAAGAGTGTCTAGCGGTGGTCTGGGCAGTGGAAAAATGGAGACATTACCTGGAAGGAAGGCCATTTGACATTTACAGTGATCATGCTGCTTTAACGTGGGCCTTTAATTGTCCAAAGACATCTTCCCGGTTAACTCGATGGACTCTGAGATTGCAGCAATTTACATTCCAAGTGCATCATCGGAAAGGATGTCTTAATTTGGGACCAGATGCCTTGTCTCGAGCTTATGGGCCGTTGGAAAGAGACAGTGCACACTGTATGACTATAACCCCTCCCAGATATGTATCCGACATACCTCACACTCTAGGAGAAATCTCGCAGGCCCAAAGCCGAGACAGTAATATTGCTCTCCTGCTGGGGAATCCCCAGAATAGTAAGAGGCAAGATCAAAGGATTACCTTCGTAGAACACCAGGGGGTGGTATATCGGCGCATCCCAATCAAGAATGATGGAGAGCGGTTCCAGTTGGTTGTGCCGCAGGAGCTGATACCAGGTTTCTTACATTACTTCCATGATAACCCGCTGGGAGGACATCTAGGCCGACTAAAAACCTTGCTGCGACTATTAGAAGTAGCGTGGTGGTCGTCGGTCCGTAAGGATGTTTGGCAGTATGTCAAAGGATGTGAAATATGTCAAAAATATAAACATGAAAATACAAGACCAAGTGGCTTCCTACAGCATACCCAGGTTAATGAACCAGGACACACTTTGGGGATGGATTTCATGGGTCCATTTCCTCTGAGTAAGAAACGAAACGCATACCTGCTAGTGATTGTTGACTATTTCACAAAGTGGGTGGAGTTGTTCCCCCTGCGAGATAGCAAGACGCTGAAAGTAGTTAAAATACTCAGAGAAGAAATATTTACCCGATGGGGGGTGCCTAAATACCTGGTGTCAGACCGAGGAGCACAATTTACATCCAAGGTGCTAGCGGAACTATGTCGGTCTTGGGGAAGCATCCAGAAACTCACTACCAGCTATCATCCGCAAACTAACCTGACTGAAAGAGTCAACCGGACAGTAAAGACCATGATTGCGTCCTATGTAGGACAATATCATCAGACGTGGGATCAGTGGTTACCGGAGCTAAGGTTCGCCATCAATACAGCTCACCAAGAGACCACCGGTAGAGCTCCGGCGGAGTTGATGTTGGGGCGTCAGCTTAATGGACCTCTGGAGAGGTTGATCCTTAGACCCCCCACGCCTGACCAAGTTTCCTATACTCTAGTCGAACGTCAAAACAAGATGGCAGAGGAGGTAAAACTCCGAGTTGGGGTACAACAAACCAGACAAGCTAGATATTATAATGCCCGACGGAAGGATGCGCAATTCAAGCCGGGAGATCTAGTCTGGATTAGGACTCACCCTCTCTCGTTTGCCGCCACTAAATTCGCTGCCAAGCTAGCGCCCAAGTGGGAGGGTCCAGCTGAGATTTTAAAAAGGATGGGGCCAATAAATTACACAGTGAGTTGGGGCAGTCCACTTAAAACAGATGTTATAAATGTGGTTAATCTAAAGCGCTGGTACGGACAATCTCCACCTATGCCGAAGGCTGGGGGGGGGGATCTATGTAGCGTGGCCACATAGGAGGAAAGTTCAGATATGGTTAGTGACTATTATTTAATGTTTAGTCACGGGAATTTCCTAACTTTTTCTACTTTACTCTTTACTCTGAATGCCTTGCTATTGTACTGTATTTGCATCCCAATTTCTGTGCGCGCTTGAACATGTGATGACGTTTGTCACGTGGGCGTTGGTCACAGGTAAACAGGAAAAGACTTTTAGTTTGCCATAAAAGGAACCGGAAAACTAATGTTCGAGAGAAGCGTATTCTCATTCACAAAACCGGCCGGTGTTTATGTGGATTTTTCCGGGTTCGATGGTCTTAGAAGCGCCGACTCGCCGTTCCTCAGTGGAGAACTTCTATTGGCTCGTTGCCAGGATTACTTTTCGAGGACTTAAGCCTGTCATCCCCGCTTTTGATCACGCTCACGGTGTTGACATTCCTTCTGGTGAGGCTGATCTTAACACACACTCACACACACACACACGCGGGACTATAGACATTGCCTTTGGACTTATGCACACACACTTACTCTCATACAACGGGCTTTATATTGTTGTGGTGTATTATTGTTTGTGTGTATGTTTTGTGTGAAATACACGGAAGGAGATTTTGAACTTGCAGTATGTTCCATGAACTCTGTTTTCAACCATCTTAAAAAGGAAAAGGAAATTAGAATAGACGTTCTTATTTAATTTGTAACTTGGCTGTACAACGATCAGTTTGTTACAACGTTACTCAGAGAAGATTATATTCTTCAAACCTAATGCTGCTTTTATAGCTCGTTTTTTTACCCTAAAAATGGAGATTTCAGCCTCCTGCCGACAAGAATAGAAAGGCGTTTAGAGCTGAAATAGAAATCCAGGCTATAAAGAGAAAGAAAGAGAGAGAGAGAGAAGGGAAGAAGAAAATATGGCAATCCTCTTTAAAATATATCTGCGTCAGTGACGGGAAGATAAAGCTTCTCTGACAGCGAGACGGCACTCCTGATATTGGGTCCTGGACAGGGATCATTCATCCAGTGAGGAATACGATGGAGTACGTTTGATTTTCTCTTATTTATTGCTGTTTGTTACACTTGAACCGTGTCGATTGTTAATCTTTTTCCTGCAATGTTTTATGCAAATTTACCTCGTCTGTTTCCTAGAAATAGCTGAGCTCTGAGAGCCCTGATAGAAAACAGACAGACAGAACCTGAGAGACAGACAGAGAGACAGGTGGAGAGACAGACAGATGGAGAGACAGACACAGACAGATGGATGGACGGACAGACGGAGAGATAGACGGAGAGACAGACCGATAGATGGAGAGACAGACAGGTGGAGAGACAGACAGATGGAGAGACAGACGGAGAGACAGACCGATAGACGGAGAGACAGACAGGTGGCCGCTGCACAATCTTTCAGCTGAACATTATTGTTTTGTTTATGAGGTTTAATTCATAAGAATAAACATCAGACTGCTAATGTGTTTTCCCCTGGGTGCAAGAAATCAGTTAATGAACATGCCATTTAAAACTCAGATGAAAATGTCAGATAATTATCAGAAAGGAAACACCAGGAGGCAGATTAATTCTGATAAGAAGAAGAAAGTCATTACGGTTCATTCGAGCGCTGAGCTGACGATGACACACGTTCAAAGAAACACAGACAGACAGACAGATAGACAGACAGACAGACAGACAGACAGACAGACAGACAGACAGACAGACAGACAGACGGACAGATAGACAGGTGGACAGACAGACAGACGGATAGACAGACAGACAGATAGACAGACAGGTGGACAGACAGACAGGTGGACAGACAGACAGGTGGACAGACAGACAGACAGACAGACAGACAGACAGACAGACAGACAGACAGACAGACAGACAGGTGGACAGACAGACAGACGGATAGACAGACAGACAGATAGACAGACAGGTGGACAGACAGACAGGTGGACAGACAGACAGACAGACAGACAGACAGACAGACAGACAGGTGGACAGACAGACAGACGGATAGACAGACAGACAGATAGACAGACAGGTGGACAGACAGACAGACAGATAGACAGACAGAGAGACAGACAGACAGGTGGACAGACAGACAGACAGACAGACAGGTGGACAGACAGACAGACAGACAGACAGACAGACAGGTGGACAGACAGACAGACAGACAGACAGACAGGTGGACAGACAGACAGAGAGACAGACAGGTGGACAGACAGACAGACAGACAGACAGGTGGACAGACAGACAGACAGACAGGTGGACAGACAGACAGACAGACAGGTGGACAGACAGACAGAGAGACAGACAGACAGACAGACAGACAGGTGGACAGACAGACAGACAGACAGACAGACAGACAGGTGGACAGACAGACAGACAGACAGACAGGTGGACAGGCAGACAGGTGGACAGACAGACAGACAGACAGACAGACAGAGAGACAGACAGACAGGTGGACAGACAGACAGACAGACAGACAGACAGACAGACAGACAGACAGACAGACAGAGAGACAGACAGGTGAAGAGACAGAGAGACAGACAGGTGGAGCTCCTGGATGGTGGAGGCGCGGGGAGGGGGAGTGTTCAGCAGGAGAGGAGGCCTGTGGGACGGCTGTGCTCAGGGAGGGTTGTAGAGTTTGTGGAAACCTTTAATCTGAGATTTGACCTCCTCCATTAGCAGTGATCGATATGAGCTTGAGCAGCTGTATGATCCTGAGCCAGGACAAAGTGTGTGTGCCAGGTGTGTTTGATGCCAGTGTGTGTGTGAGACGCAGGACAGAGAACGAGAGGAATGGCGGCGCTCAACACGGTTCTTCGGCCAGAGGAGTCAGATATACTGCATCATCGCAGGCCTAAGACTTTGATTCTGGTCACAGTAAATGTGTTCTCGTCACTTCAATCTAACCACCCCAAAGCACTCGATTCATTCCCTGATTCGTTCAGGCAAGGGTTACACTGAGTGTTTGTTCACTTAACATCTTCATTCAGAAACTATTTCTATCTTTGTGGCGGCAAACATGATGTTGCTCTTGTGCTTCAAGCGTTTCTCACTAAAAACATCAAGCAAATCAATGATTTCATTGAGCCTGAAGACACAGATCCGTTCAGACTCAGGCGTGTGTTTAAACCTCAGGCCACTCGTGTTCAGTGTGTGTGTGTGTGTGTGTGTGTGTGTGTGTGTGTGTGTGTGTGTGCTCTTCAATAGCAGATACCAAGACAGAAGCAAATACTACATTAAAGCAAATGTCAGTACATGGGAAGAATTGTTCACGAAGTATTGTAGAAATAACCTGCCATTTAATCTGCCCCCCCCCCCCCCCACACACACACAGAGAGGACAGTCATGTGATTTCACCACTGATGCTTGTGAAGGTCAATGAGGATTATTAGAAACACACACTCACCAAGCACCCGTGTGTGTGTGTGTGTGTGTGTGTGTGTGAGTGTGTGTGAGATTCCTCCACATAAAGTCTCTGCAGCACAAGTGTGTGTCGCTCGTCTCAGTAAACTCCGATTCTCTGCTGTGATGTTCAGTTGATCAGAGTCTTTACTGCCAAACCTGCTGATTAACTCATGATTAACAGAGATAATCCAGACCGACTGTTGATCTTCACATGATGCACACATGAGAGAGAGAGAGAGAGAGAGAGAGAGAGAGAGAGACAGAGAGAGGGAGAGAGAGACAGAGAGAGGGAGAGACACTCTCTTTTTTGAGAATTTGAATGCTATTTATTACAAATTTAGATAAAACAATTCACAAGGTATTTAAAAAATAATTACAGAAAATGTGTAAAAAATAATTTATCTTCAAACATAGAACACAATGCTCCTTTGCTTGACCATTTTAGCTCAAAAGAAAAAAAAGATCATCCATTGATTTATAAAAAATGAAATCAACACTCTAGACTTTATAAGAGTTGAGAACAACACTGTCCAGGCCTTTGTTCAATCTTATTTTTCCTACGTGAATAGAGAGCTAACTAATTTAGCTTGACTCAAGATCAAATTTACTAACTGACAATCAGTTCCTATTTCTGCATATATTTAGCACCCAAAACAAATATTTCTTGGAAAAAGTTTCATTAAAAGCATCAAAAAGACTTCTTTATACATCAAATAAGGGCTCTAATGTAGAGCACTCCATAAAAGCACAGAAAACGCCCCATAGAGAAATGCCATACTCTCTTCTTTAACGGTGGCTTATACAAAACTCTCCATTCAGGCCTAACATTATCATCCAAATTTAAGAATGCCGTTGTGTATCCACTTTATCATCTAAAATCTTCTTGTTAAAAAACAAAACACAAGCTTTCTACAAGACTTTCACTGTAACCGAAAAGAAATCTAAACACAAAGACTTCCCAGTTTTTAAAAACAAACCCATACAATCATCCAGTTTGGGAGACAGGTATAGTGGGAAAGGGCTCTTCAGTTTTAGGAGTCTCTCCTCCTCTACTAAAGTCTGGGAATAATTGTCTCTCTTTATTCGTAAGAGCAGACTGACACTTTTCCATCAGTACAGTATACGAGTTGAAAAAAATTCCCAAATGAGAAGATGTTTGCTCACCGTTCATGAATTTAGGTCCAGCCACATTTAGTAGAAGTCTTAAAGTGGTGATCTTGGATTTGCAAAGGATCTCCTTTAGTCCAGGAAAGCTACGTTCAACTCTAGAAACATCCAGCCGAGCTCTGTGTGGGTTCATTTAACAACCAGAAGAGTGATTTCATACACCTTTGTTGATTAAAAAGAATCCACTTTAAAAAGATTTCGATACAAGATTGGCATATTGGACGCATCCAGTTTTAGTGGGTCTAACAAAAAGAGAGATTCATCCAACCGTAGGCGTCCCACTCTCCAACCAAAGCCACTCGACCCGTCCACCTTCTTCTTTAGACAAAAATAAAATGCTCTTAGTAATCCAGTGTAATTTATCCCAGAAAAAGTCCACCGGTAAGGCTTGAATTTCAGCCCTCGTTTTCACAGGTGGATCTATACATGCACCCCTTTATAGGACATGTTTGGGGCCAGCCATTTCCATTTGGCTAATCGACCTTTATTTTTTTCCAATGATCCCTTCACAATTTTTCTGTACAGTGTCCTCATCTCCTAAAAGTACCCCCAAGTATTTTAAACCCCCTTAACTCCAAAGTAAACCATCAGGAATGCTTAGTTCCTCTCCTGTCCACTTTCCACTGATTAAAGCTTCACTTTTGTTCCAGTTTATTTTAGTAGAAGATAAAGCTCTAAAATCTTCAAGTAATTTCATTAAATCTCTATATCTTTTTGACTATTAACTATTATAATCACATGATCAGCATAAGCGGATAAATGAACGTTACAGTTGAAACCAGGTATATTTAACCCAGTCAAATGTACTCTTATCTGCTGCAATAATGAGTAAAGCGCTCCTGACAGCGAACGTCCTCGCCGACACCTCCACCAATCCTATAGGAGTGCATAAGCCACCGTTCACTTTCAGCACACTCTCAACATCCGTCTTAACCATTTCCACATAATCTTGACAGAAACGTTTTCCAGACGTAATTATGTTCATCTCAATCAAACACTTTCTCTTGATTTCTCTTGTCTACATTATTCAAAAATTAGACATTAGCATTGTTCATTTTTGAGGCTAACAAAATGCACTCGTGGCCCACAACTTCACTTAGAGCCAAACACTCGTCCTCACACTCACACACACTCCCTTCCCGGCATGCCGGCGCGAGTGTGTTTCATCTGGCGAATCCGGGACCGCACGCTTCCTCGAGTGCAGGGAGCACACGGCCGGATTAACACACCGAAAACGAGAGAGACGAGAGAGAGAGAGACGTCCTGACACCCTTTCTCTCTCAGCAGGGGAAATATGATTTCTAGATCTGTTCTGTATTAATTCTGAACTCTGAAGTCATCACAGGATTTTTTGGAGCCGGTTCTCGTGACGCTTCTGACCTGCTCGTGTTTCTCTGCGTTTCGGCTGGATTAGAGGATTAGATTCAGCACTCCTAACATCTGCTGTGGCTTACATGGCACTCGTTCTGGTCAGGCATGAACTGAGGACCTGATCTGAGGTCAGCTCAAACACAGCAGACGCTCGAGACTGAGACTCCGGAGAAATGCAGAACATTCCTGTTCGGATTATGACTGTGTTTACAACGTCTGTCAGAAAACAATAGAAATCCACACATTGACCCGGTTTAGAGAGCTAAACAGAGTAAGAGTGTGTGTGTGCGTGCGTGTGTGTGTGTTCAGTGCTGATGGATGTTGTATCAGGTTTTCTTCCTCCAGTAATGAGGCTCTCTTACTCTTCTTGGTTTCTCACTTCTCTCTCGTTCACTCTCTCCTGCAGAATAAATTATGTATATGCAAATGTCAGTAACTATTGCCAAGAGAGCAATTTTCATTTTCATCCATCTTTTTTTTTTTGCCACTAGAAGATTTACTGTAAACTCAATTTACATTATAAGTTTAATTTGCTGACGGAGTGCTGGATATTTGTGTGTGTGTGTGTGTGTGTGTGGTTTGAGTGTATCTAACGGAATAAAACACTTGAAAGATGATCAAAACATCTAATCCAATAGTGATTTTAATTGCACTCTACAGTGTGTGTATAATTATTATGCAAGTTAATATTCCGATCAGATTTTTTTCCAAGCACATTTTACCAATTCCAAACCACATCAATCATAATAACTACTATTAATTTAGCATTTAATCATTTATAAGTGATATATACATCTGTTAAAGAAGGCTGGAAGTGTAAAACTCTCTTTTCTAAGGCAAAGAATCCTGAAATATGACCCACAATTCAGCTGAAGTGTTTAATGTGAAATACATGAAGACTGTTTTTACAGCACCAGTTCAGCACCAGTTCAGCACCAGTTCAGCACCAGTTCAAGCACCAGTACAGCACCAGTACAGCACCAGTTCAGCACCAGTTCAAGCACCAGTACAGCACCAGTTCAGCACCAGTTCAGCACCAGTTCAGCACCAGTTCAGCACCAGTTCAAGCACCAGTACAGCACCAGTTCAAGCACCAGTACAGCACCAGTTCAGCACCAGTTCAAGCACCAGTACAGCACCAGTTCAGCACCAGTTCAGCACCAGTTCAGCACCAGTTCAGCACCAGTTCAAGCACCAGTACAGCACCAGTTCAAGCATCAGTTCAGCACCTGTTCAGCACCAGTTCAGCACCAGTTCAGGACCAGTACAGCACCAGTTCAAGCACCAGTACAGCACCAGTTCAGCACCAGTACAGCACCAGTTCAGCACCAGTTCAGCACCAGTACAGCACCAGTTCAAGCACCAGTACAGCACCAGTACAGCACCAGTTCAGCACCAGTACAGCACCAGTTCAAGCATCAGTTCAGCACCAGTTCAGCACCAGTTCAAGCACCAGTACAGCACCAGTACAGCACCAGTTCAAGCACCAGTACAGCACCAGTACAGCACCAGTTCAGCACCAGTTCAGCACCAGTTCAGCACCAGTACAGCACCAGTTCAAGCACCAGTACAGCACCAGTTCAGCACCAGTTCAGCACCAGTACAGCACCAGTTCAAGCACCAGTTCAGCACCAGTTCAAGCATCAGTTCAGCACCAGTACAGCACCAGTTCAGCACCAGTACAGCACCAGTTCAGCACCAGTACAGGTTCCTGTACACAAACACACACACACTCACACACACGTGCCGGTCGGCTCTGTATTGCTCACAGCAGTGTGTGAGTGTGATGTGTTGTGACAGCAGCCGTTGACAGACCATTACTGGACATATGCACATCATCACATGAGACACGTGTGTGTGTGTGTGTGTGTGTGTGTGTGTGTGTGTGTGTGTGTGTGTGTTTGCTTGTGTTCTATTATCTGCTATTATAAAGTCCAGCTGGCTTCAGGAATTCATTTGAACATTGTGAAAAATATGTACTGTATGCCCATTTCTAAACTCATTGGTCTGGCATATATTTATGCAACAGTATATTCAAAAGCACAGACTGTCTTGCAATCTGCATCCCATCACTTTTTTCCATTAAGTGATTTTTTTAAATGAATTGATATTATTGCTTATACATATTACAAAACAGACCTCAAACAGCACCTTAATAATCAAGTAAAGTATATTTATGTAGCGCTTTTCACAATATAAAACTCCATCAGGTGACCCAACGATGTCCTAAACTCCATCAGGTGACCCAATGGTGTCCTAAAACTCCATCAGGTGACCCAATGGTGTCCTAAAACTCCATCAGGTGACCCAATGGTGTCCTAAAACTCCATCAGGTGACCCAATGGTGTCCTAAAACTCCATCAGGTGACCCAACGGTGTCCTAAACTCCATCAGGTGACCCAATGGTGTCCTAAAACTCCATCAGGTGACCCAATGGTGTCCTAAAACTCCATCAGGTGACCCAATGGTGTCCTAAAACTCCATCAGGTGACCCAATGGGGTCCTAAACTCCATCAGGTGACCCAATGGTGTCCTAAACTCCATCAAGTGACCCAATGGTGTCCTAAAACTCCATCAGGTGACCCAATGGTGTCCTAAAACTCCATCAGATGACCCAATGGTGTCCTAAAACTCCATCAGGTGACCCAATGGTGTCCTAAAACTCCATCAGGTGACCCAATGGTGTCCTAAACTCCATCAGGTGACCCAATGGGGTCCTAAACTCCATCAGGTGACCCAATGGTGTCCTAAACTCCATCAAGTGACCCAATGGTGTCCTAAACTCCATCAGGTGACCCAATGGTGTCCTAAACTCCATCAGGTGACCCAATGGTGTCCTAAAACTCCATCAGGTGACCCAACGGTGTCCTAAACTCCATCAGATGACCCAATGGTGTCCTAAAACTCCATCAGGTGACCCAATGGTGTCCTAAAACTCCATCAGGTGACCCAATGGTGTCCTAAACTCCATCAGGTGACCCAATGGTGTCCTAAAACTCCATCAGGTGACCCAATGGTGTCCTAAAACTCCATCAGGTGACCCAATGGTGTCCTAAAACTCCATCAGGTGACCCAATGGTGTCCTAAACTCCATCAGGTGACCCAATGGGGTCCTAAACTCCATCAGGTGACCCAATGGTGTCCTAAACTCCATCAAGTGACCCAATGGTGTCCTAAAACTCCATCAGGTGACCCAATGGTGTCCTAAAACTCCATCAGGTGACCCAATGGTGTCCTAAACTCCATCAGGTGACCCAATGGTGTCCTAAAACTCCATCAGGTGACCCAATGGTGTCCTAAAACTCCATCAGGTGACCCAATGGTGTCCTAAACTCCATCAGGTGACCCAATGGTGTCCTAAAACTCCATCAAGTGACCCAATGGTGTCCTAAAACTCCATCAGATGACCCAATGGTGTCCTAAAACTCCATCAAGTGACCCAATGGTGTCCTAAAACTCCATCAAGTGACCCAATGGAGAAAAAGAACCCAGGCTCAGTCGGGGTCAGTTCTCCTCTGGCGTTTATGAACTAGAGGCCGGATTTACAGTAACTGTACGGTAAAACATATATTTGAATGTCTCTAAACAGACTTTAAAGGCGAACCTGTGATTAACGCTGATGGCGTTCACATGCGCATTAAGAAATTATTCTATGGTTATGTGGGTTTGAATATGTGTGCAGGTTTGTAATTCCCTAATGAACAACCTGAACAAACTATTTATCTTGTCTATAAATTAGACAAGACAATTAATACAATCCTAACAAATCCAAGTCACAGCAAGTCCCGGTGGTGTGTGATGAGAGTCCCGGTGGTGTGTGATGAGAATCCCGGTGGTGTGTGATGAACGCGGTGCGGTTCCAGCCGTTCACGTATTCATTCATCATGTGTTCCCCGTTTGCCTGTCGATCTGCTGTACAGCTCATATTGTTCTGCTGCAAACAAACCTTTTAAAAGCAATTTCTCTCACACTTTCTTTTTGCAATTTTTTGAATAGGCCACACACTTGAGTGAGCCCTCTATTCTGAAAACACACACTCCTCCATCCATCTGTCCATCAGTCCGTGTTTGAGCAGAGCGACGCGCCTCGAGCACACGCTTCCGGAGGGAAGTTAATTGGGTGTAATCAAGCTGAGCTGCGTGTGTGTGCGTGTGTGTGTGTGTGTGTGTGTGTGTGTGTGTGCTGCCAGTGAGATCTCAGCTGCTAAAACAAATTTATGAAATGAATGATAACGGCCCAAAACAGCCCAACATCCCATAATGAGCAATGAGAAGAATGATGAGCACAAAATAATAACTGTCTCCTGTAAGTATGTTGACAACATTCCCACAGAAACTCTTTAATTGAATCTGTTTCGCTGCGAGAGACGATGCCCCCTCCCCCCCTCTCTCTCTCAGCTTTATCTCCTCAATTACACTGCTGACATTTTCAACATCCAGATCTTAAATGAAAAAGCTGTTGGTTGCCCACAGGATGTTTTTACAACATTTATGCCGTGCATGAAGTGACTGTGATCTGCCAGACAAATGGCATCACTTTTTACTTGCCATACTGTATAATAATCGCGAAATACCCACAATCGCCATCTTGGATCTGGCCTCCCATGAGCTGGTTCTTTAGTCATATTGTTTCTGATCAACATTAGGGACCGGATTCATGAAACTTTCTTATGAATAACAAAGTGGAGGATATTTTGTATTGCCAAAAGTACTTCTTATAAATGTTATTTTATACATTTTTTTAGATGAAATGTAAGAAGTATTATTTTTTCTTAATTCTCTCCCCTTCATTGACGGAATTTTCTGGCTCTGTTATTCAGTAGGGGGCGCTATTACACATGTTCTGAGAGAGAATTGATTCTCCTGATCAAAACACAGGAGAAGAAAGAGCATAACCAAGTGATATCATAAGCAGATGCATATGTAAAATCACATGATCATTAAACACCATATAAATCAAAACTGTAAATCAAATGTTACTGAATAAAATGTCGACTCAGGACGATCTCCAGGACTGAAGCGTTCGTCTCGATCGACTCCATCTGTGTTTGATCATCGCTCTGAATCCCATCCGGACGAGGCCTTTGACTAAAACACATTTTTCTAAACTTTTTGCTCAAAATGTTTTTAATTTTTTTGAATATGAAACTTAACACACATTCAAGTGTTGATAAAAAATAATTCATGCAGCTAGATTACGACACTTTTTGTTGTTGTTGCTGTTTAAAATCAGTGCATGCAGATATTCATGCAAAAAAAATATTCTGGGGGCCATGAAAATTCAGTGCAAATGATCAAAAACGCTGGTGGGGAAAGAGTTTAAAAATCATCATAAATAACAGCGTAAAGTGAGGATGACTGCTGCTGTGTTTCAGGCACCGAAGGGCTTCAGGTCAAATGGTCCACATAGCTTTCAGCAAGTACATTCATTAAACGAACACTTCTCCTGTCCTGTAGCAAAAGAACATGATTGTGAGGCACCTGCTGTCCTGAATAGATAAATCTATCATTAAATTTGTAAGGATTGAATTTGTTGTAGTGCACTATTTATTCCTAGAAGAAAAGATGGATACTCCACCCAAAAATGAAAATAATGTCATCATACCTCAGATTGTTGCAAACCTGTGTGAGTTTCTGTCTTCTGCTGAACACAAAGGAAGATATTTTGAAGAACGATTGCAACCAAACAGTTGTTTGGCACCATTGACTTCTATAGTAGAAAAGCGAAATCCTATGGAAGTCAATGGTGGGAAAGTTCCAATCGTTCTTCAAAATGTCTTCCTTGTGTTCAGCAGAAGAAAGAAACTCATACAGGTTTGCGACGACTTGAGGCCGAGTAAATAATGACTGAATTTTCATTTTTTGGGTGGAGTATCCCTTTAAGTAAATATTTGAGAACTTTTTTTTAAGAAATGCACTTATGAATTTCTCACACCGTGTCGACAGTGGTGACAAAGCAGCCGTGATCAGCTTCGATTGAGGTCTAAAACAATGGCTCAAGTCACGTCAAAGCTGCACACATTTGACTGCTGTATAAAATGTATAGTGATGATTTGTATTGCTAATCTTTGTAACTGCTGTATTTTTTGTGTTGTGATTGGTGACATGGGTTAGCTGAAAACAAGGTATCTGGTTCGTCCAATGCTGTTGTTATGGCCATATCAAATAAATAAATAAATAGAATAAATAAAATCCAAGAACGTCTGAAATACTGTCGACCGCAGCAGAACTGATTATTATGGCTTCTGTTCGCCTTCGTCACATCTGGTGTAAAAGCAGTGTCAGAATTTATGTTAAGAACTGCATTGAGAAAAATTCTTGAATCCAGCCTCAGGTCCTGAGTCCAGTGCTGATGCTTCATTAGATCCTTCAAAATGATGTTTAGATGAGAAACACAGTCATGTGACACACACACCATACAGTAGGATAATTAACTCAGATGATCATGTTTTAACCATCTTTTTTACTGCAAAATCATCATGGAGTTTTTTTTTTTACTGCAGCAGTGAACCTTAATTAGCCCCCCCCCCCACAGGCTGCCACAGCAACCAGCCCTCATCATCGCCATAGCAACAGAGACACATTACACTTTAATAAGAGGGTTTTTTGCTGTCAGTGTTTATAAATGTCACCTGACATCAGCGGCATCTCCGTAACTTCCAAAGATTTTTGCCAAAACCACCAGGGATTCCTGCATTTCCCTGATTCTCCCATTCCTGCGTTTCCCTGATTCTCCCATTCCTGCGTTTCCCTGATTCTCCCATTCCTGCATTTCCCTGATTCTCCCATTCCTGCGTTTCCCTGATTCTCCCATTCCTGCGTTTCCCTGATTCTCCCATTCCTGCATTTCCCTGATTCTCCCATTCCTGCATTTCCCTGATTCTCCCATTCCTGCATTTCCCTGATTCTCCCATTCCTGCATTTCCCTGATTCTCCCATTCCTCCGTTTCCCTGACTCTCCCATTCCTGCATTTCTCTGATTCTCCCATTCCTGCGTTTTCCTGATTCTCCCATTCCTGCGTTTCCCTGATTCTCCCATTCCTGCGTTTCCCTGATTCTCCCATTCCTGCATTTCCCTGATTCTCCCATTCCTCCGTTTCCCTGACTCTCCCATTCCTGCATTTCTCTGATTCTCCCATTCCTGCGTTTTCCTGATTCTCCCATTCCTGCGTTTCCCTGATTCTCCCATTCCTGCGTTTCCCTGATTCTCCCATTCCTGCGTTTCCCTGATTCTCCCATTCCTGCGTTTCCCTGATTCTCCCATTCCTGCATTTCCCTGATTCTCCCATTCCTCCGTTTCCCTGATTCTCCCATTCCTGCATTTCCCTGATTCTCCCATTCCTGCATTTCCCTGATTCTCCCATTCCTCCGTTTCCCTGATTCTCCCATTCCTGCGTTTCCCTGATTCTCCCATTCCTGCGTTTCCCTGATTCTCCCAATCCTGCGTTTCCCTGATTCTCCCATTCCTGCGTTTCCCTGATTCTCCCATTCCTGCGTTTCCCTGATTCTCCCATTCCTCCGTTTCCCTGATTCTCCCATTCCTGCGTTTCCCTGATTCTCCCATTCCTGCGTTTCCCTGATTCTCCCATTCCTGCGTTTCCCTGACTCTCCCATTCCTCCGTTTCCCTGATTCTCCCATTCCTGCGTTTCCCTGACTCTCCCATTCCTGCGTTTCCCTGATTCTCCCATTCCTCCGTTTCCCTGATTCTCCCATTCCTGCGTTTCCCTGATTCTCCCATTCCTCCGTTTCCCTGACTCTCCCATTCCTCCGTTTCCCTGATTCTCCCATTCCTGCGTTTCCCTGACTCTCCCATTCCTGCGTTTCCCTGACTCTCCCATTCCTGCGTTTCCCTGACTCTCCCATTCCTGCGTTTCCCTGATTCTCCCATTCCTCCGTTTCCCTGATTCTCCCATTCCTGCGTTTCCCTGACTCTCCCATTCCTCCGTTTCCCTGATTCTCCCATTCCTGCATTTCCCTGATTCTCCCATTCCTCCGTTTCCCTGATTCTCCCATTCCTGCGTTTCCCTGATTCTCCCATTCCTGCGTTTCCCTGATTCTCACATTCCTGCGTTTCCCTGATTCTCCCATTCCTGCGTTTCCCTGATTCTCCCATTCCTCCGTTTCCCTGATTCTCCCATTCCTGCGTTTCCCTGATTCTCCCATTCCTGCGTTTCCCTGATTCTCCCATTCCTGCGTTTCCCTGATTCTCCCATTCCTCCGTTTCCCTGATTCTCCCATTCCTGCGTTTCCCTGATTCTCCCATTCCTGCGTTTCCCTGATTCTCCCATTCCTGCGTTTCCCTGACTCTCCCATTCCTCCGTTTCCCTGATTCTCCCATTCCTGCGTTTCCCTGATTCTCCCATTCCTCCGTTTCCCTGATTCTCCCATTCCTGCGTTTCCCTGACTCTCCCATTCCTCCGTTTCCCTGATTCTCCCATTCCTGCGTTTCCCTGATTCTCCCATTCCTGCGTTTCCCTGATTCTCCCATTCCTGCGTTTCCCTGATTCTCCCATTCCTGCGTTTCCCTGACTCTCCCATTCCTGCGTTTCCCTGACTCTCCCATTCCTGCGTTTCCCTGATTCTCCCATTCCTCCGTTTCCCTGATTCTCCCATTCCTGCGTTTCCCTGACTCTCCCATTCCTCCGTTTCCCTGATTCTCCCATTCCTGCATTTCCCTGATTCTCCCATTCCTCCGTTTCCCTGATTCTCCCATTCCTGCGTTTCCCTGATTCTCCCATTCCTGCGTTTCCCTGATTCTCCCATTCCTGCGTTTCCCTGATTCTCACATTCCTGCGTTTCCCTGATTCTCCCATTCCTGCGTTTCCCTGATTCTCCCATTCCTGCGTTTCCCTGATTCTCCCATTCCTCCGTTTCCCTGATTCTCCCATTCCTGCGTTTCCCTGATTCTCCCATTCCTGCGTTTCCCTGATTCTCACATTCCTGCGTTTCCCTGATTCTCACATTCCTGCGTTTCCCTGATTCTCACATTCCTGCGTTTCCCTGATTCTCCCATTCCTCCGTTTCCCTGATTCTCCCATTCCTGCGTTTCCCTGATTCTCCCATTCCTGCGTTTCCCTGATTCTCCCATTCCTGCGTTTCCCTGATTCTCACATTCCTGCGTTTCCCTGATTCTCCCATTCCTGCGTTTCCCTGACTCTCCCATTCCTGCGTTTCCCTGATTCTCCCATTCCTGCGTTTCCCTGATTCTCCCATTCCTGCGTTTCCCTGATTCTCCCATTCCTCCGTTTCCCTGATTCTCCCATTCCTGCATTTCCCTGACTCTCCCATTCCTCCGTTTCCCTGATTCTCCCATTCCTGCATTTCCCTGACTCTCCCATTCCTGCATTTCCCTGACTCTCCCATTCCTGCGTTTCCCTGATTCTCCAATCACGCCTATACACTGAGATGTGTCCATTGTCCTTCACACAGCTCTGACTTCCCCTGAGTGGAAACCAGTCTTCCTCTTTTATTTCTGGGATTTGGCAGAGAGAGAGAGAGAGAGAGTGAGAGAAAGCGAGGGATAAATAATGCGACACGCTTCTATCAGTGTTAATTAGCTGCTGTGCTGTTTCTTTAGTAAATCAAACATTGAGGGAGACACAATTATCCGGGCATGTCTCCTCTCAGCATCTGTTCTCAGCAGCTGTTTCACACACAGGAGAAGAGAGGAGAGATGCTGGACATTTACACTAGTCCTGATAACATTAGAAATAACACACAATCTGCTTCTAAACGAAAACTACTAATGTGTGAGATGTTGTGGACAGTCTAGAGTTCATAATTCATCTACATGTGACGGCCTCTGGGCATCCAGGCCTTCAGTTTCCACAGAACACTGTTTGCTGACTCAGTGTGTTTTGAAATGGTGTTGTAAGTGTGTGTGTGTAGTTCCAGCGCGTTTAATAGCAGACCTGCAGATTTCTTCAAGCTCTTACATCAGTTTGTCTGTAGAAATGTGTGTGTGTTTTGAGCTGAAGTGTCAGTTGGACTGTTTTTCAGTGATGAAGAAGCTGCTCATGTTCTGCGGATGAGTTTCTGCATCCCGATCCTCTGATGCTTCTCTGGTTTCCTACAGTCCCGTGTTCCTGAACCCCTGAGAGGCTCATGCTGCACTGCTTTACTGTGATTCTGACTGACTGATGAGCCTGAAGTTCTGTGTACATCCCCAACACATAGACAGAGCAGTCTCATCTCATGTCCAGTGACGGTCCAGTTCTGCTAATGTTGTGTTCTGTTCTCTCTCTCCGCAGTGTGTGTGTGTGTGTGAGTGTGAGAGAGTGTGTCTGATCTCTGATCTCTCTCTCCGCAGTGGACGGCTGTACGGATTGGTCTGTGGACTACCTGAAATACAAAGTTCTGCTTGGGGAACCTGTGAGGATTAAGTGTGCTTTATTTTATGGATACATCCGTGCGAACTACACACACGCCCAGAGCGCTGGACTCAGTCTGATGTGGTACAAGAGCACGGGCCACGGGGACTTCGAGGAGCCCATCTCCTTCGACGGGGTTCGCATGAGCAAAGAGGAGGACTCCATCTGGTTCAGGCCCACTGAACTACAGGACGGGGGACATTACTCCTGTGTGCTGAGGTACGTGTGTGTGTGTGTGTGAGAAATCCATCTGGTTCAGGACCAACGAGCTACAGGACACTACTACAGAACATTACTCATCAGTGGCTCAGTGGTTGATGTAGGTTGTCTACAAACCGGAAGGTTGGTGGTTCAGTCCCCGGTGTCCATGAGATGTCAATGAGCAAGACGCCTAACCCCAGCTGTGTGTGTGTGTGTGTGTGTGTGTGAGACACCTAACCCCAGCTGCTCCCGATGACCTGGATGGCCCCTGCATGGCTGACACCACTGTCGGTGTGTGAATGGGTGAATGTGAGGCAATATGTAAAGCACTTTGGTTTCCATTCAGACTGTGCAAGCGCTGTATAAACACAGTCCATTTACCATTTACTGCTGCATGCTGAGGTGTGTGTGTGTGTGTGTGTGTGTAAGCTCAGATCTTCTCACTGCCTCCTCATCTGACCAGAAAACATCTCAGATGAGGACACTTTGAGGAACGCCTTTAGTGTAACGCATCTGAAGTATGAATGAAACTAATCCAATGCTGATTGGTGATGCGTCATGATGTAACGTGGCGGCGTACACGGAAGCTGCAAAGGGTCGCCGGCACACAAGAAAGTTAGCTTCGGCGATTCCCTTTTGAGGGAACTCGAACTGCAGCAATGCAGTAAATTTGGGGAACGAGCACCCACTATGCCACAACCAGCCCTGCCTGTCCCAGCGTGAAGATGCGCACAGGCACACGTGGGGCAAGAGCACTGGCATAGAAGGAATGTCCAGACTAAACGTATGAGGGATGGCCCGTCCAGCCACATCACTCTCTTCTTGGATCCGGGCAGAGGAGCGATTCTCAGAGGAGCGACCAGAACCTGCTATTTTCGTCTCGTTTTCGTTCTTCAATTGGCGGACGGAGTACTGCCAGGCCGTGAGCCTGTGGGGCAGACAGAGCAGTGTGCGTTCACTGCTCATCATTTTAATTCCTCATAATGACTGTGAATGCCTCTTCATTGCAGAGTAGACTCGTAATCTACACACTTCTTCCTCGTTCGCGGTATCCAAGACATTAGATTCTGTATTGCAATGCAGACCTTTTTTTGAAGTTCTTACAGGATAAACAACACCAGAGCACTTGCTGATGAGCAAAAAGCTAACGCTGTTGTGTGCCGCTGTCCCTTTGCAGCTTCCGTGTTCGAGTTCCCTCAAAAGGGAACATTACTGATGTCATCAATCATATCCATTGATTAGAAGAGACAACAATACCGTGAATGAAGCAGGTCGCTTTGATTTCAGACAACAAGCCGATGTAGTTCAAATCTAACCCTGATCAAACGGGCTAATCAAGTCTTCAGGATAACTAGAGAGTTACAGGCGAAGAGTTTGATAAAGGTTGGAGCTGAACTCGAGAACGAGAGTTCATGACCACTCGTATCCACTCATATCAGGAATACACGGCTAATTCAGATTTGAAATATGATGGATTAAAGGTGAATCTAAAGAGGCAGGATTGAGAACTTTTACTGTAAGCTAAAACACACTGCATTTTGTGGTGTAGAGAGTTGTGGTCTCGCTCTCATTGAAATCTGTTGTTGTATAATATGTTGGTTTGGTAGAATTTGGGCTGATGGTCATTTACAGTAATCTGGACCAGCACAAACTCAATCAACAAGACCTCATCCATCCGCCCTGAGGGAGAATGTCTGGTGTCTTAATGCAGACACTCATCTAGACAAATAACAGCTGCGAGAAAAGAACATGATGATGATGATGATGAAGATACTTTCATTCCACTTTGTCTGATGCTCTTCTTTTATTGTAGGTTCAATAATGAGGTTTCTGATTCTGGTCACGTCTCTAAACTCAATGATGGACTCGAGCGTTGGTTCTTCAGTGTGGATATTGTTTGAGAACAGCATGTGTGTGTTCATTGAGTTCAATCCACCGGAAACAGAGAAAGGCCGTTCATCACGTGCTGTAATACGTCATTAACCTCACAGGGAAAGGCTGTTCCCTGTCAATGGCTCATTAGTTCCCTCATTAGGAAAGAAGATGTTGGAGTCTCTCTCTGAACTGAAACACCCTTTGATCCGAAGCGAAACACTGTAGCGAATGATGAAGAAGAAATTCAGTGGAGCTTAAACTATACTTCAGGAGAAACGTATTCATCTGATCCTGTCATTCACAACACAAGCACATTACCTCATTCCCCTTCAGCAGACCTGCTCTCTCTCTCTCTCTCTCTCTCTCTCTCTCTCTCTCTCTCTGTATATATATATGTCAGTCAGAAACAGACAGTTAAGTGGTGATTTGCTAAGAATCTCTTTCTCTCCGCTAGGATATCAATTTTAATAGATAATATTTAGTTTAGTTTCATTTTCAGTTGAAATCATATGTGCTACAGTCACCATTTACCTCAAGACCTGCATTTAACAATGTGCTGATATAGTGGATTTGTTTTGTGAGTGTGTGTGTGTGTCATTAAGAAAATGCATATCTGTTTCAGCGCTTTTCTGCATCACAAACAAGCTGCTTTGCTTTGCGTTTCATATTAGCTAATAGCTACCGTCTGTGTCTCATTGAGCTTGCGTGCCAACGTCATTCATTTCATTAGATCACTTGCTGGTGTAGATGCAGCCTTTGAACAGGCTTAAGAGTCCACAAGTGGGGTAGAAGCTGCTGATTGGCTGAGAAGATTTCACTCAAAGCTTTTCTCGGGCTGCTTATTGGATGAACTGCTAGAATGAAAATCTCTCACCTTGGTCTAAATGGGCGGGCCCGGACCTAAAATGGGTAGCGCCGCAGGGTGTGTGTGTGTGTGTGTGTGTTTTAGTGTGTGTGCCTGTGTGTGTATTGAGGCAGTCGAATTTATACAGTGTATTAGTTTAAACAGTCATTCTGAATATTTACACTTTTATTGAAGTTGAAAAGTCAGCAACAAGCATTAGAAAGCCAGAACAAGCAAGTGTTGATGTGTTTGTGTGACTCTCATTTGAAAATCACGTGTCTAGTATCTGTAAAACCACATTTTTCCATCTAACATCTACAAGTATTATCTAATCCAAATTACGCCACATGCTCTCATTGACAAATGCGGAACAGTTAGTTGATGTGTTCATGACATCAAGGCTAGATGACTGTAATGCTCTACTGGGTGGTTGTCCTGCACGCTTAATAAACAAACTCCAGCTCGTCCAAAACGCAGCCGCTCCAGTTCTTACCAGAACCAGGAAGATTGACCATATTAGCCAGGTTCTGTCAACCCTGCTTTGGCTGCCTATTAAACATTGTATAAATTTTTTAATATTGCTGATTACTTATAAAGCACTAAATGGTTTATCTCCAGTACTTGAGCGAGCTCTTAACGCATTATAGTCCTTCACGTCTACTGCGATCTCGAAACTCCGGCCAGTTGATAATACCTAGAATATCAAAATCGATTCTTTTCCTATTTAGCACCAAAACTCTGGAACAATCTTCCTAACATTGTCCGGGAAGCAGACACACTCTGTCAGTTCAAATCTAGACTAAAAACACATCTCTTTGGCCTAGCACACACACACAACACACCATACACTTCCTTAATTCAACATTAGGCTGCATAGTTTAGATCAGCCGGAACCGGGAACACATCTCGTAAATCCTGATGTACTCGTTACATCATAAGAAGGATGGCGTCTACGCTAATATCAGTCTCTCTGTTTATCCCGAGGGACCCTCTATGGTGGACCTGCGCCTGGACCCATCCCGACTCATCCTTAAGAGCCGACCTCATCGACACGACAGCCATCGGCACTGGTCCTCAACATCTCGTCTCCATACCGGCGTGATTACTTCCACTTCCAAACAGATGAAATGGACGAATAGTCTTAATGTTTTGATCCAATTTGTCTTGTAATGCTGCCCGAATCACACACGGTTCCTTCGTTGGCCGGAGGAGAACTGAGCCTGAGTCTGGGTTCTCCCAAGGTTTTCTTCTTCCTTCTGTCCCTGATGGAGTTTGGGTTCCTCCACTGTTGCCTCGCCTTTGGCCTGATTAGTTGGGGACATTTAATGTTCAACAATATTATTGATCGGTGTTGTATTATTTTCATGTTATCACTGTGAAGCTGCTTTGATACAATCTGTATTGTAAAAAGCGCTATATAAATAAATGTGACTTGACTTGAGTTCAGCTTTTGGGTTTATAGTTCAGTGTTTAGGTTTATAGTTCAGCTTTTGTGCTTTTAGTTCAGCGTCTGGGTTTATAGTTCAGCGTTTGAGTAAAAAGTTCAGATGTGGGCCTCGTAATGAAGTAAAGCTGCTGTTGATCAGAATGGAAGTGTTGAGGGTTGATCACCCATCCTCAGAGATAGGGACACCCAGGATTTTGAATCTAGTCTCACGCTCCACATCCAACCCATCAATGTAGTTGGGAGTTTGTGTGTTACTCTTTATAGTCCACTGTTGGAGCCGAACACTGATGATTCAGATGAAAATAACCAGCTTCCCTTTATCAGCCTCAACAAGTGAAAAAGTGTGGCCTCAGTCCCATAGCCAGATCAAATCAAATTAAATTTCTGAGGATCTACTCAGGACTAAGTTTCCTAACACAAGTGTCATCATTCAAGCATTGAACGCATTTTCCTTAGGTCACTTGGGTTCGCTGGTTAGACACACACGCACAGATGTTTAGAGAGAAGTGTTGAGGATAAAGACACTGTGTCGTCCATCCATCAGTCATCCGTTCTCAGACATAATCGTTTGTTTCCGTATCAGAGCCAGCACTAGACTCGAGGGCTCATTTGCACAGGTGTGTCCATATGTCTGATAATCTCACGTCATGTTGAATTTGCATCTCCGCCTCATAAAAATGCCCTGCTCAAGCTGACAGCATGAGCCTACACTACACACGGTCACTTCATGCGTCTCTCTGATCGGATAGCTCTAGAGAAAGACGGATTTAAATCCGATCACTCAAACATCTGGTTGTCGAAACCACATATGTAGGTTTTAGCACGCATCGCTTAAAACACACATCGCCGCAGATGAATCTGTGTTTCTCCGCAAGCCAACGCTCAAACTGCCACAAATCGTCTTCATTAAAAAAGCGAGACTAAATGATCTTACCACTGCTGATGCCGCTCTGTCCTATCGTGGTCTTTTATCTTGAAATTAGTTGATGATAAATAAAATCCTTTCGCTGACATGAACGCGGTAATTGAAGATCAGATGTATATTCATTTTGTTACACGTTTATGTGGGCAAGTGTGAATGAAACTGTTTTAACAAATCAGATACATGAAATGGCCAGGAGGAAACAGGCCCTGGTCTTCATCCAGTCTCCATCCACATCTTGATTGTACTAGTTTTTTTCATTCTCATTACGTTGATTTAAATATAGCTTAATTTAAATCGCTTGAAGTCACGCTGATGGGCCACATTCACGGTTCATTCATCATTTGTAGACTCTGATTTCGCCCGTCTGTCTTCTGCTGTCCTGTATATAAAGGAGAGCTGTGTTTAGTGCTACAGGAACAGTGTTGTATTATTTCACCAGAGAATCAAACCGCAGACTAATTATAAGACCCTGTTTTGAAGCCGGAAGAGTGGATAACATGTTGTGGAGGGATGTGAAGCTTCAGTTTTCATTCTCTGGGTCCTCGACGTCTCCGTTCAGTCTTCGAGTCAGCACTTCTCTCCGCTCCGCATTGTGTTGTTTCTTCTGTTCAGGGAGTTGTTTTCCAATAAATTCAATTGTGGCAGTAAGAGGCGTCCGCTGAGAGCATCCTTCAACAAACCTGAGCAATGGCCTGCTGGTTCCCTGCTCTCATTTCTGCTGATCTGAGATGTCTGGTACCGAAGACAAGCAAACAAACAATTGCTGAGAATGATGGGAAAACACGGCCGACCCTTGTGACTGAGCGTTTACTGCATTAGTCCCATAAAGACTCGTTTCAACGATTGAGGGGATTTCTGTGAGATCTCCTGCTGATCGACATGAAAGTGCCGACATTTGATTTCCTTTTGCCTTCGTCTGTGAGTGTGTGTGTGTGTGTGTGTGTATAGTGTGAAGCTTGTTGATCGTGTTGGTTTTGTGTGTTTTGCAGGAACTCCTCGTACTGTATGAAGGTGTCGATGTCGCTCATGGTGGCCGAGAACAACTCGGGACTCTGTTACAACTCCAAGATGAGGTACTTTGAGAAGGCCGAGTTGAGCAAGAGCAAAGACATCCTCTGTCCTGATATAGATGACTACACACAGTCCGGGAAAGAGCCAGAGATCACCTGGTACAAGGTACGGTCACCTTGTTTATTTTTTCTACAATACTCTTCATTTTGTTTCCATCCCATCATCTTCATCTCCATCTTACCAAAAACACGCTTTTACCGCTTTCGTTCAGAGGTATAAATTGAAGCTATAATGCAGAAAAAAGACCTCTGATGAGCCAGAGAAACTGTGGAGCTGGTCAGTTTCTGCCAGCCGTGAGACTACGCTAGCACTAATTCATCTGAAGCAGACGCGTGTCAAATTAAACGTCTGCTGCACTTTAGTTTCCGGCTAAATTGAATCAAAGACAGATGATCGCTGTGGACATTCGTGCTGGAAACATGACTGCATTTAGTTAGCATCACAGCATCCGGCACAGAGAGCGAGCGATGAACCCACTGATAAAACTGTCTGATTCTCCAACAAATGACTCATTTGATCTGAATCACTATCAGTCTTCAAACCGTGGCTATAAGAGGTCTCGTTTGCAGTTCTTGAATCATTTCCTTCTTCTTCTAAGAACATTTTTAAAATCTTATAGTGGTCTTTTTTTTCTAATCAAAGAAAAGTGGTATGCTTTCATTCAAACCAATGATTTGTGTCTGTTCTCATTGACAATAAGAAACGTAATCTTTGCTGAGATTAGCTCTGCTTAACTGCATTATCATTTCTCATGGTTCACTGCTTTAATAATGAACTCATCTGCTCTACATGGAAAATAATAGGCGATAAATAAATGATTGACAGGCATTTGGCAGGCGTCGCCAAGGCAACAATTATAGATGAAACTCTAGCTGTTGTCACAACATTGTCAAGTGTGAGATCAGTAACGCCGCAGTCTGTAGACATCACTGAAAGCCGCCCACTTGAAGGCAATTCATTAATGTGTCATTCCACCGAAACGAGATCGCAGCTGCATTAAACACGGCTCTCTGTTTTCCGGACGCAGGAGTGCCGGGCGAAGCAGTGGAGGCCGAGCGTCGTCAGGAAGGCCGACGTGCTCTCCATCAAAGACGTGCGGGAAGACGACATTGGGAATTACACCTGTGAATTACAGTTTGGGAGTTTTGTGGTGCGGAGGACCACGGATCTGTCCGTCACAGGTAAGATGAGCTCGTCGCTTCCGGCTCCTGGAGGCCGGCGTTCCCACAGCTCACACACCGTACACACGGGCTCAGGTCTGTGTCGGATCGAGTGTGCAGGAACGAGGTCCTCCAGAAGCTGAACTGTGTTTTATCGTTTGGATCTGATCTGAAATGTGTGAGTTTTGAGGGATTGTGTGTTAGGGTTGCGATCTTGATCTGATCCTGCATTGCTGAGGCCCGTCAGTAACGGCTGCCATGACCTTCATTAGCCTCATATTGAGCTGCACAGGAAGTGCTCATCTGCACAGGAAGTGTTCAGGAAGTGCTCATCTGGACAGGAAGTGATTACTCACAGGAAGTGCTCATCTGCACAGGAAGTGCTCATCTGCACAGGGAGTGGTTGCGCACAGGAAGTGGTTGCGCACAGGAAGTGGTTGCACACAGGAAGTGGTTGCACACAGGAAGTGCTCATCTACACAGGAAGTGCTCATGCACAGGACATGCTCATCTGCACAGGAAGTGCTCATGCACAGGAAGTGCTCATCTGCACAGGAAGTGGTCGTGCACAAGAAATGCTCATCTGCACAGAACGTACTTATCTGCACAGGAAGTGCTCATTCACAGGAAGTGCTCATCTGCACAGGAAGTGCTCGTTTACAGGAAGTGCTTGTGCTCAGCACGAAACAGTGTTAAGAGCCTCAACTTGGCTGCTCTTCAAAAGTCCATGACCAGTTTACTTCATGTGCTTTCAGGCTCTGCTGATGAAGGACAGTCGTCACACGTCCTTCCTGCTACTTCCATTCAAATTCAGTTCAGCTTTTATTCAGTTACAGTGCAGGAAACGTCTTCGGCGGTGAAACTACACTGTTGTGTGCTCTAAATACAACAAACATAAAACACATTAAGTTCTTTACAGTATGCCAGCCTAATTCTGATGTCCCAGCTGTGAAAGATAGACATGTTGAATAAATGCTTCTGTCTATTGATGGTTCAGGGTTTTTTATTGTGATTTTGTAGAGATATGCACTCAGGACGAGCAGTGTGCATGCGTGCTGACCCATTACATTCAGAACACACGTTTAGTCATGGTCAGAAGTGTTTATTTTCTCATCAGCAGCGTTCATAAGTGTACAGCTCTTGGTTCTGGTTTGGGAAGCATCAGTGTGGATATTCAGTATGACCTCCTGCCTGTGCTTGGCCAGAACTGCTCGCTGCTGAGGATCCAGTCCTGCTTTCAGGACCGTTTTATTTTGTGAAGAAAAAATATAAAAGACACGTAAAGCTTACGAGCCGGTAAATCACACTGGCGATCGTGCTGTTCACCTCTGCTGATCACAGATCTCAACCAGTTTATCGTGTGTTGATATCTCATTGACCAGGACAGCGTCCGCCCCAGAGGACGTTACTCGACTCATAGACATCTCGTCACTCTATTATAATGACGGAGAAATGAGCTTCATGCTCCTGGGATGGGCTTCAAATGCCGCAGCATCTGTTGCTTTGTGATCGTGATTATTTTACAATGCTTCAGGAAGTGAGTGGGTCAATATTGGGCCTTTGCCAGAGAAATATGGCAAACCCTAACCGAAGCCAGATCCTGCGCCGAGAGAGGATTCTCTACAGATGGAGCGTTAGATAACAGAGATCTGGAGGAGAGATCTGCCTCTGTGTGTGTGTGTGTGTGTGTGTGAACGTCTGAGCTCTGTCTCTGGTGTGATCTTCATTTTTGCCGGTTTATTCCACGGGTCACTGTGAGCTCCACTGATCACCAGATGAAGGGTTAGGGTTAGGGTGAGAGGGGTCGGCAGGGTCACAGGCAGTGTGTGCTTCATCAGGGAGGGTTTGGAGGAAACACTGAAGCTTTCGAGTGTGTTTGTGCAGGCGGAGCGAGACTTATTCCCCATCCTCTCCATCTACAGGAACAGGGAAGCTCATCCCACATAAAAATCAATATTTAATGTCAACATTTTATTAGGATTTTTTTTCTCTTGTTCTTTTCTAATATGAGCATAGATGATTCAGTGCTCACTTTGTGTGTTTTTTTTAGTGTGTGTTTTGTTGTTTGTGGCTCAGCATGTCACTTGTCAGATGAACTTCAGATCTGTCAATCAAACTGCTGTCGTCGTAGCAACTGATTGGAAAATAACGAGAGAGATTTCTCACCTTATGGTTCCTGTACTGCCATATTACATGTGAGAGAGAGAGAGGGGGGGAATAGTGAAGAGAACAGCTGCAGCAGGAAGAAGGACAGAAACAAATGAAGGTTTGTTGCAGAGAGAAGAAAAATATGGGTGAAGAGAGAGAGAGAGAGAGAGAGAGAGAGAGGGACTTTTTACACAAAATTTGAAATACTTTACCCTAAATTTATGCAATTAAATAACAAAACACAATTACAACATCTATTAGGTGAAAAAAAAGATTGTATCACACTAGCAGCCAGATACATTGATGCATGTCACAAAAAGAGAGAGACGACGACCAATCAGTGATGCGCCAACACACACACACACACACACCCCTGTACACCACACACTCATACGCATTGTTTTTCTAAATTCTTCACAGAATTTTTAAATGTTCATAAACTGTTCCATTTTATTTATTTTACACTGTTAATTTGTACAATCAATTTAAAATGCTATATTATTTTACTATGTTGATGTCTTTATAATTAGTCTATGTATTCCAAGCTTTGGCAATATTGTATGATGTACAGTCATGCCAATAAAGCAATTTTGAATTGAATTGAATTGAGAGAGAGAGAGAGAGAGAGAGAGAGAGTTAGAGACAGAGAATTTTAAATTTGAAAACAGTTTTTATTACAATCAAAAATAAAACATTATTTCATTACATCATTCTACATTAAGAAGAAGAAAAAAAAACATACATACAGAAAAACCCTCTTTAAACTTCTATTCATACAGAACACCATACAATACTCCTTAGCAAAGAGCAAAAATTGTGTCCCTTCATTAACAGAACATAATACCATAATACCAGTACACCATTTCATTTCAAACAATGACTAATTATGCATAGCCTTAAAAAAATGTAAATCTATAATTATTCTTGACTTGATTAGATTGGAAAAATACATACATCTTGTCCAGAAATTTTATGGGGAAAATGCACAGCTTTTGGATGGAGGGAACCCTCGTGTCCCCCGGCCTCGTCACCAATACTCTTTTAAACTCTTTTAGAAGGGAAAGTCGAGTCGTCGGCCTGATGTGTGTGTGGCTTATGATGAGGAGGCACTTTTCCTCTGAACCCAGAGCAGTTTTAAATAAATGAGCGGCCAGCGTGGAGGAGAATGTCTAATGTGGTTATATTTAGAGCTCATTAGTGCGGCCTGGCTAAATGACGGGCTGTTTTAAAGTGTTCTTCATTAATTACACAGGATCCTCCATCCTGATGAGTTCTGGATTCTCAGAACCGTATTCAGGTCAGAGATCCACACAGAGTTTTACACAATGGTGACAGTCGGGTTGAAGACTTCAAACTTCACGTGTCCTCACAGAGAGAGAGAGAGAGAGAGAGAGAGAGAGAGAGAGAGAGAGAGAGAGACAGCTATATGTGTATGTTATGTGTGAATGTTGTGTGTGTATGTTATGCTTGACTGTTATGTGTGTGTTGTGTGTGTATGTTATGCATGAATGTGTGTATGTTGTGTGTGTGTTATGTGTGTATGTTGTGTGTGTGTGTATGTATGTTGTGTGTGTATGTATGTATGTTGTGTGTGTATGTTATGTGTGTATGTTGTGTGTGTATGTATGTATGTTGTGTGTGTATGTTATGTGTGTATGTTGTGTGTGTATGTTGTGTGTGTATGTTGTGTGTGTATGTATGTATGTTGTGTGTGTATGTTATGTGTGTATGTTGTGTGTGTATGTTGTGTGTGTATGTTGTGTGTGTGTGTATGTATGTATGTTGTGTGTGTATGTATGTATGTTGTGTGTGTATGTTGTGTGTGTATGTTGTGTGTGTATGTTGTGTGTATGTTGTGTGTGTATGTTGTGTGTGTATGTATGTATGTTGTGTGTGTATGTATGTATGTTGTGTGTGTATGTTGTGTGTGTATGTTGTGTGTGTATGTTGTGTGTGTATGTTATGTGTGTATGTTGTGTGTGTATGTTGTGTGTGTATGTTGTGTGTGTATGTTGTGTGTGTATGTTATGTGTGTATGTTGTGTGTGTGTGTATGTATGTTGTGTGTGTATGTATGTATGTTGTGTGTGTATGTTATGTGTGTATGTTGTGTGTGTATGTTGTGTGTGTATGTTGTGTGTGTATGTATGTATGTTGTGTGTGTATGTATGTATGTTGTGTGTGTATGTTGTGTGTGTATGTTGTGTGTGTATGTTGTGTGTGTATGTTGTGTGTGTATGTTGTGTGTGTATGTTATGTGTGTATGTTGTGTGTGTGTGTATGTATGTTGTGTGTGTATGTATGTATGTTGTGTGTGTATGTTATGTGTGTATGTTGTGTGTGTATGTTGTGTGTGTATGTTGTGTGTGTATGTATGTATGTTGTGTGTGTATGTATGTATGTTGTGTGTGTATGTTGTGTGTGTATGTTGTGTGTGTATGTTGTGTGTGTATGTTGTGTGTATGTTGTGTGTGTATGTTGTGTGTGTATGTATGTATGTTGTGTGTGTATGTATGTATGTTGTGTGTGTATGTTGTGTGTGTATGTTGTGTGTGTATGTTGTGTGTGTATGTTGTGTGTGTATGTTGTGTGTGTATGTTGTGTGTGTATGTTGTGTGTGTATGTATGTATGTTGTGTGTGTATGTATGTATGTATGTTGTGTGTGTATGTTGTGTGTGTATGTTGTGTGTGTATGTTGTGTGTGTATGTTGTGTGTGTATGTTATGTGTGTATGTTGTGTGTGTATGTTGTGTGTGTATGTATGTATGTTGTGTGTGTATGTATGTATGTTGTGTGTGTATGTTGTGTGTGTATGTTGTGTTTGCCGCAGCCTTCAGTGCTTCTCTGTTGAGGATTTCATCAGAAAGTAAGCTTCTCTCATATCCTGCTTTTCTCTTTTTGATGAAACGTTGTCCTATTTCTGCCATTTCTGCTGGTTCTGCTAGTTGTGCTAGTTTTGCTAGTTCTGCTAGTTCTGCTAGTTCTGCTAGTTCTGATAGTTTTGCAAGTTCTGTTAGTTCTGTTAGTTCTGCTAGTTCTGCTAGTTTTGCTAGTTCTGCTAGATCTGCTAGTTCTGATAGTTTTGCAAGTTCTGTTAGTTCTGCTAGTTCTGCTAGTTTTGCTAGTTCGACTAGTGCTGATAGTTCTGCTAGTTTTGCTAGTTCTGATAGTTTTGCAAGTTTTGTTAGTTCTGCTAGTTCTGCTAGTTGTGCTAGTTTTGCTAGTTCTGATAGTTCTGATAGTTGTGCTAGTTCTGCTAGTTCTGCTAGTTTTGCTAGTTCTGCTAGATCTGCTAGTTCTGCTAGTTTTGCTAGTTCTGCTAGATCTGCTAGTTCTGATAGTTTTGCAAGTTCTGTTAGTTCTGCTAGTTCTGCTAGTTTTGCTAGTTCGACTAGTGCTGATAGTTCTGCTAGTTTTGCTAGTTCTGATAGTTTTGCAAGTTTTGTTAGTTCTGCTAGTTCTGCTAGTTGTGCTAGTTTTGCTAGTTCTGATAGTTTTGCTAGTTCTGCTAGTTCTGCTAGTTCTGCTAGTTGTGCTAGTTCTGCTAGATCTGCTAGTTCTGCTAGTTTTGCTAGTTCTGCTTGTTCTGCTAGTTCTGCTAGTTCTGCTAGTTCTGCTAGTTTTGCTAGTTTTGCTAGTTTTGCTAGTTCTGATAGTTTTGCTAGTTCTGCTAGTTCTGATAGTTCTGATAGTTTTGCTAGTTCTGCTAGTTCTGTTAGTTTTGCTAGTTCTGATAGTTGTGCTAGTTCTGCTAGATCTGCTAGTTCTGATAGTTCTGCTAGTTTTGCTAGTTCTGTTAGTTCTGCTAGTTCTGTTAGTTTTGCTAGTTCTGCTAGTTTTGCTAGTTCTGCTAGTTCTGTTAGTTCTGATAGTTGTGCTAGTTCTACTAGTTTCTGCGAGTGACGGTATCTCTGGCTGAGCTTTTTCCTCAAGTGTGCATTGATGCTTGGAGCTATAATTCAAACAGAGGAGCTGACATCTGTTGTGATATTTCTGATAAGCAGAGACTTTTTTCCATCCAACTTGCATCAGACTAATTAGACCTGAACCTGTTGTGTTCACCCTGACTTGTGGCCATCACATTAGCTCTATCCCCGCCATTGACGCAAATTGTCGGCTTTCCATGTTTTCCATGTTATACGGTAGGGGCGCTACGAATGAGATGTCGACTCAGGACGAGCTCCAGGACTGTTGATGGACTTGATCGACTCCATCTGTGTTTGATAACTGTTCTGAATCCCATCCGAACGAAGCCTTTGAAAAAAACACATTTTTTCTCAACTTTTTGCTCAAAATATTCCTCTTTATTTATTTATTTTTTATAAACCCACATTCAAGTGTTCATAAAAAAATGCATGAAGCTAGAATAAAACTGTTTTTTTGTTTGTTTGTCTGTTTAAAATCAGAGGCTCTATTCTTTCTTTTGATATATGGCTTGTTCAGATTTTCATAAAACAAAATATTCTGGAGGACATGAAATTTTTGAAAGAAAATGATCACGAATGATCTTCCTCTGGTCTTCCTCTGAGCGTCCTCCCGTCTCTGTCGCTCTGCAATATAGTCTCTCGTCATGATGTGCTTGAGCTTAAGAAACCAGGTGTATTTGGTTAAAGGTTTTATATATGAAACTTCACGTGACTGCGATTTTCTCTCTCTCTCTCTCTCTCTCTCTCTCTCTCTCTCTCTCTCTCTCTCATTTTTAATCCTCCTCTCACAGAAAGCACTCTGCACATGTCTTAAAAATGAGTCAGTGAATAAAAGGCCATTTGATGTGTTTTCTTTATTCTAGCTGCACTTTCATTGCTGTGTGAAATGAATATCTTTGCCACAGCTGTCCAGTCGTGTGTGTCTCTGGCCTGTTTTGAAGAGCCACAGGAGCATTCATGCACTGTTTCATTCTTTTCAGCCATTAATGGCTGTTAACATGTTCCATTTTCTCTATGAATCACGATCTCAGTGTGTGATGGTTAGTGTAGTGGTGTCCGTCAGTTATCATTCAATTTTCTTTGAAGGGAGCTTTCAGAACGCTGAGGTCAGCAGTGATTGGGCTGATTAGGGGAGGAACTACAGGTGCAGTCTGGGGTGTGTTTAGGGGTGGAGCTAGAGGTGTGGTTTGGGGTGTGTTTAGGGGTGGAGCTAGAGGTGTGGTTTGGGGTGTGTTTAGGGGTGGAGCTAGAGGTGTGGTTTGGGGTGTGTTTAGGGGTGGAGCTAGAGCTGTGGTTTGGGGTGTGTTTAGGGGGGTGGAGCTAGAGGTGTGGTTTGGGGTGTGTTTAGGGGTGGAGCTAGAGGTGTGGTTTGGGGTGTGTTTAGGGGTGGAGCTAGAGGTGTGGTTTGGGGTGGAGCTAGAGGTGTGGTTTGGGGTGGCAGAGGCACATTTGTGTTAAAGTCTGACCGTTTAGATTGCAGCCAGCATTAGATCGTGTTGTGTGTGAAAATACACACATTCATTGAGCTCAGCATGTGTCCTTATTCCTGTGTAGAACACATTCATTGTTTCTGTTTCATTCTCTCCTGCGAATGATAAGTGTTAATGGAGTATGTGTAAATGCCAGCTGTCTCATGAATTCATACATCTGGGATCTGTAATGACGATCACACATCATCAATTAATGCGTCTCTCTGGCAAATTATCAGTCAATTTGTGTCTCAGGGTGTTAAACTGCTGTTAATGAAAACTAAAAACACTTTGCTTTCACACCGATAGTTTTTCTGCTTTTTAAACCGTCTTTTGGGAATCACTCAGTTTTCTGTCTTCAAATCCACCCCTCAACACTATGATATCAGACATCCAATCAACTTCAAACATATTAAAGAAAGATTCAGTGATCTTGTGATTTAGATTTTCCAGAACACTCTTTACACAGTAAAGTATTGTTTAGACTGCTCTACTGCCTCAAGAGGTTCATTTGGAAACTGCAGACTAAAACAAAATAATCAAAATAAGATGCATAATGTCAAAATATGTCAGGAATATTTTATGTGTTCAAGGTGTTGGTTTATTTATGAAATTCAGCGGTACATCATTGAAGAAAGAATATAACATAAGAAGAAGGGAAGTGCTTTATTTTTATGCCCCAGACCTGCCCAGACTTTAGCTACATATTTTCCAAGATGGAGTAATTGCCTCTCAGGCAGAGCTGGAGTCTAGAGCTGTCAGTAAACACATCATCCCTATATAATTGAACACTTTCCTGTAGTTTTAATAGCACATTGTTTCAAGGGCAAGTGGAACAGACCTTGTTCATCTTTCCAGATGATATTTTCGAAGGGAAATAAGTCTTATTTGGCTTATTTTGTGTGAGGTTTTCTTAGGAGAAGTCAAACTTGTAAAAAATAAATGCTCCAGACTGTAAAGCCCCCGACTCAACTCTTACCACAGCTTATTGCAGATGGGGAAGGTCAGGACAGAAGGAGCCGGACTCTCCTTCATGTTTGTATGGACCGTGAGCAGCTGAATGAAAAATTCAGTCTAAAGCTTCTCCGTGTGATCGAGATACATTCTCCCGTCTGGACACAACAGAGTTCGGTGTTCTGCCTCCCTCTCTCTGATGACCAACCCTTTGATGAGCCCCGTGCCCACCTCTCTGACTTCTCTGACCTCTCTGACCTAGCCCATGCCCACCTCTCTGACCTAGCCCATGCCCACCTCTCTGACCTAGCCCATGCCCACCTCTCTGACCACCCATGTGAAATCAATTAGCAATAACAAATATTCATCATGAATATTTTTCGTAATTGTTCATAAAAAATACACATTTTATTTCTGTAGTTCTCAAATCCATATACTGTATATTGCTGAAATGAAATTCTATAGGTTTACCAAATGATTCATTGATTAATTGCCTTGCTTTTGGCTGGCTTTGAGCTTGCTCAGTTGGGATTATTTAGTGTTTAGCAATGTTGTTGATCTGTGTTGTGCTACTTTCATGTTATCAGTGTGAAGCTGCTTTGATACAATCTGTATTGTGAAAAGTGCTATATAAATAAATGTGACTTGACTTGACTTAACCATTAAGATCATTTGGACTAAAAAAGACAAATGTATTAAACTAAACAAAGTCAAAATTTGAAAAGTAAGAGCTATATGAAAGGCAGCTATATGAAGGACACAATGTAGATGAAACGCTTATTTTGTGTTGTTTATGTGAGTTATTGAGACTCGTGGTTGTGCTGCGTTGGCGGGATATCAGGAGTTTATTCAAACGTTCTGGACGTTTTGTGCTTTTTGCTAAATGAAGAAGTGAATATGGACAGTCTTTACAATTCTCTCTCTTTCTGTTCAATTTCATTCAATTCAATCTTTCAAATCAAATCAGCTTTATTGTCATGGCAATTAAAATATAGTATTGAAAAAAGGCGCAACATTTCGATTATTGTGTGTGTGTGTTTGCGCAGGTGAAGCGAACAAGAGCTGCTCTCATTTCCGACTCAGCAAGGTTGAATTTAAACCGTGGGAATTTTGATGAAATGTAAACCTTCTGATCATTCATCCAAAATCCAATTTCTGCTTCGCAGACTGCCGGTGACTGCTGTGAATCTGGGATCATTATTCTGCGGGAGAGGTTCAAGGGAAGAAAAAAATGAATTGCTGGATGAGATATTTGCATGGCTCTCTGCTCAGAAAGCTGTCTTCCCTCTCGCTGTGTCTGTCTCTCATTAACGCTTGTTCCCTGAGAGATTAAGTCTGTCCTGTGTGTGTACACACTTTATTAGGTACACTTCTCTAAAAGTTTAGTCCCCACAACAGCCTGAATTCTGCGTCTCTAACCCTGACATCTGACTGTAGATCCTCTGGGTCGAAGCGGCTTCAGATGGTGAGCAGGACAAACAGAGACTGACGACAGACAAAATTCTCGCTCATCACAAACAGCAGAAGCTTTCTGATTTTTTGCTAATTAGACTGCACTATCAAGAAAAAATGCTTTGTCAGAGATTATCTTTATTTCAAATTTCAGACTAGCTGTGCTCTTTGTGACACATTGGCCCATTCTATGTCATTTAGGCTTTTACAGATCAGATCCAGACTGATCTCATGAAATGGTGTATGTATGGCGTGTTTATGAACGGCATTGACTTAATGTTACATCACTGTATAAATATATGACCTACCCCAACCCCGTCACTGGGGTTAATAGCATTTATGAGTCTTCCCTTCCCATCCTAGGAACAAAATATCGCTCCCCAGATGTAGATCTACATTTTGCTTTGTTTCGCTCAGACATTTAACGGCGTAGACATACACGCATACACGCGGATAGCTCAAAAGGCGTATAGATGACACCACTTGACTTGAAAGTGGCGTGTACGTTTACGCAAACGTCATGATGCCCTGTTGTCAGATCTGAGAACGAGTCTTTGCCTGCTGTGTTTTCATGTTCGTTCCAGTGATGAGTCTAATAAAAGACTACAGATCTGTGGAGAAACATCACACACACACACAATTCATCCTCACCTAATAATTACAATAAATGATCCGTGTCCCGATATGCATGAGGCGTCTCGTCCCATTGACCTTTCCATTAGTTTGGTCCTCGTGTGTCCATCGCTGTGAGCTCCGCTGCCGTAGGGCTAGGGTTAGGCTAGGCTAGTTGCTATATACGGCTAATGCTCCGCTCGGGGGTCTCTTTAAGACATGTCAGGACTGAGACAGAAAGGTAATTGCTGTCTCTACGGCTGCTGAACATCACAGGCTCCGGCTGGGCCCAGAACTGAGCCTTCCGAGAGGAATCCACTTCTGAACATGTTCTTCTGTTCCCGTATGGAGCGGAGCACATCTTCCTCACCAGTTTAATTGGGTCCCACTGATTCTGTAAATTAGCAAAGGAAACACACTAAGAACAAAGATTTGCCAACCACTGGAGAAGGTGCGCTAAACCCAGCTGGATTACACTGTTTTTCTGTTGGTTGTTTTCTTCACGCTTGTTAGTCTGCCGCTTGAATCTAACCCACATCTAACACTAAAAAAAGACCTGACGCATTGATGCGCATCAGAAAGCAGATTCACAACGGTTTTCTAGCCACCACACCCACTTTCAAAGCAACTATACCATAACCTTGGTTGCTCTTTTTCAGGGGATACAAAAAGCCAGTCAGATGTTTCTAATGCTCTCGGAAAGATCTTCAGCCTAATGAATGCTTTCTGTGGCGCAAACAAAGTGACTTCAAAAGCCGCGGGGTAACGTTTGCCTGGAACCCTGTGTTGGCCCATCGAGCGGATATCGAGCCAGCAGACGCGCTTCAAAGGCCTGGGTCTCTCGACCCTAAACGAGCCGCACGACCTTCTCCAGCTCTCTTTCATCGGCCAGAGGATGTGACCCGACACACACTGCCATCAAAAGCCTTCTGACGGGTTAATGAGAGCGTTTTAAATAGCACTGTTAGCATCTGCTCATTAGAACCTTCACATCGATTCATTTATTTTAATTAGAAACCTCCTCCAATAGTGTGCCTTCAGTTCTGAGCTGAACATGGACACACACGTGTATCTGGACCGTGTGAGGCTGTCTGTTGTCAGAGCCTCCTGGACCGGTGTCAGCGCCCGTCTCAGGTACACGCCGCTCTATATCTCTCCCACAAAGCATCAGCTCCAGCTAATCTCCTCTGAGAAAAGGACAAATAATGAATGCGTGTCTGTCTAATTAAAGAGCTCAGTCGCTCCTGGTCACGCTTGATTACGCCGGCGCACTCTGAGAATAGATGTGAGCACGGGCCCTCCAGAAGCGCCTGACACAGCGAGGACGCAGTGTGTGAGAGAAGCCCTCTGACATTTCTGTGCTGATTAACTTTAAAACCCTCTGCCTTACAATATCAACACGGGCGATGATTACGACCCGATCCCTGCCCTTCCTGCCGCCGCCGCCGGCGTTCTCCAGCGCGACTCCGACCGCGCCGCGCCGACTGAAGGCGCCAACCCTTCCGGTAATGTGGCGTTTCAAAAGGCACATAGACAAACTGATCAAAGCACATTAAAGGGATAGTTCTCTTAAATGAAAACTTGCCCCTATGACATCTTGAAGATCCTTTCTCTGTATGGACAAAAAACTCAGTATATTTTATTTTTGTTCCACAGAAGAAAGAGGGTTAGAAACTAAATATCCCTTTAGGAGAGCCAAATATTTGGTATTAATTCTGCAGAATAAACGAACAGCTGAAATTACATCCTAAAAGCAAGTCTCCTTTTCAGCATGTCAGCAGTTTAATGAGGATCTGAGCATCGGCTTTCTCTCATTAGAGACGCACCTGCGCGAGCCGACTTCTTATATGTGTACAGCGCTTTAAGGCTGAATGGATTGTGCAATCTAGTGTCAACCTCTCCTCTATGACGACACGAAATAATGACGTCAGACGGACCTGTCAATCACATCGCGGCCATCAGGCAGCTTATTTTGTGCTCTTTTTCAAAAGTGTGTGTTTGCTAATGAGCTTCCTTAAGAGGAAATCCATGGGAATCCCCTGTGTAAGCCAAGGCAACATAATTAACTTACAGCCATGATTTAGCCCTTTTAAATGAGCTCTCTCTTTTTTCTTAATTATTCCACCTGCTTTTAACGTCCCGCTTGTCCTGCGAGGGTCCGTCTCCAGGGACTCGGGGTGTCAGCGCGTCCCCTTAATGAACACGTTGGTTCCCCTGCTAGCACACCTCCTGTAGGTTAGCAGCGGCCGTGCGCGCGGAGAGCTTCGTGGAGGGAGAACTCTATCGACTTCTGCAGCGGCTCGTGTCACGTAGACATCTAGCCCCGTCTCTCCCTGCAATGACAGGCCGTTCTCCAGCGCTTCTGTGTAATTAGAGCGAGCGACGAACCTCCAGCCGTTAGCGAATCCAGCCATCTTCAGGAAGATGCGGTCAGAAGCGCTCCATCAACACCACAGAACCAAACCAAACTCAGATCTGGAGGAATTCCCCAAACTTATAATTAAGCAGATGTGCACATGGTGAGCGAATGGTAATTAATCATGATTACTTTAATTACGCATTGTTTTGTCAGTAATGGGGACATTGCTCGACAGTGTTTTTTCCTTCAGACGACGACGACAATCCAGCCGACGCTGCCCTGGATATTAAAAACGTCAATCTTTCTCATGCAAATAAGTCTGCCTCATTTCCAGTTGGTGAACTTACAGAAATGATTTTTCTCACTCTTTCTTTGAAGTGAAATTTTCTTCCCTTGTGAAGGAAATGGTGTGATATGATCTTTAATTAAGAGATAGAGTAAATGTCCCCTCGCTGTGGCACGAAGAAGTGTGTTGTTTCTGAAACACCACTCGTGTCGAGAGTTTATAGAGGAAATCAAAACGAGGCACTTGATTGTTTTAATTGAATGAATAAACGTGAATGTCAGTGTCTGTGCCTCAACAAAACACACAAAGGCCGTCAGATAACAGACGCTTCCACTCCAGAAGTCTACAAGAAGATGTTTGCCGGAGATTATAAATGTTTGGAGTGCTCCGAGGGAAACCGTCTCTCTCTATCTGGAAATCTCAGCTGGCCAATCAGATGTGAGCGCCACACATTAGCCATCTGTTCTCTTTGCTCGAACATTAAAGTGAAAGCTGCCACGTTCAGTTCTGCCCTTGACAAACTTCACTAACTGAAACCCACGCTGCCGTGATGGAGGATCTGAGCGAACACCTGGCACATCAGAAGACCGCGCTCGCTCTCATTAAACTCAACAACAGCCCAGCTAAGATTTATGCTCAGTGAACGAATGAATCTTTTTAATAGTGGTTAAACGTTGATCGAATGTGGAATGAGAGGAGGAGTGATGGAGAGATATACACACACACACACACACACACATTCCCAGTGGCTCAAACTGCCACAAATACTCTTGCTCTTCTACATGTCTCAGTTTCTGTGAGCGAACTCTCTCTATCTGGGTGTTGAACAGAATCTGTTTTACATGAAACTAAATAATCAATGCATATTTGGTGGTGAAAAGGCTCATTACAGTAATGTGGGGGATTTGCCGGTCACACTGCGCTTCTGAACAGCTGACACACTCATCGTCACCTGACTTTAAGCCTCTTAAAAGAGATTTTTCTAATTGATCACTGATAGGAATGAGATCCGCTATAGTTTAGGACCCTGACTGATGGAGTGTGTTCAGTTCTAACCAGTGTGATCCTACTTGTCAAAGAAAGTTGAGAATGACTGTCATTTAGGATTTAACGTTTGTTTATGCGTTGATATCAGACACAGATGACGGCATTGACACGTAACTGATTATCTGTGTTGTCTGTTTTCCTGCACAGCGCCACTGACTGACAAGCCGCCCAAGATCCTCTTCCCGTACGAGAACAAGCTGAGCATCGTGGAGATGCAGACGGGTAAGGCGGATCTGTGAAAGTGTGTGTAGACTCTGGCTTTAGTGTGTGTTTCTGCGCTCCGCTCAGATGAATGTGCTGTGTTTGATCACCTGTGTAATGTGTCAGAATTGCACCTTTGTAAAACAATAGAGCTTTTATGTGCTGCATTTCATGGCCGTTTATGGCTAAATGAGTGTCAGAGACACTGACTCGACTGAGTGAACATGAATGATGCCACGGTCACAAAGACTAACCCCTGGAAATAACGAGCGCTGAGACTCGAGTGGAAATGCAGATCAGCGGTGAAGGCGTCTAGAAGAGTTAGTCAACCATTCACATTTATTTCTATAGCACTTTGTTTCAAAGCAGCTTTACAGAACATCATGATCATAATGTTTATAATATCTCTATATATATATGATTTACAGTTGCATTTAACAGATTAGAGCTGTACATAATACCCAATTATCTTTAGCAAAGAATGAAAAAACTCTGTGATCTCCGGATAATGGAGAAAGAGGCAATGCCAGGGGCCAGTTCTCCTCTAACTATAGTCAAAGTTTACTGTATTTGGTATATATATGTTACTCCATTGATTAAGTAGATGTTGTTCATCTGGAGCTCAAGCCGATCGATCGCCATCAGGAACCCTGAATTATTCTCACTGAAGAGAAGTGTCTCTAAGATGCAGAAATGAAGCTGTCAGTTCAAAAACATCTTTGAACTTATGTTTTCTGGCTTCATAATAATGAATAAAAGATCTATAATTGTACAAACGTGTCTCAGTCCACGTCTAGTGGAGTCTCTTTGGCTGCTCTAATAACCAGAGCGCTGTCGTCCTCAGCCGAACCCGTGACCGCGGGCGACCCGCTGATGCGATAAGGTCGGACACTCGGGCACGAGAGACGGCCACCCAACACTGCCTGACTCACTCGCTAAATGCCACCCGCCTTTCATTTCCATCTGAATGCACCTCTTGAGAATCCAGAGCAATGTGCAAGCACGGTTGCCAGAGACTCAACAAGAACCCTTTTGGCAAGTGGGTCAGCAGTGGATTGGTGGATTACTTTAGCGCTGTACGGTAAAGTTGTGCTTCAGAGCGGTCAGGCCTGAAGATGTTGCTTATAAACGCAGTGTAATAAGAGTTTACAGTGTTTAACCCCAGAGGGATGTAAAGAAGGCTGGCACGCATGACACTATTGTGGTTAGGTTATTCTTCTTGCCATTTGCAATTCAGTATGAATATATTACAATTCGGTATAATAAACACAAGAAAGAAGCTCTTCCTGTGTTTATCTGTCTGTAGTTTTGTTGAGATGGTGTTCAGATTAATTTTTTTTTTGAATTTGTAGTTAATGTGCATGACATTTCGCTTAATAATAAAATGTATTTTGGAGTAAATTTTCATGCAATTTTGTACATATAATGTCCTGGGGACAGAAATGTCACCCTTTCGGTAGAATGGCTCTTCTAGTGTTCAGATGGTGTTGGTTCTGGTGCAGCTGAGCATCTTGATGAATCAAAGACTAAAACATGAACTTTATTATCACAAGCGCTATTATTATTTCTGGAAAAGCCTACGTGTTGTTAGTTTTTTACATTTTTTATTTATTTTTGCTTGGTTATCTTTGGATGGACAGTGAGACTACTAAAATGTAGTCAAATCTGAACTGTAAAATTATCAGTATTTTTAATGGAAAACATCTTTACTGTAAAATAAAGAAAAATATTTGCCAAAATTTGGCAACTGAATTTATCATAAATAGAATTTAATCATATTTTACAGCATGTACACTTTTTTTTAAATGGCATATTTCTCTTTAGTTTTAGTTTGTTTTCTACATTGCAATCAGCCTGATATCATGTGCTAGTGCGCAGAATTACAGTTAATCCTACAACTGCGCGGACACGAGTCGATTCCCCGCCCCACGGTTCCTCGACCGCTGCGGTTTGGTAAATGTCACAGCTGTGAGGCGGTACAGCAGATCAATATTACATCATTTCTCTCAATTAGAGAAAGCTTATCATTACTCTGAGGAAGTCTTATCTGTATTCAGCTGAGCTTTCCAAGTTACAGGCCAAGAGTTACATGGCAGATAAAAGGCCAGCATGATTCCCTCAGATAATACAATCCTCATCTTAATGAATCGACATTGGTCAGCGTCCAGAAACCTTTAACTAGCTGTAGATTTATTTGCACACAATGTTGAATTGTTTTATTGGTAGCCTACTTTCGTTCTGCTGTACATTTGGAGACTGTGCATGCTTTGTGTCTGCTGAACCTTTATATATCTTACATTCTGGGAAGTAAATGTAAATGAGGATACTGCCGATCCCTGAATTATCACTATACTGTCCTGTCCATCGAGCTTTAAGATTTGAGCCCTTTAATATGTTTTAATCTTCTTCATCTCTTTGAAATGGATTTATCTTTGAACGTGAGCGCCGACGTCTCTCGATCAGTTCAGAGCAAATAACAGGCTTTATTAGTCTTCTAGTGTCTGTTGTGTACAGGATCCACTGAGCCTGTTTGTATTGATTGGGAATGATGATGATAGCTTTCCTAGAAAATGGAGGAGCTGTTGATTTGTACTTTTCATTTTCAGAAATCTTATAGCATAATGGTCATTACAGGAATCAGAATCAAATCATCTTCCTCTTGAGTTTATCCAGTCCATGCGAGTCGATTCTAATTCACTTTATCCGCCGTTCTCCGTCAGGTTGCGAGTTCTCATGTTTTTCTCCTGAGTGTTTTTCATAGGAACAAAGAATCTCTTTGTAATATTGAGCAAAAGATCTAATGACCACATCTAATGTTCCCTTTCGAGGGAACGAGAACTGCGTCGAATGACACTTTGTGGGAACGCACTTAGCATAACACATGTGAAGTATGAATGAATGTAGACCAATCCTGATTGGCGCTGCGTCATGACAGGCCCGGCTGCAGGAAGGAAGGACTGAGGGGGCATGTCAAAATGTTAAGGGGGTTTAACTTTATGCCATCAATGAACAATCAATACACACCTCGCTTCGGAACAACGGATTTTGCAGCGCTCCGTAAAACACTCCATATGCAACTGCACTGGTAACCGCATAATAAAAAGATAAGCCAGCATAATTTATTATTCATTCTGTGTATGAACTCTTTCACGCTTAAGTTTAAAATATTCAGACTCCCCAGAGTGAGTTTTTATTTTAGAACGTTCCCCCCATAGACTGTCAAAAATGTCCCCCATAATGTTTCCATGGCAACGTGTCATTTTTGTCACTTGATAAATGACAGATGTGTATCTGTCATTTACATTTATCTGTCCACGAGCATATAAAATGGTGAGCAGCGAACGTCGAGAACCGTTTTAAATTTTTCCGTGCCGGTCCTCCGCTTCAGGGTATCGAAAACAAGACTAAAATGGCTGAGCTGTCATCCCCGTGGAGGGATGAGTGAGAATCGCTCCTCCGCCGAGCCCTCAGAAAACCGATGTTTGTATCCAGCGTCAAGTGCGGTTTCAGCGAATGCGCGCTGCAGTGTCCGCCACAAGGGCTTGCGGCCAGGCAGTGTGTTTGTCCGCACATCGGGAACTGTTTTCGATTATTCCCTGCCGGTCTTCCGCTTCAGGGTGTCGAGAACGAAACCGAAAGAGCCTCCAATCAGGAGAGCCCTCGGTGATTTATCAAATGTATGGATGCAGCTCTAGCACCGCTGAGGCTCCTGGGCATCAGGGTACTCAACTATAACTAAGATAACGTTAAACAAAAGTATTTTAATCTTCAGAGTGTCTTTTTTATTATTGTTTTTTTTTTAATTATGAAAGATCCATAATCCCTCTCATACTGTGACCAACCAGATCTGTGAACAAACTCTCACCTGTGTCTCGTTCCCTTCCTCCAGCAATACCTCTACATATCTCTGTTCTCAGATCTGTCATGATGTCTGAGTGTTTCTCCTCGTCTGATCAGGATTAGATCAGGATATGACCAGGATTAGATCAGGATTAGATCAGAATAAGATCATGATTAGATCAGTATATGATCATGATTTGATCAGGGATAGATCAGGATTAGATCAGGATTTGATCAGGATTAGATCAGGATTTGATCAGGATTTGATCAGGATTTGATCAGGATTTGATCAGTATATGATCAGGATATGATCAGGGTTAGATCAGGGTTTGATCAGGATTAGATCAGGATATGATCAGGATTAGACCAGGATTATATCAGTATTAGATCAGTATATGATCAGGGTTAGATCAGGATATGACCAGGATATGATCAGGGTTAGATCGGGATTAGATCAGGATTTGATCAGGATATGATCAGGGTTAGATCAGGATTAGATCAGGATTTGATCAGGATATGATCAGGATATGATCAGGGTTAGGGTTAGGGTTAGATTGGGATTAGATCAGGATATGAACAAGATTAGATCTGATCTGCGGTTTGCTAGGAGGCTGGAGCTGCACAACTCTGAGGTTCCTACACTGATGGCGGCGGGGCTGCTGACATTTATAGAGAACAAATTACAGTAATTTGCTGGCACAGCTGTACTGCTGCATGCAGACGGTTTCAGACATTTAGAAATTTATTAAATATTTAAATGTCTGCCTAAACATCGGTTGTGGGCTCTTAAAGCAGCGTGTTGTCCTCTCAGAAGAAGGTCCATCTTTGTTCTCCCAGTGTCTGCTTGTGTGTGTGTGTGTGTGTGTGTGTAACGTACTGGCCTTCTGTGTTCTCTTGACTCCGGCGACTCTAACCCTGCTTGGATGTATGGATGGGTTCATGTCCATCTTTCCTACAGAGTAGTTTATAACCCTTTCCCTGATGCATGACGTCTCTGTCTGGAAGATTTGCACAGTGCATACTATGGATTTAATAATAGATGATTATTAATTGTACATTTGTTTACATTTTGTATTTTTGGGGATCAGAGATGAGTTTTAAGGGATGAAATGATTGACGACGGGAGGACTTGAACTCCTCAGGCTAGGGTCGGATCATGAGTTCAGTGTGTTGCAGTCGTGCCGCCAACAGACACTCGTATTGACGGACCGACTCCCAGTGTCCGATTGCCCTGGAGTTGAACATGATTTCATCATGGATTTTGCCTCATGGCCGAGGAGATGTGTGTGTTGCCACCAGGCAGTCTCGCAGTGATGCAGAAGAGGGGACAGTCGCATAGAAAAAGGAAAAGTAAACGGCATTATCTCGGGCCGGAAACAGGCTTCAGGACAGAGCCATTGTTACTGTGAGCTGCAGCCACTGGCAGAGATTTCTCAGAGCTAAATTACAGTGCAAATTCACAAATGGACAGCAATAATTGCAGGCTTTGTGTTGCTAAATAGAGGCTCAGAGAGCATGTGTGACCCGAAGCCTCCCTTAACAAGCAGATTCTGTCTCGTTTAGTGACAATGGCTCAGGAAACAGATTATCCTCCTAAACGAGTCCACATCCTCTTTTATTCCTGTCCACACACACGCGTGCGCGCGCACACACACACACACACACACACACACTCACAAACACCCCCCCCCCCCACACACACACACACGCACGCGCACACACACACACACGCTCGCACGCACACACGCATACACTCACAAACACACACACACACACACATCTGCAGTGATTTAAGATTGCTTTGCATCAGTGGGGTTTCTCAGCTCTACATCATATTCACATGCTGAGTTTAAATGAGTGTGTGTGATTGCAGATCCGTTTGCTATGGAAACAAAAGGCTTAATTGATCTCTGCACGCCTGCCACCCGCGCTGAGATACAGACTGACACGCGTTCAGATGAAAACACAAAACCAACAAGCTGGAATGTGACATCTGGTTGTGGAGGATTGAGCCTGTAATCAGAATGATGTGATTCAGGCAAAGAAATTCATGAAAGCCTTGCAAATATGCTGAACGCAAAACATTCATCAAATGGAGGATTCTCTGTTTAATTGCGGTTTATGCTTTAGAAAATACGCAAATACTTTCAGGTCAAGTCATTTCATGTTTTATACACGACATTAAACGATTTTTGAACTGGTTTGATCAGGTTTGAACAGGTTTGATCAGGTTTGAACTGGTTTGATCAGGTTTTATAAGTTTTGAACAGGTTAGATCAGGTTTGATCAGGTTTGAACAGGTTTGAACAGGTTTGATAAGGTTTGAACAGGTTTGAACAGGTTAGATCATGTTTGATCAGGTTTGAACAGGTTTGAACAGGTTTGATCAGGTTTGAACAGGTTTGAACAGGTTAGATCAGGTTTGATCAGGTTTGAACAGGTTTGAACAGGTTTGATAAGGTTTGAACAGGTTTGAACAGGTTTGATCAGGTTTGAACAGGTTTGAACAGGTTTGAACAGGTTTGATCAGGTTTGAACAGGTTTGAACAGGTTAGATCAGGTTTGATCAGGTTTGAACAGGTTTGAACAGGTTTGATCAGGTTTGATCAGGTTTGAACAGGTTTGATAAGGTTTGAACAGGTTTGAACAGGTTTGAACAGGTTTGATCAGGTTTGAACAGGTTTTACCAGATGCAGAGAAATGACAGGCATATTGACACTTGACAGCATAAATCATTTCTGTTTTTTACAATTTAGTGTTCATTTATGAAAGTAAAAGTAATGAGTAATGCAAATGAAATGATTATTGCCACCCACAGACTGTTGCCAATAGGTCTTTTCCATGTTTATTAGATTCACTGTCGGTTGAGAGGATGAGCATTCATAATATTTGCTCATGAATATTCATTGGAGAGTCTTAACTGTATCATGTGTTTATGGACATTGATGATGGCCAGGCCCGCGAGACACATGCTAGTGTGACAGGACTGAGGAACAGCTCTGAAGTGTATAAATATTCCTCAGGTTTGTCTCTCGGCGCCAGATCTGGAACCGTGGCGTCTCAGACTTCTGCTGTAAGTGGATTTCTGCTGTTTTGGGAGAGAGCAGTGTTGACCTACTTCCTCATCCTTCTTTTATCTCCAACTTGACTTCTGAAAGCAAAACTCTGTGCACAGCTCATTAACGCTGTTAGAAGTTGAAAAATACATTTCCATTTTTCGGAGCCACAGCTGCGTAACACTGGACCGACTAGCGGCCCAAAGCCCAGAACACTGGACCTCCAGATCTTTAGTTTTGTTCACAGGAGAGGCTCTACAGTGTGGATTCTTACACGTGTTAATCTGATATTCTGCATGAGACTACTACAAATATTTAATATGTGTATATGTGCCAGATGAAGCTGCCTGGGGTCTTCGGTGAGGCAGCAGCACTTTATTACAGAAGCAACATGAACAAGGTCTTATTTAATGATGCTTTGGAAGATCAAGGCTTTTCTTCATGCACCTTTGCCAACCATCAGTTACTCTGGCACGCCACGGCCACGCGTAATAAGAGGGAAATATGACCTTCCGAGACACCGGCTGAGCCAATCGGGCGTGTTGTCTTCTCTTTCTCCCCGTTCACTCGTCTCTCGGGTCTCACGGATCGCATTCATTGGCCCTGATGAAATCCAGAACATTTTTTACGAAATTCCTTCTTTTTCTTTTTTCTCTGGATTCCATTTTAATGTTTTAATCAATCTAATTCTAAATCTAAAATCTAAAATCTAATCTAATAATTAATAATTGAATAATTTATTGAAATTTTAAATAACATGCTCTATATGAAATGTTTTATTATTTTCCCAGACCTTCTGACCCCATTTACACCTGGTATTAAAATGCGATCTGTATCCAGATAAGTTATCCGGATAATAAGTACTGATTCCATTTACACCTGGCCACATAAATGTGTTTTTGCAAAACGGATATAAATCCGATCTTCACCTCCTGCGTTATATGCAGATTTATTGGATTGCACGCCACCAAAAGCAACAGATCTGAGCGGCATTTTATTGATCATCAGCTAATTTCCAAATCAGAGACATCAATAAGAGAGAGTGGCAACAGGCCTGGTAAGATAATTTCGTTTCTTTACTTGAAGATGTGTTAACTGCGTCTGTGACTTACTTTCACTTTTATTTGCGATGTTTGCACGTTGAATAGACGCTCAGCTGCTCATCTGCGGTGATGCGTGTCGCATCTGACTAGGCTATAACATGACATATAGCCTATATAACACGCTCTCACTCGTTTATTTTTTAGCATTTTTGGGAGGAGTAAAAATATACATATGTGGTTTCAACAACCAGATTGCGTTTACACCTAGTAAAGATCCGGACACAATGCGAGCCAGACTACCTCCAGATGTGGTCAGGCAGATCCGATCACAACGCATTTACACCTTGCATTAACATGCGTTTTTTATTATCCGGATAACTTATCTGGATACAGATCGCATTTTAATACCAGGTGTAAACGGGGTCTCTGTGTCATTTTAATTTTTCTGGATTTGGTGTTTTAGAATTTGGGAAAAAAAAAAAACGTATTAACAAAAACTGTGTTATATTGGCAAATAAAGGAGGTTTACTGCTTAAATTAAAACATGCACGAACCATTTTAATGTATTCTTTAAAAATAATGTTTTAATAATTATTATTAAAATATTATTAAACTATTAGTATTAGTATCATTATTTTGTATTAGTAGTCAAGTCATGTTAAAATAGAGATTGTATCAAAGCAGCTTTACAGTGATAACATGAAATTAATACAACACAGATCAATAATATTGTTGAACATTAAATGTCCCCAACTAAGCAAGGCAACAGTGGAGGAACCCAAACGCCATCAGGGACAGAATGGAGAAGAAAACCTTGGGAAGAACCCAGACTCAGGCTCAGTTCTCCTCCGGCCAACGAAGGAACCGTGTGTGATTCGGGCAGCATTACAAGACAAATTGGATCGAAACATTAACAGTATTTGTCCATTTCATCTGTTCATCTGTACCGGTTTACTACCGGTATTATTAGTAGTAGTACAGTGAGTGGTACATTCTACTCTACAATAGTACTATATTTCTGTCATAAAGCAGACTTTTATTTTGGCGTGTGGTGAAGAGCTGTGAGTTTGTGTGTATCATCAGTTTTCTGAGATGAAGTGGTGAAATGCTGAAGTGACTCTCAGATGAAGTTCATGTGTTCATATAGTGAGATGCAGATGAGTAACTCAAGTGTGTGTGTGTGTGTGTGTGTGTGTGTGTGTGTGTGTGTGAGACAGTGTAGAAGAGCAAACTGTGACAGACTTAGGGTTAGGTAGGGTTATGGCTTCGCCCATATTGTCGTTTGAGGTTGGTCTTGGACAGCAGCAGGAAGACCCTGACCCTCAGGTGAGAGATTACTGAAAGGCACTCTGGGTAAAGGCATCTGTTAAATGACAGTGGAAACCTGTGACCGGGACAGACTCTGCATAGCAGCTAATCTGAAGGGTGATGTGAGCACCGGTCGGGACGTCAGGCTGTGTGTGAGTTGTTCTGCCGTACCAAATGTTATAACACATGCTCTTATCTAAACTGCACAGAGCAGCCATATTGGACCTTGCTCTGAACAAGCTGTACTCATTAGTATTCGTCAGATGACGGCGCGGCCTGTGTTCTCACAGTTCTCCGTCTGTTCTCCTCTCTCAGATGAGTAGCAGGATCTCTTCACTGAGACTCCTATGGTCCCCGCAGCAATCCGCACCGGTGTGTGCCGAGAGGAAGATAAAACCATCGCTGAAACCTGATGCTGGTCAACTGGGATAACTGGGCGAAGTGGGTGATTTGCGATTTTCAATAGTGTGTAATGTTGCTGTTGGTGCATGAACAGTATCTGCAAAGTTTCAGCGCTGAAAGTTCAGTGTAAGCAGAGACATCGTCTTTTAAAAACCAGGAAGTTTAATGTCTACAAAAACGACTCAATTGGGACTACAACGAGATACTTCCCGGGTTTTATACGTCACTAACCCATAAATATATGCAGGAAAGGGCATGACCATATTTCTGCGGCTCATCGAGTGTGTTGTGTTCACACAGCTGTCAGATCTTCTGTGTTCGAGCTTCCCACGGACGCTGTACTTCGTCAACAATGGGTACTGTTTATGTTTGATTATGTTCCTGAAAATGATGACCGTAATTTAGCTCTCTGTGCTGCGCATTTACGGAAGACAGTTTCCAGAATCTCCACGAGTTCATTGCCGGATTCAACAAGAAACTGTTACTAAAACACGAGAGATATATATTGACTTGTTCAGTCAATATAGCGATTCGATATTATAATCGGCAGTGAATAGACAGAGAAGTCATTTCAGCTGGTGCCTGTGCGCGCGGTAGAAAATATAGACTACTACACCTCACAATATAGAAAATATAGACTACTACACCTCACAATATAGAAAATATAGACTACTACACCTCACAATCGCACAGGTTGTACTTGCCAATGATGGGCACTACAATCTGCGGAAGTCTGCGGGCACGTATTCTGTGTGGGCCTGGGCATAACTGATCAAATATACGTATATTTTGGCTAAACCAAATGTTAAACGCAAAATATTTGCTGCTCATTTTGCGTTACAATCACAAAAATATTACCAAAATGAGATGGAGCATGAATATACATGCCAACAGCGTGCATCCCCCATAGCGACTGCTGTGTTGCGTACGTTATACTCCCTCAAAAAATGTTTGTCTGCAGCTCCTAAACAAACCACATGAGGGCACTATTTCAACATGAAATTAATAACTTTCACAATAAAACAACACAATTCTAACTCTGTTACACAGGGTCATTGCGAAGTATCGTCATGTCGTGCTGTAAGAGTGTTTAGTTCAATCTTTTCTACCCACTCCCGCTGCAGTTCTGCGACAGCGTCTTTTAACTGCAGCAATTACACAGACATAATGAACATTACAATCAGACTGAACTGGCACCATTGACATTCACTGTAATTCATCTTCTGACATCTATACGACTTGGTAAATGTTTAATAGTGTCTCTTTTGAAATGTAAAAAATGCTAAACTCAAATGCATTTAGATTCAGAAACATTTCCTCTGGTGGGAAGATGGCAGAGCGTTCTCAGATAGAGTCATTTCTCAGCACCATCTCATTATGTGTCACAGCCGTCTTTATTGAGCAGCAAGATGAAATGACACTTTTCTGTCCTTGTTCAGGAGTTTGATTTATCTAGTAAATGAGTGCAGATCGCTGAAGGAAGTTGACCTCACTAAAACACACACTCTCAGATTGATATGCATGTGTCTCATTCAGTGTTGTGAGTTGATACAGTGTTTGATACTCTGTTAAATAATCCATCACTAAAAAAGTGTCCCCAGAATAGTTTGTTGCATGACTATCTGAGCATACAATATATTAAAAGAAAGAACAGAGCCTCTGCTTTTAAACAAAGAAACAAAAATTATTTTAGCTTCATTTACTCTTTCAAACAAAAAAACCTGAGAAAATAATCTGGATGGGATTCAGAGCGATGATCCACATCCTCAGCTTCCTCTTCATGAATTAAACATTTCATTCAGTAACGTTAGGCAGTTCTGATTTACAGTATACAGTATGCTGTCTAATATTTGATGATCATGTGTGTCAGCGATGCTTCTGTTGCTTGTTTCTGCTTTTTCTTCGCTTGCGTTTGGATGCAGAGACTGTACTCTTTCAGGAGATGTGTAATAGCGCCCTCTACTGTGGAAACATGGAAAGCCAGAAAAACCTGTCAATCTTGGGGAAGCATTGTCATAAATGACGGATCAGAATTTTGTCAATGGCTGTGAAAGAGTTAATTATCTTACAATGAAACAGACCCTTTGTTTGTTTGTGTCCACATGTAACATGTACATTTATTCCTTTAGCTAACGCTTATCCAAAGCGACTTACAATTGCTATAAATGTCAGAGGTCGCACGCCTCTGGAGCAACGAGGGGTTAAGTGTCTCACAGTGGATTCGAAGCCGGGTCTCTCACACCAAAGCCATGTGTCTGAACCACCGCGCCACAACAATCACCAAACGAAGCATCACAGAAGTTTATTTTGAACTTACAAAGGACATGATGAAGCTGTAAAGCCTTTAGACCTTCATGATACTTTGATATTGTCACATTTTGCCTTATTCACTTTCATTTTCATTTTGGATGTTTAGTATGGTTGTCTTTGTTCCTATATTCCCGCCATCATTAGTTGTCGTGGTTACTCATTATGTTACTGATTAGAGCACGCCTGTTTTTCATTCGCTGTTGGATTAGTGCTGTAAGTCGGATCTCTCCTTTGGACTGTGGATCCCCGGCTTCACTTTGGGCTGCCATTCCTGTAACTCCACCTCGGCCCATGCACAGCCAGCTCAGGGGGTTTTAGAGGAGATTGATGGCTTGGAGGATAGCCCTGCCGCTGTGGGTGAGTGCAGTCTGGCCTCTGGAGGATATGTAGAGGAACTTAGAGACCTTTTGGATGAGGATTAGACTTGTTTGGAGAAGTGATACCCTATGCCCCTGAATGTCCAGTGCCCGCCCAACCTCCCTCTCTTACCACCTCAAACAGCCAGTTCCTCTTCCTCACCTTCACGGGTGTGCTTCAGCCCCATACATCTCCAACACGCAACAAGGATCTGCCAAGAGTATTCAGGCCACGGTCCCACAACCTCCTCCAAGGCCCTCGCCCTTCCTCCTCAGTTTTTCTATTAATGTCACGAGGAAGTGCCTTTTCAAGTATGTGTGTGTGTGTGTGTGTGTGTGTGTGTGTGTGCACCTGTGGATTGCTCATGGCCACAGCAGCCTCTGGTGACACAGAGCTGCACGTTTCTAGACATGCTCAATGAAACATTAGCATCTGGCAACATTTGGATTTCTTTTGGGTTTATAAAATCCCTGACAGTGTAACATAATTTGTGGGGCTGATCTAGTTTGAACTTTGAATGGATGAACAAAGTGTGTGTGTGTGTGTGTGTGTGTGTGTGAGAGATAGATTTGGATTAGGATAGATATGTAGGAATTTGATTGTCCTGTGATATAAAGCATCTCTCTCTTCTGTCTGTTGGAGAGTTTTTCCCCAATGGATCTTTCCTCCACGCTGTAGCTGAGCTCTGGAGAAAGGCACTTTATTTTAATGTGGCAGGTATTGGATTTGCTGAAGAAAGTAGATTTAAATATGCTTAAAGCTGGCATTCTGGAGCAGCTCCGTCTCTCTCTGTCTCTCTCTGTCTCTCTTTCTTTCACATTTTCTGCTAGTGCTGCAGATCAGCAGTGAAATGAGTTTTCCTCTCCTCACATGAAGCCCCTTTCGTGCCTGAAGTTGGGCACAATTTTGAGACGTCAGGCATTTTATGCCAACGCCAGCACTATGTTTGGCGAGTGACAGGCCGAATCCAGGAAGCGGCGTTGTTTAGCGAAGGGGATGTCGAGGTGTCACCGGAGGGAGAGATGGTCCCTATCAGAAGCCAATTACCTGCTTGTAGGAAAAGCTTTGTGTGAAGTCAAATGTGAATTTGGGCCTGTCGAGCCCCCATAGGCTCATTAGAACAGTCTCTGCTGCTGTATTGGGTTAGTTAGGGATTAAGGTGTATTTCACAGCCAGCGGGGAGCAATTCACCAACATGTTGCTCTGCACAGCCACACCAGATCAATTGCTAGAACATCACTTGAACCCAGACAGAATTATTATTTATTAAAGGATCAAATCAGTAAGAACTTGTGAGTTGAGGGGAAGCTGAATGTCATCTATCTGCTGAGATCTCATATTTGCTCTGAAATCCCTTTTCTTCACTACTTTAATATTGAACTTCTGCAAGTCATGTATATACAGTACATTACAGAAGTGTCCCTGAAGAAGCATTTTAACCCCACTCTGCAGTATGTCTCAGTTAACCTGCTCCGATGACGACCCCAATGAAGAAGAGCCCGAGTACAGCGGGTCCGACTCCACGATACGCTCTCTCTCTCTCTCTCTCTCTCTCTCTCTCTCTCTCTCTCTCTCTCTCTCTCTCTATCGGAGTGCATGCTGGGAGTGAGTAGAGCGTTGTGAGTGTTAGCGTGAATAGTGACTCGTGCTTGAGTTTTTTTTAAATCATTTTTATCTTTTTTTGTTAATTGTTTAAGAAGTGTTTAATTTTTTTGTAGGTGGATGGGTATTTTTGGGTGTGTGAGGTGGTTCCAGGTGCGCAGGTCCCCTATCCAGTACATGTCTCTATGTAGCCCATGCTTGTGTAGCTTTTGGTTCCTTTTCTCCATTTTCTCCTAGTCTCTATTCATCATTAGTGGAAAAATCCCTCTCTACGATTGCATTGGTTATTTCCCCCTTCTGGCTACATGATGGATGCACAAATGGATTTAAAATTTGTATTTTAGTTTATGGAAAGAAATAATACAGACATAGACTCACCTAAAGGATTATGAGGAACACCTGTTCAATTTCTCATTAATCCAATTATCTAACTAACCACATCACATGACAGTTTCTTCAGTTCATTTAGGGGTGTGGTCCTGGTCAAGACAATCTCCTGAACTCCAAACTGAATGTCAGAATGGGAAAGAAAGGGGATTTGAGCAGTTTTGAGCGTGGCATGGTTGTTGGTCTCTGAGTATTTCACAATCTGCTCAGTTACTGGGATTTTCACACTCAACCATTTCTAGGGTTTACAAAGAATGGAGTGAAAAGGGAAAAACATCCAGTATGGGTCAGTCCTGTGGGCCAAAATGCCTTGTTGATGTTCGAGGTCAGAGGAGAATGGGCCGACTGATTCAAGCTGATAGAAGAGCAACTTTGACTGAAATAACCACTCGTTACAACCGAGGTATGCAGCAAAGACACAACACACACAACCTTGAGGCGGATGGGCTACAACAGCAGAAGACCCCACCGGGTACCACTCATCTCCACTACACATAGGAGAAAGAGGCCACAATCTGCAAGAGCTCACCAAAACTGGACAGTTGAAGACTGGAGAAATGTTGCCTGGTCTGATGAGTCTCGATTTCTGTTGAACATTCAGATGGTTGAGTCCGAATTTGGCGTAAACAGAATGAGAACATGGATCCATCATGTCTTGTTCCCACTGTGCAGGCTGGTGGTGGTGGTGTAATGGTGTGGAAGATGTTTTCTTGGCACACTTTAGGCCCCTTAGTGCAAATTGGGCATCGTTTAAATGCCACGGCCTACGTGAGCATTGTTTCTGACCATGTCCATCCCTTTATGGCCACCATGTCCCCATCCTCTGATGGCTACTTCCAGCAGGATAATGCTCCATGTCACAAAGCTCGAATCATTTCAAATTGGTTTCTTGAACATGTCAATGAGTTGACTGTACTAAAATGGCCGCCACAGTCACCAGATCTCAACCCATGGATGTGGTGGAATGGGAGCTTCGTGCCTTGGATCTGCATCCCACAAATCTCCACAGACTACAGATTATCTGGGGTTTTAAAGCTTTCATTTCTGATTCTTCTTCAGTGATTTGGTCTTCTAAATTTTTCCAGTTTTCCTTGTATTTGGGAGTGTTAGTGTTTAGAGTAGGATTAGGTATGGAGTAGATTTAAGGGATGTGGAATATGGCCTTAACATGTGCTTGATAAGTACTAATAAACACCCAATATGTTGGCAATATGCATGCTAATAAGCAACTTTTTAATAGTGAATACTGTTCCCTAATCTAAAGTGTTACCCAATATAAAATAAATAACTTAGTGGGTTAGGGTTAGGGTTAGGGTTAGGTTAGGGTTAGGGTTAGGGTTAGGGTTAGGGTTAGGGTTAGTTAGGTGTGAAGGGTTAGGTGTGAAGTGGATTTAGTGTTCCAGAAGTTGTTTCTTTTGTTTGAAATGTTTGTTTCTCCATGTATGATTCATTACACTTAGTCTTAGTGTTTTCCCATATTTCTTTAACCCCCCTATGATCATGTAGACCACATCTCTCTCTCTCTCTCTCTCTCTCTCTCTCTCTCTCTCTCTCTCTCTCTCTCTCTCTCTCTCTCTCTCTCTCTCTCTCTCTTCTCTTCTCTCTCTCTCTCTCTCTCTCTCCTCTCTCTCTCTCTCTCTCTCTCTCTCTCTCTCTCTCTCTCTCTCTGTGTGTTCTTTCCCCATCACTGCAAAATCATCTGTGCATTTCACAAGTACCGGGGATCCCAGCAAACCCTGTGCTTATGTTAACAGCACACTTACTATGTCTGTATTGATAAGCTTAATTCATTTGATTACCTTTGTTACCTTTTTCCTTTGGCTTAATTTATCAGAAGTTCCATCATAAGTCCCAGATGAGTGCATTTGAAATAATGCCGAATTGAGCAGTTAGGAGCCCTTTACAAGACTCGATTCACCATCAAACCTCACTAGGGTTTTGGCCGCTGTGGTGAGGGAGGAGAGATGAACTTTAGAAGAGAAGCAAATAAACAGGGCCGAGACCCCGCTGGTGGAGAAAACAGCCCGTCCTCAGGCTGGTTAGCGTGTCCCTGCAGCCGCGATAAGACTCTGGACTGAGGCCGCGACTGTAATTAGCATTAGCGCTGCGATTAGCGCTGTAGAGCGGCGGCTCCTGTGTGTGATGGGGCAGGCATGGTCTGCTGGAGATAAGATGGAGAGGGTGTTTATTGGGGAAGTGCTGAGGAGATGTCAAGCTTGGGGTGTTTGGAACTTATTTAAAGTTCTGATACCTCCGTTAAAGAAGAATGAGCGTGAAGGATTAGAGGGAGAGGGAACCATCTTACGCAATATTACGCAGGCAAATTGCATTCTAATGGACCGATTGAGACAGAGGAGAGGGAACATGTGTTTGTCCAATAGGTTAACTGCACAAAAGAGCACTTGATAGAAGTGCTTTAATATATATTTTTAAGTTTTCTTTTTTCCTTGACTTGCTGGATAGACTTTCTCTATCATGAATTTATATTAAATGAAGAGCAAATGGAAAATGTTTGTCTAAAATGCACTGTAATTATTCATAATAGCTGTGGAATCTCGTTCTGTTCTGCTCAGAGGCACTGGGTTTTTTCCATGTCCTTTTTTTAACCAGGAATGGAAATATTGGAGGATGCTGCTAAAACATCATTTTTAATCTCATCCACAATTAGAAACTAATCCTAATTCTTGCACTAAAGAGGCAGCAATTTTACAATTTCCCAAAAATGTAAAGGTTATTTGTGAGTTTCTGTTGCGCTAATGTAATTCAGTCTTAAATGGAAGCCTTTCCCTGTCGGCTTACATATTACAGTATTATGTATTACAGTAGCACTTCTTGAACTCTCAGCGAGTTACGCTACCATTCTTGCCCGTTGCTTCCCTAAAACGCTGGGATGTAACTATAGTTGGAGTTACTTCAACATTTATGTTGTTACAGTTTGTTGAATAAGAGCTTTGTTTTCCAGCTCAACTGAGTGTGTCGTGTGCCTGTGGGTCTGATCCTCAAGGTCATCAGGGCCCAGTTCATGGACCCACCTGCTTTGAGGAATGAAACTGTATTTTCATTGTTCTTAAAATGTTCAGCTTTCAGAAAGCCACAGGGGACCACTGATAACTTTGTTGGGAACGGATTTGACTGCTCTGGGATCTGTGCGGTCCTCTGTCATTGCTATCAGTTGCTTTTTGTTAGGGCTGGTACTTTCCGTCTGTGTTGTGATGTTACTGACACGAACCCTAGCCAGGTTTAGGTGCTTGTTCTTTTATGCTGCCATTGGATTCTCCCTGACGTGAAACGGTCACCTGTCTGGGAGTCGTTCATATGCCTGTTGGAAGAACGTCTGATCTGCACGAGTCTCAATTGTGATCTGAATCAGGTGTGTTAAATAAGAGCGAACAAAATACAAAATCTCCACAGGTCCAGTATTGACAACTTGTAAGGAGATCAATGTATGAACGGGCTTTAAGCCTATATATATTTGTGTAGTTTGCTAACATTATACATTCGTAAAACAGCGCATGCTATGTATGGTAGATGGTAGATTGTTCTGTACAGCATAAAAAGGTGCCTTTATTTTGAGATGGTCATTCAGAGAAGTCTTCACTTTGGTGTTCACGATGCATTGCCACAGAGACTCTCCTGAGGTGCAGTCGTGCAGATTCGCTTCTTTTGTCTGATCTTGAAGCTGCCGAAGCTCAGCTCGACCAGATTGCTGCCGTTTGCAGCAGCAAGCATCATTATCCAGGAGGGACACAGCTGTTCTGCTGTTTGCTGACCTCAAATACATGAGGGACAACATCTGCAGGTCCATAGGAGAGAGGTCGACTAGTCAAAACTTGAGACATTAGTGACGAGACACAATGGGCCCTATTTTAACCATCTGAAACGCAAGTATCCAGCGTGAAGCGCAAGTAACTTTGTGGGCAGGTCTTGAGTCATTGAGATTAGTTTTTTAGATTTTTTTAGATTAGTTACGTTATTTTTATGAAGTTGATGTGTTTAGTTATGTCAATATGTCATTGTTGATTTGTTTGGGTACAACATATACACACATGTATTCACGTGTGTATTTGTAGTTGTTTTGATCCTTGAGATGATCTTTTTGTTGTTGATCGTTTGTTTTCTTTTTATTTTCGATATTTTGATTTTATGTAAAAGCCTAACCAGGGCCGCAAACCAGCTTTACGCTATATGCCCTATGTACACAGAATCGGTTGTCTAGTGTAACAATGCTTTGTGTATTGTTCCTGTTAAATAAACAAATAAAATAATAAAATTTGTGCCGGATGCAAGATAGGGCCCACTGAGATATTAGCCCTGTTTTAATTGAAATCCTTTTTAGACGGGATCTTTATCAAGTTAGACTTGGAGTTGAACTCAATGTTTCAGAATGATTAGAGTGTTGTTTTTTATCTGTGCCTCGATGCTGCGCTGAGGACAGTGGTGTGATGTTCAACCCTACAGTGTGACAGATATTAATATCCATCTGTGTGCACTTCTCCTCTGCTTGCACACTCAGTCTCTCACACGGACCAGACAACAGAGCAATTACCAGCCCAAGATGACAGAAGAGCCCCAGCGCTAACACAGAGAACACACACGCCCCTACACACGTCTGTGATTGCAGCAGAAACAGTTTAATTGTTGATTAGCACGATTGATGCTAATGTTTGGGAGGCTGTTTTTTGTCAGTTTGGAGTCCTGTAGAGTCGTCGTGGCGGGACCATTTATTCCGGCACTCGTGCTCCTCTCAGTCCTTCTGTTTCTGGTCTTGGGGGACGACGGGTAATAATTAATCCTTTTATGTTTAAGAAGCCGAGTTGCTTCTATTGTTCTTCCACTTGACTAACCTGAGCAGGGTTGCCTAGGAAACCTTTTGTGAAGGTTCAGTGTTCTCCAGCATTCAGATCTGTTCAGGTGTTCAGTACGGCAGTTGTTTTCTGCTCAGTCCTGGACAGTTTGCTTTGGCATTTATATTATATACTGTATATAAAGATATGCAAAGGGTGTTTTGAGAACGGTAAGACTGATATTTCACACCAGCACACTAAAGAAAAAGAAACAACTAATGATATATTTTGTGCACTGCTGTACACTGTAAAAAAAATCCTAATTTCACAGAAAACAACTGATTTTTTTGACGACCATATTCTTTCATTTTAAATTGTACTTAAAACACTGTAAAATTTCAAATAATATCTGAAAAATAAAAATGCAGCTGATATTTTAGGTATTGTTACATTAAAGACAAATTCCAGTCATTCACATTTTTTTTTACAGAAATTGATTGTATTTTTCATACAGTATTTTTCTGTTTTCTTAAATTACATAAAAATGTATGTAAAATTACAAATAGAATCTGTAATTAAACCATAACAAAACAGTTAAATGATTACATAAATGATTACATGACTGACAGCTCAAAAAAACTGTAACATTAAAGTAAAACATTATACATTAAATAAACTGAAAACCACTGTTATTTAAAGGTATTCCCTGCACTGTTATGATCAAATACCTTCATTGTATAAAAAAATAAATAAATAAATCATAAAAAATGGTCAAATGACTGGCAGCAAAGGCTGCCACACAAAAAACATAAAATTAAAATGTGTTAATTTAAATAAAGTGCAAAAAACTTCAACATAAATTTGATATCACCATGATTGAGATCAGTGTTTGCTTTAGTTGGGTTCTTGACCTTTATTATGTACTATTCATTTTTCTCTGGCTGCTTTAACTATGTATTCAACATACATTTGTTATAGCATTGAGAGCAGGAGAAAATATCAGCTGATGTTGGTCATTTATTGGTGATTTTATAGTCATCATATGGTGACCTGATTCACTGATATGACAGAGAAATATCCGAGTGCATCTGTTAAAATCACATTATAAATAGGCGTACTTAAGTTTTAGATTAAATCTATGATCGATGTCGTACTTTTCCCCATGAACCTTGAAATATTGAAACAATATTCATTAAGTGATTAATTTAGTGATGATTGAGCATTATTGAAGACACCTGGGGCCTCATGTATAAAACTTTCTGTAGATTTCATCCTTAAAGTGTGTGTACGCACATAAGGCAGAAGTTCGTTCGGCAGAACCTGCGCAGCCGGATTACACCATATCTTTACACAATATTAATCTTTTACAGTGTAATCCTTTCATTTTTCATATTTGGCATGTGTGTGTGGCGTGCTGCTGTGTGTAATAATAAGCAGCAGAGCGGACGTCCGATGTGGACCCGCCTGTTGGTGCACATTACTAACGCGCTCTTTAAATTACAAAAAGGATATGACTTTAGAGCAGGTTTCAGTTGGTCAGTGGCTCAGTCTATTTCAGTTCCTCAAAATAGCAAATGTCCATTAGTGCGCCTGAACACACACTCGTTCTCAGACCAGCAGCCCATGGGCACACAAACAGGCGCAAATGTATTTGCTGTTTAAACAACTTGGAGCAGGATGTGAAAATGATAACTGCGTCGGGCTGAACGCGATCCCGATCCCGATGGAGTGGGGACTGAGGTGGAGCTGAAGGGGGACTCTAACGGTTAGGAACTGAACTTCTGCATAGAGACCACCACCGCAACGCAGACGGGGCTGAAGATCTCCACTGCAGATCTGGTGGATCTGCCCTCCACTATCTCTCCTGGAGACCTCCACAGCTGGTCCGACAAAGGGACTAAATCGGCCTTTGGAGCGTCTCCTGAGCTGGAACAGGTTCTGTAGGCGACTCTGGACTCTGGTCAGGGACTGGAGCCGATGTGTGTGCTGCACCCACACACTAGATAGCCGTGGCCACAACGGTCAGCGCTGACACTCTGAAGACTCATGCGGGGTATCTCGGCTGAAGGCTGCTATAAGCCCTGCTCTTCTGCACTATGGTAACGATCAAAACTTTAAAAATAATAGAATTTAAAAAAAAAAGTCAAACATAACTGAACATTAAACATTGACAGATGTTTCCTTTACTCAGAAACACATAAAATAACACTTAATTTCAATATTTCTTCAAACACATCTCCCCTATTCTTCTCTCAGTGCTCATCAGAAGTGAATTGGTCCAGTCTAAGAGAAGTGTCCTCCGCCAATCATGAGAGCGGGACATTCAGAGAGGGAGTGTGTGCTGAAAGGCTCCTTGAGTTCCTGCACGTCGACAGACTGATGTGACCTCACCTTTACCCGTCCAAGTCCAACAAACGGCCTCTGCAGGACGCGTTTAGCAGGGGATCCGAACCCTATCGGCCGTGAAACCTCTTCCTCTTCACGATCTGTGCAGGAGAGAGCCCAGTGATTGACATGTCAGCACTTCCTGTCAGGGATTTATGCGGCACGGCTGGAAACGCTCCTGCACCACAAGGTCATAATTTAGCTTCCTCTCGGTTTACCTTCTCCCTGATAGAATTGCTTGTAATTTATAGTATTGTTTTAATTAAATAGATTGAGAGAGGCCTAAGTGCTCACGGCTTTAAGACAAGCTATTTTTTAGGAAGTTTTTATCTGAATTCCTAAACTCCCAGGGCAGACATAAAGAAGAGCAATAAAGTGAAAGGCCACTAAACCAGGGATGGTTGCTAGTGGAATTAAATTGTTGTACAAATGTCACTGGAAAACATGTAGAAACTGACACAACCACACCTGCACAAAACAAAAGTAAATCGGGTGGTTAAATGAGCAGTGTTTGTAAAGCGACACAAGACCATCATATAAATGAATGATTGTGATTCGCCTCCACTGGCCTCAGGTCATCTGTGTCCCGTAACTGCTGCTGTAGGAACTGTTTCCTCAGTCTTCATCTCTATAATCCTTTAACATTTGACAACACAGTTTAACTAAAAAAAGCAGTAAAATTCATTAATTAAAAAGAAATTACGGTGGCATTAAAAATGAGTTTTTCCCAAGTTTGTGGCAATGTTTTGTTTTAAATGACATCCATCTCCACTTTTAAATCGACAGAGGCTGATCCACCCTCTAAATCCACTTCTCAAATACATGTACAGCTCCTTGAATACGGCCTCCACTTAATCTCAGCTAGTACCTATCAATATGAAAAGTGAGTACAGGTGTGTGATTGTCTGTAAATAACAATTAATAACAGTTGAATGTTGTACAGGGTTAGGTCCATATATGTGGCTTCAGGCGCAAGGAAATCCATTTTAAATGCAACTTCACATCTGTAACTCGACTTCTATTAACTCTTATGTTTAAGACTCCATAGTGTGCTCTTCACACATCTGCACAGCATTGTTGTTCATGAAGGTTTGATTTGATAGTAATATGGATTCACGTTTTATGTTTAAAATCACCTTTCCCTGTAGTGTTTGAAAGCACAGCACTAATATGAGGAGAGTGGATGTGCCTCGTCTGTTGGGGCTGTAAAAGACTTGGCCTGACCAGCATCATCTTCCTCGTGTGTTGGTGAATTTCAGACTGAAAGTTGCAGATAGCGCTTAACCTGGGATTGTGGGATTCCAGGACACCGGATCTGTTTGCGGACATTAGAGTCAGCGTTTGGATCCAGAAACCCTGTTACGACTTGGGTGACGTTGTCTGTCTTTCTCAGTAATGGCTTTTGCTCAACACACAGGGTTCAGGTCAGTGCTTCACATCGGCCAGAACAAAAGTTCCTGTTAAATTACTCGGAGGGAGAGAGCGAGTGAGAAAGAGAGAGACTTGACCAAACGAGCAGAATGATTTGGGAACACATGCCATCACCTGACCACAATCCAGCATTACAAAGTGACGAGGTCAGTCAGATAAGGTTGTGTTGTTGTTTTCCCTCGTTAGGGTGGATGACGGTAATGAGAGGACTGACTCTGCTTGGCCAGCAGGAGGCTGATCCATATTCTCAGTTGCCCTTTAAATTCATTCATTCATTTCTTTCTTTCTTTCTTTCATTCATTCATTCATTTCTCTCTCTCTCTCTCTCTCTCTCTCTCTTTGCGCGCATGCGTGAGCGTTTGTTGAGCGAGCGAGTGGGAAGCGTGGTGAGTGTGTGGACTATTTCTCTTTTTTTGGCCGCTGTGTCAAAAATAGGTTTTCTATTTTTCTATCTTTTATCTTTCTACTTTGTGGTATACGGGTTTGGGAGGGTTAAGATAGTGGTGTGTTGTCTGTCTGCCAGTTTTTATAACTGGCAGGATGACTTCAGGTGTGAGGACGCTAGATTTCCTCACACGGCGTCATGCGGTGAAGTTAAGTTTGAACGCTAGTGTGGAAGAGTGCAGTTTGGCCATAGGAGAGGTGGTTGGCTGCGAAAATGTTCTGTCAGCATCGAGGATGAACAACGCAATTGTTGTTTTTTTGAAAACCGTTGAATTAGCAAACTTGTTGGTTGAAAGTGGTGTTGTCATTGACAATGTTTTTGTTCCAGTGTTACCGCTGTCTACTCCGTCCAAAAAAGTTACTCTATCAAACGTCCCACCATTCATAAAAAACGAAGTGTTGGTGAAATTGTTGGAGAGGCATGGTAGATTAGTTTCCCCAATCAAAATGATTCAGATTGGTTGTAAGTCGACGTTGCTGAAACACGTAGTGTCTTTCAGACGTTTTGTTTACATGGTATTAAAGGACAATAAGGAGGAATTGGATTTGACGTTCAATTTTAATCACGACGACTTCAACTACGTAGTTTATGCTACGACCAATAGCATGAAATGCCTTAGTTGTGGGGAAATAGGACATCTCGTGAGGGTTTGTCCAAAAAAAGATGAGAAATCAAGGAAAAAAGTTTCAGCAGCCTCAGTTGAAAGGGTTGGTGAGGTTGAAGGTGCAGTACAAATTGTCAGGAGTGAAGTGCCTACAACAGTGGTAACGTTAGTTGATGAGAACACTGTACAAAAACATGTAGATGCAACTTCAACAGATTCATCAGGTGATGCTGCAGCCTTGAAGGAAAAGGGGGGTGAGCGAGAGGCAGTGGCAGTAGGAGAAGCCTCTGTCCCTGAGGAGGGGCACCAGTTAACTGATGGTTTAGAAATGCAGGGTTCAGTAATCAACCAGGACATGGAGGTGGAAGGCGAGGATCTTTATTCTGGGGGGGAACAAGCTGATTGTGTTTTCAAAACACCACAAAAAAGGAGAATGGAACAGAGCCACTACAGTAATTCAAAAAAACTGGGAAATAGTCAAACTGATACTGAAAGTGACACTGACCTTTCAGAATGCAGTGTTACTTTTGATCAGACGAAAGACGAAACTACAGAAAAATCTTACAGTGTGGATGATGTTAAGCTCTTTTTGAGAGCAACAAAGAATGCAAGAAATGTGCGTATTTCAGAATACTTTCCTGATTTGATGCAATTTGTAGAAAAAACAAAGAGTTTTAGGAGTGAAGGTCTTTTCTCTGATCAAGAAGTTTACAGACTGAAAAAAATTCTCACAAAAGTACAATTTCAATTAGGAATCAATGCTGAATAGTTTTAAAATTACGCTTATGAGATGAGGCTTTTTTGTGTCTTGATTATCCTTTTCTTTTCTTTAATGAAGGAGTTTCATTTTGCTTCCCTTAATTTAAATGGGGCACGAGAAGGGAAGAAAAGGTTTGAATTATATGAGTTAATGAAGATAAAGAAAATAGATATTCTGTTTGCACAAGAAACTCATAGTGATGTTTCCAATGAAGAAGATTGGGCAAGAGAATTTGATGGGTTAACCTTTTTTAGTCATAATTCATCTCTAAGTGGCGGTGTTGCTATTTTATTTTCTAAAAACTCCATTCCAATTTCTTATGAAGTAGAAGAAGTTGTAAAAGGCAGATTTTTAAAAATAAGGGCTCAATTTGACAATGCTTTTTATTGCTTCTGTTGTATTTATGCTCCCACCAATGCAGTTGAAAGAATGGGCTTTTTGAATATATCATGTAAAGCACTAAGTGATTGTAATACTGAGGATTTGTTCTTATTTGGAGGTGATTTTAATTGCACTGAATTTGCCTCAGATAGAAATCATGTTGAGCCTCATATGGCTTCTCGAAAAAGGCTAATTCAGTTAATAGAAACACATGATCTGGTTGACATTTGGCGGAATTTTCATAAGACGCACAGACAATATACATGGGTTCATTCTTACAATAATAGGTTGTCTTTAGCAAGATTGGACAGATTTTATGGTTTTGGACATCAACTTAATCTTTTTAGAGATTGTTCTATTATTCCAGTTAGTTTTTCGGATCATAGTTTAGTACAGTGTTTTTTAACTTTAGGATCCGTAAAACCAAAGAGTGCAATGTGGCATTTTAATAACAGTCTTTTAAATGACATGGAATTTAGAGATATTTTTAAGTTTTTTTGGAATGAATATAGAACCACTAAATCTGATTTCCAATCTTTGCAGCAGTGGTGGGATTTTGGAAAAACGCAGATCAAGCAATTGAGTCAACAGTATGCTTACAACATCACTAAGGAAATAAATACTTCAATGGTAAATCTAGAAAAAGATATAAAGAAACTACAAGAATCTATTGGAACTGAACAAAATCAAGAGCTTATTGAAATTTTAAATCGAAAAAGCAAAGAATTGGCAGGAATTCTAGACCTGAAAGCACAAGGGGCTATGATCAGATCCCGGTATAAGAATATAGAGTGGATGGATGTATCTTCCAAATTTTTTTTCAATCTGGAAAGGAAAAATGGCCAAAAAAGATGTATACATGCTTTGCGTTCTAAAGATGGGGCACTCTTGTCAAATCATACAGAAATTCGGAAGAGAGCGGTAGAATTTTATAAAGAACTATATAGCAGTGAACTTATACACGGGTCAAACACTAATGTGTTTATTGAGGATCTTCCTCAGGTGACTGAAGAGGCGAACAGCGGTCTCTGTAGAGAGATAACGTTAGAAGAGCTGAGGAAAGCTCTTCAAGGCATGGAAGGCGGCAGAGCACCAGGTATAGATGGCCTATCTGTAGACTTTTACAAGTCTTTTTGGCCTGAGATTGGTGCCGATCTGCTTGCAGTCATCAACAAAAGTCTAAACAGTGGAAGATTACCACTGAGCTGCCGTAGAGCAGTGTTGACTTTACTGCCCAAGAAGGGAGACCTGAGTGAAATAAAAAACTGGAGGCCTGTGTCATTGCTATGTAGTGATTATAAAATTCTGTCCAAGGCATTGGCAAATAGATTGAGTGGGGTTTTGGAAGAGGTCATTCATACTGATCAGACCTATTGTGTGCCAGGAAGGCAAATTTTCGATAATATTTCTTTTGTTAGAGATATGTTTGACATCAGTAGGCTCTTTGATGTGGATTTTGGTTTGATTTCAATAGATCAAGAGAAAGCGTTCGATAGAATTGAACATAGTTATTTATGGGAGGTTTTAGAAGCTTTTGGGTTTAATAGCATTTTTATTGATAAGTTAAAAGCTCTTTATTGTGATGTTGAAAGTTTACTGAAGGTAAATGGTGACTTATGTGCCCCTTTTAGTGTTTTTAGAGGTATCAGGCAAGGCTGTGCTCTTTCTGGTATGTTATATAGTTTAACAATTGAACCCCTTTTACGGAAGTTTAGAGCAGATTTAAAGGGTGTAACTATTCCAAATTGTGAAAAAGTATTTAAACTATCAGCTTATGCTGATGATATTGTGATTTTCATTAAAGAACACAGCGATGTGTCAACGTTAACAAAGATTTTAAGGGATTTTATGTTTGTTTCCTCCGCTAGAGTAAATTGGAATAAAAGTGAGGCTATCTTGGTTGGAAAGTGGACTCATGGACAACCCAGTCTCCCCGCGGGGTTAAAGTGGAGTAGAGATGGGTTTAAATATTTAGGTGTGTATTTGGGAGATGATATAACTGTAAAGAAGAATTTTGAGGGGATAGAAGAGAAAATTGTGGGTCGTTTGAATAAATGGAAGTTTTTACTTTCTAACATGTCATATAGAGGGCGGGTGTTAATTATTAACAATTTGGCAGCCTCTACTCTTTGGCATTGGCTAGCATGTATTGACCCCCCAGTAATTCTTCTGAAAAAAATTCAATCTATTTTAGTTAATTTTTTTTGGGATAATTTACACTGGGTGCCACAAAGTGTTTTGTATCTGCCTAAAAATGAAGGGGGACAGGGTCTGATTCATCTACAGAGTCGAGTGGCCGCCTTTCGGCTAAAGTATGTACAAAGGTTTCTTGAAAGTTCTGAGAATGAGAATTGGAGTTTGGTTGCTTCCATTATTATTAGGAACTTTGAAGGCCTGGGTCTTGACAAGTCTTTGTTTTGGACGAACCTCAAGAAGTTTTCTGTATCTAAGTTACCTATTTTTTATTGTAATTTATTCAAAGTATGGTCACTTTTTAAAACATCGAGAAGTGAAATAACAGACTCTTTGTACTGGACTCTTCAAGAACCATTGATTGGTGGATCACGTTTGGATGTGTCAAAGGAGGGATGTTTTCCTGCTTTGATGGACGTACTCATTAAATCTCACATCGTTACTCTTGGAAGCCTAGTTCGTATAACTGGACATGATTTATCTGACTCTAAAGCAATGGAAGAGAAGTTGAGGATGAGGTCAACACGGGTGGTAACTCGGCTGTTGTCTAAGTGGAAAGAAATCATTACCAAAGAGGAGTTACAAATGTTAAAAGACTTTGAAGAAGGGTGTGTTCAACCAAAGAATGATGATCCGTTTCCGAATTTGTCTTTGAGTCCTGATTTGGAAATGTGTGATGGTTTTTTTTTAAAGTGTAGTAATTTGAGGTTGCTGGGAAAAGAAAAAGCATCTAGTAAAGCTATGTACGAGTGTTGTGTTAAAGCTTTCAATAAGAAGAGTCTTGATGGTAAAATAGATACACCATGGCGCAATGTCTTACATTTAAGTGAGAATACTAGACCTAAATGGGGGGCACTTTATAAGTCACCATTGCTTAAAAAAACAGGGGACTTGCAATGGAGAGTTTTACATGGAATTTTAGCTGTTAATGCATTTGTTTCAAGGATAAATCATGAAGTTAATCAGGAATGTCCTTTTTGTTCCCAAAGAGAAACTGTGTTTCATACTTTTATGCATTGTATAAGACTAAAACCGTTGTTTATTTATTTACAAGATGTATTTAAACAGTTTGATGAAGTCTTCTCAATGGAGATTTTTATTTGTGGTTTTAAGTATTCGAGAAAACGATCTTATGAGTGTCAGTTGTTTAACTTTTTCTTGGGTCAAGCAAAAATGGCAATTTATGTAAGCAGAAAAAGGAAAATTGAAAAAGATTCTGATACAGATGTAATATTGATTTTTTCAATGCTGGTGAAATCAAGAATTCAAATTGATTTCCATTATTACAATGCAACAAAGAATCTAAGGTTGTTTGAGCAAAGATGGTGCATAAAAGGTGTTCTTTGTCATATATTTAGTAATACTTTGATTTTTAACTCTATATTGTGAGTTTTTGATTCAGCTGTATATGTACTCCTGTGTGAATTAAAACCGATTTGTAATAAAATGTATTTTAAAAATCAAATCTCTCTCTCTCTCTCTCTCTCTCTCTCTCTCTCTCTCTCTCTCTCTCTCTCTCTCTGTCCTTCCCTATAAATTGGTTTTGACACAGGAGGTCAGTGATGGCATTATGAAGGCTCAAATGCTCCCAACAGCGTTTTAATGAGCAGAGCAGCTTTCAGCCGTCTGGATGATCCTCTCCGCTGGATCTGAACGAATAGAGGCCAGCACAGACAAAACACAATTAACACACCATAGAGACCCGATTAACTAAGATGGGCTTGCAATGGTTTCCCAATTCATATAAAAACACACCCTCACACAGTACACTACAGTATAATGGTTTTACTGAACGATTGGGTTAGGGTATAGTACAGTACACTGTAGAGTATAGTAGACTTCGCCAACCGTGCGCAGGACAGGAGAACCATCACGAGTACACTTTGAAAATATAGCCAGACCTTCGTCATACTCCTATTCCAGTCTGATACGGCTCCACGGGGCTTTGATTATGAGGCGTGTCCTGACCGAACCAGGAAAACAAAAACTCAAACTTTATTTTAACTCTATAAAAACTATGTACTCAATTGGATAGACCTACAACCAATCAGAGCAACGCAATAAGTGACGTATGTTGAGCTACGCATAGTTGTCAGCCCAAGCGCTCTTTGATAGTGATGATTATGCATCTGCAGATCATTGGTCCATCGTCGTATAAAGCCCACCCTGGCAATTTGATTGGCCCAATGATTTCTGAACCAATCATAATTAGTCCTCAATGGATCGAGTCCAGACCGAACTTCCCGACCAAAGAAATGCTGTGGCGTCCAGGCTACATTAGTGGTGCCTTTCTACCGTAACAGACATGACAGTTTCAGTTTAATTCCACACACCGGTATCTTGCTCCAGAAGCTACTCAGAAATAAAATGTTATGCAGATTTTTCTGGAACTACCCACTTTTAACAATAAGTTGTTTAGAAAATGAAATCATTGCTTGACATTTTAATTTTGTCACCAACTGATGGACAAACACAAGATAAAATAACCTAGGGACAGAATCAAGTCTGTTTCATAGTACAGTATCAAACAAAATCTCTAAAGTAATGTAGAAAGAGATAAATACATAAAGATAGTTTTCATTTCAGTATATTTCGTTTTGTAGACAGCTGGGTAATGGCTCATGTTGACCTGTGCTGTTCTTCCTGAATCACTGTGTGTGTGTGTGTGTGTGTGTGACAGTAAAAAACACAGAAGTATTTGCCCTAATACATGTGTGCTGGATTTGTGCCGTGTGGATGGTGTGTTAGAGCGGTCCCACAGTGGCCTCCAGTGGCCAGAGATAAGATATTTGCCATTCTGTCGAGATTTCAGCCTGATGCGAGTCTCAGGATCTCTCTTAGACTTTTCATTTTCACAATGTGCACAACAGGAGATTCTCGTTAGCATCCGTTTTTAATTCTGAGGGCTAGGGATAAATGACTGAGTCTGGAATCTCTGTATTTCTGTTAAACCATATCTACAGAAGGACATTGCTTATTGTGATGTCAGATTACAGTCTGAACTCATTTCTATTCCTTGAAAGAGACAACCGTCAACAGGCCAGTGTCAGTTTCCGTTACTGAGAAATATTGTGAAAGATATTATTTTTCTCAGACATCACACATATGGACTTGTCTTGTGTTTGCAGGCAGCCCGGTGAACCTGACGTGCCGAGCGTTCTTCGGTTACAGCGGCGATGTGAGTCCGCTCATCTACTGGATGAAGGGAGAGAAGTTCATTGAGGATCTGGACGAAGGACGAATCAGAGAAAGTGAAATTAAGTAAGTAGTTTATACTAATGACACACTTTGTAAATATCAAGGTGATTATTCCTTTCATTTCCTTTCTGGATCGAGATGAGCAGAAAAAACTTCTTTCTCTTGTAATCTCCATTTAAATTTCATTGACTCCATTAATTATGCAGTGTAGGCAAATGCAATCTTAATCACATCATGAGTATCAGGGTGAAAGCAGATGACTGAACCTAACTCGATCTCCATCTAGGAATTCGAAGTATTCTTCTAAACATTTGAGAGTGGTTGATGGAAAGTCTGGACTGCCTGTTATGGCGCTGTTCATTACCAGTATCAACTCGACTCGACTTGCTTTTCGCTCCGTTTTCCATTGCTGACAGAACCGCCACAAATAGTCCCCGGTCGCCATAGCGACGTGTTCCTCGTTGCCCCATCAAGCTCTCGCTGGATCCTCTCTTCGGCAACAGAAGGAAAGTCTGCACCTCCACTTTGACCACGGCGTATTCTCCCGAGTTGCCATAATAATAGTAGCGAGTTTAGTAACTATCTCTGGCTAAACTATTTAAAAACAGCGGGTTATTCTGGATACTCCATCTGGCGCGTGTAATGATGGCGCAGTGAATGGAGACGATTCTCTCTGACCAATCAGCATTCAGCATTGTTTTCACGTCACATTTTAGTATCGGCTCGCCTCAGCTCGATCAGAACCTCGCCGGAGATGAAAAAGCCCGAAAGCAGGAACAGGTACAACTTTTACACAGTGGAAACCAAACAAAGGCGAGTCGAGCTGGTACTGTGTAGTGGGAAAGCGCCATTGCTGTAATTTATAGTATGAGAATATAGAGTATTGTACAGAGTAGCTGGAATGATAATACAAACACACCATGAGCATCGTAATACAGTCTGTATCAACTCTCGCCACAATTAAAGTCCTCTGAGCTCCACCAGAGCTCTTTACAGTATTAATACGGTTCATTGCTAATGCTGTGGGTGGATGTTGGCTGAGTGTTTGACTGCCTTTCTCAGGTCTGGTTGGTATGTCATCAATCATTTAGTCAGAACTGATCCTCAGGCAGGTGTGGCATTTTCTGCCTGTTACTGTGCCAGTGGCTGAATCAGTGCTAATAGAGAAGAGCTGACAGCAATGACAGCAGAATTTCATTTCTGAATCTGTACCTGAGGTCCACTAGCTTTGGGTCTCGCAGCCCTGTCCACTACTAACACTGTAATATTAATTAGTGTGATTAGAGGAGGCGAGCGACCCGCTGGACGGCTCTGACGTCACTGGAATGGTGTGAAACATCCACACACGTGGAAAGAGGGCAGAAACAATGTTTCTGTAATGATATGAATTCCCCATCATCCGCTCTCTCTCTGCAGACGTTGTTTCCATGGCAGCTGCAAAGAAAAGACGATCTCTTCTCTAACAAACCCTGTTATTTCTTCTTCCCCGTAGTGCTTGGTAGTCCGGTGTGTGTGTGTGTGTGTGTGTGTGTGTGTGTGTGTGTGTGTGTGTGTGTGTGTGTGGTGTGTGTGTGTGCGTGTGTGTGTGTGTGTGTGTGTGTCATGATGGGCGAGCTTTAGTTAATCATAATGTAAGTGTCTGATTTTCACTTCATTCAGTGTCACTATGTCTGATGAGTGGTTGTGGTTATTAGTAATTTCCTCAACTGCTAAGTTACATTTGCTGATAGTTAAAACGAATGTCTACTTACACAACTAGGCCTACCTATATAGACAAGCATTCAAATACAAACTAGGTTTTTACAAGTTTTTTTTTAAATGCTTGCACACTAAAACTAGTACATGTCCCTAATCTTCAGACCCAGTCTGCTAAACTGCAGCACTTTCTCTGCTTTACACTCAAACACTCTCTGTTTGTAATTGTGACACTTCACAAAACGATTTTCTACGTTAGAAACATCATTCAAAGCTAAAAGGTGTTGTGTTGGATTTGAAAAACACTGATATGGCACAAATGCCTAAACCCAACCATCATTTCATTCATTTATTCATTTATATAGCACAAATGAACACAACTAGAGTTGCCCACGGGTTGTTTTGAGAAAGAAAGAAATGATTCCCTCCCCCATTTTATAGTGTATTTAAGTTTATACTGTAAATATCGATCATTTTAACACTTAGAAATCAAAACAATTTTTTTGAAACTAATACATTTTTCACCCTTGTATTTTTGTTTACAATATTTTGTAAATATAGATTCAATATGCATACTATATATTTAATTGTTACTGTTAATTGTTCTTGTTATGCAGTTTTAACTTTATCATATGATCTTAATTGTGTAGGACTACAGATGGAAATTAGCATTGTGCTAAATAATCTGGTGCAGCCATCTTTTTAACGTAACTGCACATTGTCCTGATATAAATAAAATAAACAAACAAACAAACAAACAAACAATCTATAGCACTTCATACAACACAAATTGTAATTATAGTAAGAAATTCTGCTGTGAAGCCAATAGAGTCATTATTCAGCACAAGTCAGTTCAGTGTTGCTTCAGTTCAATAACTATAAAGTTCATCAATTGTGCACATACTATACAGTATACAGTGTATTTGCACACACGTGTGTGTGAGTGGCGACAAACTCCTGTCACTTCACTGTACACTGAACAGGCAAAAGACACAAGATAGCAGTGTTTTACATTTTCACATTGTGTGTAGTTTGGCATGTATATGGCTAATCATTTGAGTGGAGTTACTATGCAAAACCCATTTTTAGAAGAGTTAAAATAGTGTGAATGAAGTTTGAATGCAAACACTTTTGAAAACACCAAATATTCAGCAATATTGTTGACATGACTGTTCTGGAACTTGAAATAAGAACTGAACTGGAAGACGACACCACTGTTTTCTATACAGCTGCTTTATAACTGAATTCATGCGCGTGACGTCACAAGCACTGGCTGCGGGCACGAACGGCGTCCTGTAGCAACGAAACCCAGTAAACTAGTCAAGGATCTCGCCAGTTTTAATATACAAAAGTTGGTGTTTTGTCGTCTGTACGTGATTTGATTTGATATGATATGAGAAGATGAATACATGGAGAATAGATGACACGTTACTGTTGTACTGCGTCTACTCATTACTTACTTACAGTTACTTCGCATTCATACTATCGCACACTTATTACTACACTTACATGACAGCCTAACAGATTGCTAACCGGATTATACGCATCCCGCTGCTCGAATAATTGAATCATCAGTTCCCTGTTTGTCTATGTGACCCTGCTTTGAAACAATCTCTGTTGTATATAGTGCTATTATATAAATAAAGGTCTTGCAAATGATGGCTGATGTTGTGTTGGTTGTGTGTGTGTGTGTGTATTGTGATTTCTTGAGGAGGCCTATGAGAAATTAAACAAATGCGTATTCAGCAGTGAAATGTACTGATATTAACAACATTAACATCTATAAAGTAAACGTATACTTTACATTGGGTAGAATTAAAATATTTGAACAGTGTGTAACCACTATACACACACTCACAGAAACCTCGGAAACAGCGAGGCTGGCTGTTTCATCTGATCTTCGACTAGTTTAATCATTGAGGGATATGTGGTTTGAAACAAAGGTGTGTGTCCAATTGAAAACGATTCTCAACATTAGGCCAAAGTGTACTTCGGTTTTTATGCATAACCTTTAAAAGTATTCTGCATTTGATAAAGGGGCACAGACACATGAGCAGCAGAAATGTTCATCTTTGTCCTTCTAGCACGAAGCTCTAGATGGTGCAGGCTAATTGGTCCATTTACTCACCTGTTCATAATCACACCATTATCCATAGGGGGCAGCTGATTGGTTCCTGCCTTATCAGTAGCCAATGAGCTCGCTGCTCAAACCTCAAATACTTGGATAGCATTTGCCTTAGCAGTGCAGCACGCTTCAGAAACACTCCACCTTCCCCAGCTCCACCTGTACAGATCTGCAACGGGTATAGTTCATGTACGCTATATTGTACAGCTGCGTGTCGTGTATGTATGGGCTGTAGTAAGTCCTGTACTTGCTCTCCCGCAGCAATAACTGCAGCAGCGTAGCAGATCTGTTCCGCCAAGTCCAAACACACAACACCGTCGGACCCATTACCATGCCAATCTCATGAACTGTTCTCCTCTTCTTGTCTCCTCCATTCCAGGACTGTACGGGAGCACTTGGGTGAGCAGGAAGTGTCCATCTCACTGACGATAGATGCCGTGGAGGAGGGCGACCTGGGGAATTATTCATGTTATGTGGAAAATGGCCACGGAAGACGACAGGCCAACATCCAGCTCAGCAAGAGGGGTGAGAGACACCATCACCCACTTTCTCAAAACTTTAAACACAAAACCAAATCTGCAAATTACATACAGAGAAGAACTAACTCTTTTGGAAAAATCAAACAATTTTATCTGTGCTCAAAAAAAAAAATGCTTTCAGATTATACACACAGCCAGTCAATATTATAAACACTACAGATCATTCATGAGACACTGGAGAATAGACATGTCCACTCCACCTTTAGCCAGACTAAATTCATTCCGGTGAAATGGGTTATTGGTTATTATGACAGAGTTACATTATTTTATGGAAAGATAAACTGTGGTTTCTCTGAAACCTATAAGGTGAAGAACCAAACAAATAAATTGAAAGATTATGTGTTATTAACTGGCATCTGCTCTTCAATGTATAATGTAAATTAGAAGATCATATCCTGGTAATGTACAATGCCAAGGTCTCTGGAAAGAGGTTTGGTGAAGTGATATGCGGTCGAGCGAGCGGTCCGATGGTGTTTGTGCTGGGTAACATTACATTGAGAAAGGAGCCCAACAGCCTTGAACATGAAGATCTTGAAACAACAAAAGGTTCCCTAAAATCTGGAACACGCAGACGAAGGAACCTGGAAGTGAAAGTACCAAATGTGTCTGCATGTCTTCTGCCACTCTGCGCCAACTAAGCAAGCCAAAGGCTGTGGTATAAAGAGGTGAAAAAGGCCTAACCCTAACAAGGAACCAAATCTCCATCAGTGACAGAATGAAGAAAAAAGAACCCAGGCTCAGTCGCTCAGTTCTCCTCTGGCCAAGGAACGGACCGTGTGTGATCATGATTCAGGCAGCATCACAGGTCAGAGGTCAGACTGGATCAGATCATTCATAATGTTTATCCAGTTGCCTCTGGTTTGAGGTCGGAGTCATCACGCCGTATGTATGGAGTATGGAGACGAGTTTTAAAACTTTCCAAATCAATACCAGAATACCTTTGGCAATGTTCTGAACACATAGATTCCAAACAAGATGGAACTAGACTGAACTGTCTTGCCTGCATTGATTTGTAAATTAACAACTAAATTAATTGCAAATCACTGTCACTGAGAATACTTATTTCTCTGAAAAAGTATAAAATGGATGTGTCATATTTATATTAATTGTAAGGATTCCAAACATAATTATGAATGGACTCTTGTGGCTCCTCAGCCATCACTGCCATGTCCAAAATGTCCCAAATGATTTGTATGACGGTCCAGGGCTAACCCTTGGGGAGGTGGGGGGCAGAAACCTCCTGTGGACCAATGAGAAGACCCTTTTGTGTGTCTCCTACTGTCTTGATCTTTTGATAATCATAATCAGTGCTTATAGTAATTGATGAATGACGCGTGCTGGTGATGCTCTGTTTCTGCTTGAAGATGTTGAGGCCAGTTGAAAAGCTTCTGTTGCCCATTTCCCTCACTTATCTCTCTTTACACTCTCACACAACTTCTTTCCTTTTCATTGTGTGTGTTTGGTCTCTTCGAAATGAAGTTGATTCATAAATGACCGAAAGCAGGAATTCCACATGAGATAATTTTGTTCCTTGTACATTTGTCTGATACACTGTCCATCTATTGAGTTCAAGGCGTTGGAAACGGCCCTGCTTCACCGCCGGTGCATCTGTTGTGTCAATGAAGCCGTTCCCTCACCTCTGTCTTTCATTCCAGAATGTTGAACATAAACGCGAGATTTTCCGCTCTGACACAATCAAACGTCTCCATTGAACACATCTGCGGATGCAGACCTGACATGACACTAGAGCTGAAGACTTGCGTGTGCTGGGTCAGTCAGGTCTGTCGAACTGGCCCATTTAAAGGACACTCATCTTCATCAAGTAGAGGTGCAGGACCCTCTGGCATTTAACATCGCAGCAGCGAATTGTCCGAGAAATTTGGTCCTCTCAAGTATAGCTAAACATGCCCACTGACACACACACACACACACACACACTCTCACACAGGAATATTAATTAAAGGCTCGTTCCTTTGCATTTGTTTGAAATGTTTAACACACATAAAGGAATGAACATCCTGAACTTTGCTCATTGACAGAGTGAGTGTTTGTTATAAGTGTCTCTCTCTCTGTTTCTCTCTCTCTCTCTCAGCAGAGCTCATGTATACGGTAGAGTTGGCTGGAGGTTTGGGAGCCATTCTGCTGATGTTGATATTTTTGGTGTCCCTGTATAAGTGTTACAGAATTGAACTCATGATCTTCTACAGAAATCACTTTGGCAGTGAGGATGTGGACGGAGGTAAGAAATATTATTACATTTACATTTCTTCTTTTAGCTGACGCTTTTATCCAAAGCGACTTACAATTCTTATATATGTCAGAGGTCGCACGCCTCTGGAGCAACGAGGGGTCAAGTGTCTCGCTCAGGGACACATTGGTGTCTTACAGTGGATTCGAACCCGGGTCTCTCACACCAAAGGCATGTGTCTTATCCCCTGCGCCACCACCACCCCAATATAAAGATTTTCTAACAATCCAGATAGCACAGCTTGAAAAAAAAAGCAAATTAATTAATTAGTGTGTGTGTGTGTGTGTGTGTGTGTGCCGGATGGGGAAGGAAGATAAGAAATGAGAAGGCAGAGAGACAGTAAAACACCTTTGACTTTAATCTACTATTAATCTTTCTTTACTTGTGCCTCTCCAGGAAGGCAGAAACAGATTTTCCATTTGCTCAAATGTGAAAGGAATCAGAGTTTGTCCATTTGTGGTGGACAGTGGACAGTCATTACTGAGCATGGCACTTCCTCATAGACACACATGCAGATTTACTCCCAGTGAATTACATCCACACGGATAACTAAAGTGAAGAAAACACCTGTCGTTTTAAAGCCTGTTCCCTAAAGCTGCTTTTTATAATGAATCTCTTTCATAATTAAGTGGCAGTGGTCTGTGAGTATATTTCATGTTTCTAGGCACTGCACCAAACTCAAGCCTTTCGAGATGCAAATCCTTCATGAGCACAGTGGAGATGTGTGGCGGTGTAAAGGGAATCCTGTAGCGACGGCTCAGGATCAAACACACACACACACATCGCTGCTGTTACAAGTAATGAATGCTTAGTGTGACAAAGAACTGTTTAATTGTAAGTCTCCGTTCTGTTTGTGTGTTGTAAGAAAATAAAGACTATGACGCGTACGTGTCCTACACTAAAGTGGATCCAGACCAGTGGTGTCAGGAAACCAGAGAGGAGGAACGGTTTGCTTTGGAGATTCTGCCAGATGTTCTGGAAAAGCATTATGGGTATAAACTCTTCATTCCCGACAGGGACTTGATCCCAACTGGAAGTAAGTTGCATTATTTGTACGGTGTGTGTAAACATGTATCACTATGTGTGTTCTTGTTAGTGCGGAGTTGCATCTTCATCCAGTTGAATGTTGTATGGAGAAAGTTTCATGATTATTTTCATGTGAAGTTACTTTAGTTTGAGAAGCTTTTATTTGTTTGTTCTGTTAATATTTTAGCTTTGAGAGAAGCTTCTTGTAAAAGTTTGTTTGCTCATCTGACTCTCACTCATGTACTGTATCTGTCCTGCCCTTTTTACTTTAAACAATTCCACGTGTGTTTGTCTATACTTATGTCTGTTGTCCGGGACTGTAAGATGTTAATGTGGGACAAGGTGCTCATAATCAGGGCTAATAAAGCATTGATTTGATTTTAGGTGTTAAACTCATAATTTCTCTTCAATGAGAAGCGCAAGCCATGTTTGATGTGAAAGACTTACTCTGTGAAAGAGTCCCTCAGTCCCATATTAAGCTGGATAAACTGGTGATTTAATTGAAAATGCTAAGGCAAAAAGATACAGTTATGCCAGTTTCTCTTGTGGAAGTCTTTTTTTTTTTTCCAATTGAGTTTAAATCGGCTGATCCAAATTTCAATGTTGAAATATTTATGTCTAGGTTTCAGCAATGATCATTTCCAGGATGACACAAGACTCCTTAGAGGTATTCTTCCCTAGCCTTTTCCACTTGTGTCAAAGACTGACTCACACTCTTTTACAAACTTCACTTTTGGGGGAAACTGGGACATGGCGTTGAGTTGAACCGGATTCAGGTTGAACTGAACACCATCTATTTAGTTCTGCGTTAGAGAGTTTGTGATTTAGGACAAGAATCGTACAAGGTGTTGAAACAGCATTATTATGTTTTTACCAAATCTTGTAAATTAAATAGTCAGCAGCTGCGTTTACATGGACCCTTATAATCGGATTGACGGCTCAATCGGACTGAAAACCCTTCATATAAACACCTTAATCGATCCGATTGAGCTCGATCCGACTGTAATTTCGATCGAATTGAAAGGGGTTAGTGTTTAAAACAATGACATACAATTATGATTTCAAAGAGTTTTGTTTTATTACACACAACACTCAACTATCTCAGACTGTTTGTCAAAAGTAGCCTACAACATTGCAAGAACAAAATAACATCCAACGTAAATTGCACGTAGAACATTTTCTCAAAAATACCGATTAAACTTGGACAAATAAGGTCGGCCATGTGTAATTAATGTTAGTTGTTTTTCCATCCTCCGAATCTGCCGTCACGTCAGTCATAATATGGCTGTGTCAACCCACTTCTGTACGTCAGTGAACCGTTAGCTGCAAGATGCGTGATTAAACAACAGGTGGCGGTAATGGCAAAAAATGAGTTTGTAATCTAACCAGAAGAATATCCTTGCGTCGCGCTGATTGACGCAGGCTTGACAAACGCAATGTAGCCTTTGCTCGCGCTACACTGCTACTTGCTGCAAAAAGTAGTTAGCCACTGGAAAAGCTACACTGTTTAAAAAGCAACTGAGCCTCTGCCAAGCTACTGAAAACTGTAGTTAAGTTAGAAGCGTCGCTACTTGTAGTTAACTACTCCCCAACACTGCCTTTTAGATTAGACGTGTCTAGTCATCTAACACAGCCGCACACACAGAGATTGCCCTCTCTTTCACTTAAATACCATTTGCAGGCATTTTTTTGTTCGTTTTAGGCAGAATGCAGCACTGAACGAGTTTGTTTTCTCATTAATGCTATTTTTGGTCTGCCTCGTTCAGAGACTTCAGCCCCATGAGATCAGAGCAAGATTTGTGTTTGATGTCGCTTCGTCTGTCCTGTTCCCCCGTTCTGTGTTTTCAGTGTTCCCTCGTTGAATCATGGCAGTATTTTGGACACATCCGATTTGTGTTTCGTTCTGTTTTATTTGCATGTCGTCCTTTTCAAAGCAAAACAGATTGAATTATAACAGGAATGTTATTGACGTTCTGCCTCTCTTTCTCTCTCAGCCTACATCGAGGATGTGGCTCGCTGCGTCGACCAGAGCAAGCGTCTCATCATCGTTATGACGCCCAACTACGTGGTGCGACGCGGCTGGAGCATCTTTGAGCTGGAGACTCGACTGCGCAACATGCTGGTCACCGGAGAGATCAAAGTCATCCTCATCGAATGCGCCGAGCTGCGGGGAATCATGAACTACCAGGAAGTTGAGGCTCTCAAACACACCATAAAACTGCTAACGGTCATCAAGTGGTCGGGACCCAAGAGCAGCAAGCTCGACTCCAAGTTTTGGAAGCAGCTGCAGTACGAGATGCCCTTTAAGCGCCCGGAGCCCAAGCCGTCGCACGAGCCGGTGCTGGACGTCAGCGAGCAGGGCCCGTTCGGGGAGTTGCAGACCGTCTCTGCCATCTCAATGGCCGCAGCGACATCCACCGCCATGGCCACCACTCATCCTGAGCTGCGTTCCACTTTCCACAACACGTACCACACGCAGCTGCGACAGAAGCACTACTACAGGAGCTACGAGTATGACATTCCCTCGTCCGGCACCCTCGGGAACCAGCACACGTACTGCAACATCCCCATGACTCTGGTGAACGGCCAGCGAGCGCCCCGTGAGCAGCAGGCCATCGAGGAGCAGCTCGTGAACAATGCCATGCTGCCGCTCCTGCCCAGGGAAACCAGCATTTCCAGTGTGATCTGGTGACATCGCCGGGAAGGGTCGAATGTTAATGACCCTTGAAAACTGCTGCTGTTCACTTTGCACCACGACTCACAGGGGTTCGAAACAAGGGGCAAAAACTGGAGACATGTCGTTGAGATGAGAAACTTTCATTCTCTCACAAACAGCTCATTCATATACTCAAGGAATACAGGGTCTTGTACATATCGTTTGCAGTTTCTTTGTAGCATTGGTATTTTTTCAGTTCAGTTTCTGATTTGCTCTTTTCCCCCTTATCATAAAATGACGTGAGACAGAGGAAAGGGTGACCCGATGTGTTTTTCTCTTGACCCACTGTTAGAAATAGAGTCATTATAGAGTTTGTGCCATTGGGATGTTTTCCTCTTTTTTTGTGGTTGGTTGATGAAATCAAGGAAAAACACCTTTATGCAAATGTTACTGAGGCCTGAAAGCTCTTCTCCTTCCTGAGTGAACGGAGCAGACGACGTTCACGAGGAAAAGCTAGACGCCATTATGAAGCTCTAGTGTCTCTGCTGCTCTCGGTTTCTCCATTTAAGATACTGAGACTTTCTATTAAAAAGGAAGGAAAAAAACAGCCTTGCTATTCAGCTTGATAGGGAGAACTTAAGAAAAACTGTATATTATTTTAAACGTTTTTTTTTTATAACAAAAGAATTAGTTTGGAACGACATACAGTACTAAGCCACATTTCATTCATTCCTCTAATGGACGCACTGGAGAGACATTCTAGCTCATCAATGAATCTCTTTTCATAGAGAACAAATTGACAAAAGTATTTTTTGTGTCCCTGTCATATCATGGATGAGCAGGAGAAAACCGATATTTGTGTTTTAATTTCCCCCTTGATTTTGGCATCATTTATAAGAGAGCATAGCAATTAGATATGTATTCAATTTATAATATAATTATCTCTCTATATATATTTGCAAAGACATTTTCACATCAGAAAAAGTGCTTAATCTGTCACTAAATAGTTACATTACTTGTTGTCTTCATTGCACACCTGAACCTGTTAACCTCCACTATAGTGCCTCCAGCTGCTCCACAACACCACCAACAGGTTTGGAGTGTTACTGCATTCTGTCACTGTTTATAAGGTACTGCCATCACATCACTTCTCTCCACCTCATCAGTGTGACGTTTCCCACGTTCTAGTGATTGTAGAAACTATCATTAGGGGAAGGAGCAGACCTGGGCTAATTTTTACCTCATTTTATACAATGGGCCAGTCCTGTGTCAGTAACTAGGGGCAGCTTAGCTTACACACACAACTCTGCTCTCGTAGCTGAACGCAAGACAAGTAGAGGACCGAATGAAAGAAAAGCGATGTCTAATATATTTACGAGGGTCAGGGAGTCAGCCCTTGTGTGCTGGACTGTCTCGGCATTCATTAATGAAGCTGTCCCGTCACACACACACACTGCACAGCCTAGTTCTGAGTTGTGCAGATGATCAGTTTGTCATGTCTTGTTCATGCCATGTTTTCTATTAATCTCACTGTCAATCTAATGAAGGCTTTACATCAATAACTCACGACTCTGTTAGCATGTAAATGAAGTGAAACCAAAGCTGGCAATAAGCGATGGATGCATACTTATATTTTGCCTTCTCACTTGCGCTGGTGGGCATCAGGGGTAAACCACCCTGGATTTAAAGTAGGAGAAAAAGATCAACATTTTCTTGCAAATTCATTGTTGTACCAATCTATACAGAACAGCATAAAGCGTGTTGTTCACATTGTATATTTTATGAGTAGTGCCAAAAAGAGTTATTAGTGTATAATATTAAGAACCGATCATATGCAAAAATCTGTATCTCACAGAGGCGAGAGTAAGAAAACGGGGTTGTGCCAACCTTCTCATTAAGCATTTCATCTTAAACACACCCCAGATTTCCAGTTTGTTGATGCCAGCTCATCTCACAATCACTGTCAATGACACCAATCTGATTATTTCCACATTATTGTTTTACTTTTCATATTCCTACAAGGATTTTTTTCTTGTATTTTATATTACATTGTGTAAATATAAATTGAAATGTTAATAAAATGAAGACAATCTAGCCAGATTCATGAAAAAATAACTTGGCATTTTCAAAGAGAGTGGCAAATTGTTTCATGAACATTTCTGATATTACTGATCAAAATAAGAATAAAATTAATAATAATAATAACAATAATAATAATATATATAGCACAGAATTAGTCTCTGGCACTTTCACCAATCTTACACTAAAGATTAAGGTTCTGTTTGTCTCCTGTTTTTGAAATTTTCTCTTTTTTATTCTGTATCTGCAATGTTAATTGAAGAGAAACTATCATTAATAACAATAAAATACACATTTATTAATATTTCATGTTGTCCTATTTGTTTAAATTGAGTTATTTAAATTCACACCATTAAATGTGAAACTGGGTTAAAGCAGAATGTGTTGAAATGTTTTCTACAGTTTGCTTGAATGGTTCAGGCTGCTCTGCTGTCTGTTGTGTTGTGTTGTGTACTGTTGTGTTGTGTACTGTTGTGTTGTGTACTGTTGTGTTGTGTACTGTTGTGTTGTGTACTGTTGTGTTGTGTACTGTTGTGTTGTGTGCATGTGTGAGTGAGAGCAACCTGTCGTGTGTTCAACCTCTCGAGAACCACCCACAGCCTGCATCCAAATACACACAATTTCCTCCTATAGTTGAGAAATCAGTATGTGATAAGAATGCAATCAGTATTTGTGGATGAAAAATACCTGGATTACCTACTACTTCCATCACCTGCTTCAGTGCGCATCTGATCGACACTTTACCATCCCATGAGGCCACTTGGAAGGATTTGCGAATGGCAGTGAAGCGACAAACCCTAACTCTGGTTCCTCTTCACACCGACAAATAGGAATCTCGCAAGACAGGCCAATCTACTTCGAGTGAAACTAAACAAGACAATGCGTTGTTTAGAAAGATGACAGATGACCATCTCAGAGCTACGGTCGAGACTCTCGTTCCTGCGAAGGAATCTAATCCTCCACAGAGGGTCAGTCAGGCAGTGCGACCTTTGCGTACATGACCGTCGAGGAGGTCTACGCTTCCGTTGAATGCCGCAATTCACTCTCCTCCTCTGGGGTCAGAAGCATCTGAGGTCGCTTCGAGCCATGCATGTCCCCGGCGTGCATCACACCGCCAATCTTGAGTTTGGTCTGAATGACGGTGCGCTGTGCAAGAGAGGGGTGTGATCAGCACGTACACGAGCATGATTGACACTGCTAAGACACTTCTCCTCGCTCTGATTGGTTGTTTCTGACCGGGAGCGGTGTATTTCTGCAAATGGGAATAGGACCACTGGGAGGAGCCAGAAGAGCTTGATTTGTCTACTGTCAGGACATAATGACAGTTTTAACAAATATGTAAAAAATATTTGTTTACAAAAGTTACCTACTGGAGCTTTAAATCTGTAGTCTAATATCTAATGAGAAATATCACAACAGAAAACTGTATCCATTTTTTCTAAACCCTTAATACTACTTACTATGGTTAGCAAAAAGGCTCCTCCTTTACAAACAGTTGTCACAACCCAGCTCAGAGTTAGTGACAATGAAGCGAGACGCAAAAACTTAATCAAAAGATAATCACTTTATTTACCAATCAAAACTATAATAAACACAAAACATAACAAAAGAAACACGTAGGAGAGTGAACTCTCTCTCTCTCTCTCTCTCTCTCTCTCTCTCTCTCTCTCTCTCTCTCTCTCTCTCTCTCTCTCTCTCTCTCTCTCTCTCTCTCTCTCTCTCTCTCTCTCTCTCTCTCTCTCTCTCTCTCTCTCTCTCTCTCTCTCTCTCTCTCTCTCTCTCTCTCTCTTCTGGGATGGGCTTTTATATCTGTGCTGATGTTGGAAACTGGAAGAAACCAAGTGTAGAAGATGAAGGGGAATGTTTTTTTTTTTTAAATGTAAGCCAAAAAACGTAAGACAGTTGTTTTTATTGTTGGTTATTTTTCACTTGTACTTAACTGGTCTTGTAGATCTCTACCCTTTCTGTATATTTGTATTTTCATAAAGTTTTTTGAAACTTTAATGCAGTACAGCTTAAATGTAGTGATCATTAACCAAGGCTTACTGAAGAATTTTTAGGCTTTCATCAAATTGTGCCACTTCTTGATTCCAGTTTCACCGTCTTCATTAACACAAAACAGCTGAAACAAATGAACTAGTCAGGTCTCCATTCTCGCCCAGTTTGTTACTATGGTTACTGTCGTTGGGTTAATTTACCCCAGCTGTGTCTTGTTTCCCTGATCTGTTATCTGTGTATTTAAGCCCTCTGTTTCTCCCTGCTCAGCTTGCATTACTTTAAGTTGTAGTTGATGTGTGGTTCTCCTCGTGGATTCTTCTGGTCACTGGTCTATTAATGTCTCCTGAAGTTATCTCCTTTGTTGTGTGCTTTAATACATCCACCATTTTGTACCTGACATTTATGAGCACATTTCTAAAGCAGAAATACATGTTTGCTATGCCTCCTTTGATCATAGAATTGGGATGCTTGTATTGTGAGTATTTCTATTTATTTATATGAAACTCATTTTTGTGTACTGCTCTTATAAACATCCCAAATAGATTTTGAAGATTGAGATTTGATGTTTGATGGGTATTTTACAGTCTCTTTTATCTGCTGGACTTTGTCAGTGTTTTGCTGGTCTTTAAGAGTTTTTGTATATTTCACTTTATTCGCTTTCACACAGATTTTTGGATTTATTATTATTATTGTTTTTTTTTTAATTTGGTATATCTTGTTAACTGTTCTGTTTCCTCTGTAGATATAAATGAGTATGATGTGAACTCTATCACTGAGATCGGATCGTTCATGTAGTTATTTTATGTCCAACGATCCATCTACAACCTGTCCTGTGTTTTTTTTTAAACACTCATATTCCAAATATGGCCTCTGTTACTCTAATGAATTAACTTAATTTGATGGTTTTGCTCCAGTGAGCTCTTGATTGGAATGAGTACTGGGGGTGTGTGTGATCTGTCTGATTTGTGTTTTTGCAGGAGCTGTTTAGAGGCACCTGAGTGAGTCAGATTTCAGATACTGAGGGTCGTCCTGCATGTAGTGACCGGTAAAGTTCAGGTGAGATCCATTCATGAATGTGCACCCTAAAACTCAAAGAATGACATGTTCACTGATGACAGCTTGTTAATGTTAATTTGTTAACTTGCCTATTTTGCCAACATAATCAATTTATACTTTGCAGTTTGTGGTTTAAATGCTTGTCTGTTATGAGTGTTTCTCAGGATCTCCACATGCTCTTGAGTATTAACAGATCCTCTGCATATCTTCTGAAGTCCTCCTTGTGTGGAGACAACAAGTGAATTATTATTTTTTCCATGTGCTTTTCTCTGCACTTCATGTTCTCTTAAACCTTTCGTTTTGCACCTCACACTGTTTTAACCCTAATATTATGCAAACAAACTTTTATTTTGAGGCTTTGCCTCTAAGGCTATCTTTTGCCATCCTAATACATGAGAATCATCCCATTTATATGCTTCTATAAAAGTCTTTCTGGAATTTTCCTGGGCTTTTGCTGCCATAGATTAGCCTCTTTGGTATAGACTTATTAGTCTTTCATTCACTCTTTAACTTATTTTTTTATATGTGTACATCTAACCCTTTCTGGGTTTTTTCTATAATAAATATTTTCTAGATTTTTTTTTCTCAAAGTTTCACTAGTTGTCTTCTATTTGATTTTTATCTTTTTTTTTTTTTTTCAAAAAATAAAATAAATTTCTAATCCTTAAGCATATCCACGCACACGCTATTTAGCAGGCGCTTAACTGTTCAATTACTGGCCAGAATTAAACAGTTAAAGCCCCAATCTTTAATCTTAACTCCTTTAACCTCATTTATTATCCTCGGGTTAGGTCGAGTAAGTCAAATCTGCTCTAAATCATAAGCATTCGAATGGTATTTACAATTTGTTCAGATGACTTCTCTGTGGTCAGTTCTTGGTTTATTAACAACACTGTTAGACAATTACTTGTAATTAGCATTAGTTATTTATTAATGTATATATTCCAGAACTAAAAGTTAGGGTCAAACTTAAATTCTTTACGCTCAAACTCTGGAATAGCCTTCCCGATATGGTTCGACGCTCTGACTCGCTGTCACAGTTTAGAACTAGACTAAAGACGCATCTCTTTAGCCAAGCATTCACATACTGCTTACCTTTTATTCTTCTGATGAATCTGAATGCATTTAATACTATAAAACTTGATTACTCTGTAGGTTACTTGTATTGGTTGCGTAGTTTTTACAGTCATTACTTTCCTGTGTGTATTGCGTGAATGATGGGTGGTTGGGCAGATATTGTGTTTTTGCGGTAGGTGGTATGCCATACGGAACCATTGCCAATGAAACGCATTATCTCGACAGTGAGGCTCGACAGCCTTAGTCAAACGGGTTGGCGTGTATGGTTGGGTTGCGGAGAGTTTGTGAGATTGGGGTTTTTAACATCTACTCCTGTGTAATGGAAATCATTATGAACATCAGCAATGCTAATTATTTCCCATCTGTTTTCTGCTTTTATCTCGGGACGCTTGTCCTGAGAAAAATGGCGTTCGTCAACTCCAGTTTGTTAGAGCTTTTGTGCTGCCTGCGGGAGTGAACGACATCAGGCTGCGGCTGACGGAGGTTTTGAAGGACTACAGGAGCCTGATCGAGACGGTACGCAACACATCACCTGACGCAATGATCATTGTGCCTGGATCGCTTCCCACGTACCGACAAGGACAGGAAAGGTTCAGTAGACTATCTGCACTAAATGAATGGTTAATGTTATTGTGTGATTGACAGAAACTGCTCTTTGTAAATAATTGGAATCTGTTCTGAGAGAGACCTACGCTATGTCGTGCTGATGGCCTTGACCCCAGCAGAATCGGAGCGGCTGTTCTGTCGGACATCTCCAAGACTTTACACACCTAATGACTAGTAAGTCAAAGTCCAAATCACAGTCTTTGTTGTTCAAACTTAATTGATATGCTTAGTGTGGAACATTTACATTGAGACTGTGTATGTTCCTCGTTTAGTGACGCCTGTGGAGAGACAACTTGATGCCTGTAAGCTGTGAGCTGCTGGATCGGCGGTCAGCGCTTGAAAAATCACGTGCCGATGCTCACAAGTCAGTGGTTATTTACTCTTTGACTCCGACTTCATTTACTCCATGTTTTTCTCTGCCCAGGAGGATGCGATCATCTCTGGCTTCATTCACTCCAGCACCGACACAACACCATGGATCACACAGCGGAAGACACGAGCCAGGACCAGAGCTAGAACCTCTCCGCCGCCCCTCCCGGTCTTCGAGATCTCCACCCAGAACAGCTTCTCCCCTCTTCGTGAGTCGGAACGCAACGACACCGTGATCATCGGCACGCCCATGGTCCGTCATGTCTGTGCTACCTCAGGTAAGGATAAGGTGCGCACTCACTGCTTTCCTGGTGCTCGTGTTCTTGATGTCGCTGCACAGGTTCCCAAGATCCTGAACGGTGATGATCGCGTCGGAGCTGTTGTGCTGAACGTGGGAGTGAACGACATCAGGCTGCGGCAGACGGAGGTTATGAAAGGACTACTGGAGCCTGATCGAGACGGTACGCAACACATCGCCTGAAGTCTTTCCTTCACTCTTTAACTTATTTCTTATGTGCACACCTAACCCGCTTTAGTCGTCTTCTATTTGGTGATTTTTTTTTTTTTTTTTTTTCTTTTTTTTTTTAAAGAAAAATTCTAATCCTTAAGCATATCCAAGCACATGCTATTTAACAGGCACTTAACTGTTCAATTACTGGCCAGAATTGAACAGTTAAAGCCCCACATTGGGTGCCATGTTTTACGGTGTGTGCTTTAATCTTAACACCTTTAACCTTATTTATTATCCTCAGGTTAGGTCGAGTAAGTTAAATCTGCCCTAAATCATAAGCATTTGAATGGTACTTACAATTTGTTCTGATGACTTCTCTGTGGTCAGGACTTGCTTAAGGTTTATTAACATCAACACTGCCCGACAATTACTTGTAATTAGCATTAGTTATTTATTAATGTAAATAGACCAGAAATAAAAGTAGGCTCAAATTTAAATTCTTTACGCTCAACTCTGGAATAGCCTTCCCGATATGGTTTGAAGCTCGCCGTCACAGTTTAAAACTAGACTAAAGACGCATCTCTTTAGCCAAGCATTCACATACTGCTTACCTTTTATTCCTCGGAATCAGATTGAATGCATTTAATACTATAAAACTTGATGACTCTGTAGGTTACTTGTATTGGTTGTATAGTTTTTACAGTCATTACTTTCCTGTGTGAATGATGGGGGGTTGGGCAGATATTGTGTTTTTGCAGTAGGTGGTATGCCATATGGAACCGTTGCCACTGAAACGCATTACCGTGACAGTGGGGCTCGACAGCCTTAGTCAAACGGGTTGGCGCGTATGGTTGGGTTGCAGAGATTTTGTAAAATTGTGGTTTAACATCTACTCCTGTGTAATGGAAATCATTATGAACATCAGCTATGCTAATTATTTCCCATCTGTTTTCTGCTGTTATCTCGGGACGCTTGTCCCGAGAAAAATGGAGTTCGTCAACTCCAGTTTGTCGGAGCTGCTGTACTGCACGCGGGAGTGAATGACATCAGGCTGAGGTTCTGAAGGACTACAGGAGCCTGATCGAGACGATACGCAACACATCGCCTGAAGTAACGATCATCGTGTCTGGACTGCTTCCCACGTACAGACAAGGACAGGAAAGGTTCAGTAGATTATTTGCACTAAATGAATGGTTAATGTCATTGTGTAATGAACAGAAACTGCTCTTTGTAAATATTTGGAATCTGCTCTAGGAGAGATCTAGGCTGTATCGTGCTGATGGCCTTCACCCCAGCAGAATCGGAGCGGCTGTTGTGTCGGACATCTCCAAGATGTTACACACCAGATGACTAGTAAGTCAAAGTCCAAATCACAGTTTTTGTTTTCCAAACTTAATTGATATGCTTAGTGTGGAACATTATCTTGAAACTGTGTCTATTCCTCGTTTAGTGACGCCTGTGGAGAGACGACTCAACCTGTGAGCTGCTGGATCGGCGGTCAGCACTTGAAACATCACATGCCGATGCTCACAAGTCAGTGGTTAGTTACTCTTTGACTCTTTCATCTACTCCATGCGTTTCTCTGCCCAGGAGGATGCGATCATCTCTGGCTTCATTCACTCTGGCACCGACACAACACCATGGATCATACAGCGGAAGACACGAGCCAGGACCAGAGCTAGAACCTCTCCGCCGCCCCTCCCGGTCTTGGAGATCTCGACCCCGAACCGCTTCTCCCCTCTTCGCGAGTTGTAACGCGACGCCACCGTGATCATGGGCACGTCCATGGTCCGTCATGTCTGTGCTACCTCAGGTAAGGGTAAGGTGCGCACTCACTGCTTTCCTGGTGCTCATGTTCTTTATGTTGCTGCACAGGTTCCTGAGATCTTGAACGGTGATGAGCGCGTCGGAGCTGTTGTGCTGAACGTGGGTGCGAACAACATCAGGCTGAGGTTCTAAAGAAGGACTACAGGAGCCTGATCGAGACGCAACACATCGCCTGAAGCAACGATCGTGTCTGCACTGCTTCCCACTTACAGACATGACTAGTAAGTCAAAGTCCAAATCACAGTTTTTGTTGTCCAAACTTAATTGATATGCTTAGTGTGGAACATTATATTGAAACTGTGTCTGTTCCTCGTCTAGTGACGTCTGTGGAGAGACGACTCGACGCTTGTGGGCTGTGAGCTGCTGGATCGGGGGTCAGCACTTGAAAAATCACACGCCGATGCTCACAAGTCAGTGGTTGGTTACTCTTTTACTGACTTCATCTACTCCATGCGTTTCTCTGCCCAGAAGGACGCGATCATCTCTGGCTTCATTCACTCCGGCACCGACACAACACCATCGATCACACAGCGGAAGACACGAGCCAGGACCAGAGCTAGAACCTCTCCGCCGCCCCTCCCGGTCTTGGAGATCTCCACCCAGAACAGCTTCTCCCCTCTTCGTGAGTCGGAACGCGACGCCACCGTGATCATGGGCACGTCCATGATCCGTCATGTCTGTGCTACCTCAGGTAAGGGTAAGGTGCGCACTCACTGCTTTCCTGGTGCTCATGTTCTTGATGTTGCTGCACAGGTCCCCAAGATCCTGAACGGTGATGAGCGCGTCACAGCTGTTGTGCTGAACGTGGGAGCGAACGACATCAGGCTGAGGTTCTGAAGGACTACAGGAGCCTGATCGAGACGGTACGCAACACATCGCCTGAAGCAACGAGCCTTGCACATCTAACCCTTTCTGTGTCTTCTTTAAATCTTTTCTAGATTTTTTTTTTTTCGACTAAGTTTCACTAGTCGTCTTCTAATTGATATTTCTTTAATAAAAAAAATAAATTTCTAATCCTTAAGCAGATCCACGCACATGCTATTTAGCTGGCGCTTAACTGTTCAATTACTGGCCAGAATTGAACAGTTAAAGCCCCACACTAGGGGCGCCATGTTTTACAGTGTGCGCTTTAAACTTAACACCTTTTAACCTTATTTATTATCCTCAGGTTAGGTTGAGTAAGTCAAATCTGCCCTAAATCATAAGCATTCGATTGGTATTTACAATTGTTCAGATGACTTCTCTGTGGTCAGTTATTGCTTAAGGTTTATTAACACTGTTCGACGATTACTTGTAATTAGCATTAGTTATTTATTAATGTAAATATTCCAGAAATAAAAGTTAGGCAAACTTAAATTCTTCATGATCCAAAAACTCTGCAATCTACTCCTGTGTAAGGGAAATCATTATGGACATCAGCTATGCTAATTATTTCCCATCTGTTTTCTGCTGTTATCTCGGGACGCTTGTCCTGAGAAATGGCGTTCGTCAACTTCAGTTTTTCGGAGCTGCTGTACTGCACGTGGGGGCGAACAACATCAGGCTGAGGTTCTGAAGAAGTTCTACAGGAGCCTGATCGAGACGGTACGCAACACATCACCTGAAGCAACGATCATGGTGCCTGGGCCGCTTCCCACGTACAGACAAGGACAGGAAAGGTTCAGTAGATTATTTGCACACACCTAATAAATAGTAAGTCAGAGTCCAAATCACAGTCTTTGTTGTCCAACCTTAATTGATATGCTTAGTGTGGAACATTATCTTGAAACTCTGTCTATTCCTCGTTTAGTGACGCCTGTGGAGAGACTACTCTGCCTGTGGAGAGACGACTCTGCCTGTGAGCTGCTGGATCGGCGGTCAGCGCTTGAAACATCACAAGCCGATGTTCGCAAGTCAGTGGTTAGTTACTCTTTGACTCTGACTTTGTCTACTCCATGCGTTTCTCTGCCCAGGAGGATGCGATCATCTCTGGCTTCATTCAGTCCAGCACCGACACAACACCATGGATCACACAGCGGAAGACACGAGCCAGGACCAGAGCTAGAACCTCTCCGCCGCCCCTCCCGGTCTTGGAGATTTCGACCCAGAACCGCTTCTCCCCTCTTTGCGAGTCGGAAAGCGACGACGCCGTGGTCATCGGCACGCCAATGGTCCGTCATGTCCGTGCTACCTCAGGTAAGGATAAGGTGCGCACTCACTGCTTTCCTGGTGCTCATGTTCTTGATGTTGTTGCACAGGTTCCTGAGATCCTGAACGGTGATGAGTGCGTCGGAGCTGTTGTGCTGAACGTGGGAGCGAACGACATCAGGCTGAGGTTCTGAAGGACTACAGGAGCCTGATCGAGACGGTACGCAACACATCGCCTAAAGCAACGAGCCTTGCAAATCTAACCCTTTCTGGGTCTTCTTTAAATCTTTTCTAGATTTTTTTTTTTTTTCGACTAAGTTTCACTAGTCGTCTTCTAATTGATTTATCTTTAAAAAAGAAAATAAATTTCTAATCCTTAAGCACATCCACGCACATGCTATTTAGCTGGCGCTTAACTGTCCAATTACTGGCCAGAATTGAACAGTTAAAGCCCCACGCTGGGCGCCATGTTTCACGGTGTGTGCTTTAAATCTTAACACCTTTTAACCTTATTATTTATTATCCTCAGGTTAGGTCGAGTAAGTCAAATCTGCCCTAAATCATTAGCATTCGATTGGTATTTACAATTGTTCAGATGACTTCTCTGTGGTCAGTTCTTGCTTAAGGTTTATTAACAACACTGTTAGACGATTACTTGTAATTAGCATTAGTTATTTATTAATGTAGATATTCCAGAAAGAAAAGTTAGGCTCAAACTTAAGTTCTTTATGCTCAAACTCTGGAATCTACTCCTGTGTAAGGGAAATCATTATGGACATCAGCTATGCTAATTATTTCCCATCTGTTTTCTGCTGTTATCTCGGGACGCTTGTCCCGAGAAAAATGGCGTTCGTCAACTTCAGTTTGTCGGAGCTGCTGTACTGCACGTGGGAGTGAACGACATCAGGCTGAGGTTCTGAAGAAGTTCTACAGGAGCCTGATCGAGACGGTATGCAACACATCGCCTGAAGCAACGATCATGGTGTCTGGGCCGCTTCCCACGTACAGACAAGGACAGGAAAGGTTCAGTAGATTATTTGCACACACCTAATAAATAGTAAGTCAAAGTCCAAATCACAGTCTTTGTTGTACTGTCCAAACTTAATTGATATGCTTAGTGTGGAACATTATCTTGAAACTGTGTCTATTCCTCGTTTAGTGACGCCTGTGGAGAGACGACTCTGCCTGTGAGCTGCTGGATCCGCGGTCAGCGCTTGAAACATCACAAGCCGATGTTTACAAGTCAGTGGTTAGTTACTCTTTGACTCTGACTTTGTCTACTCCATGCGTTTCTCTGCCCAGGAGGATGCGATCATCTCTGGCTTCATTCAGTCCAGCACCGACACAACACCATGGATCACACAGCGGAAGACACGAGCCAGGACCAGAGCTAGAACCTCTCCGCCGCCCCTCCCGGTCTTGGAGATTTCGACCCAGAACCGCTTCTCCCCTCTTTGCGAGTCGGAAAGCGACGACGCCGTGGTCATCGGCACGTCAATGGTCCGTCATGTCCGTGCTACCTCAGGTAAGGATAAGGTGCGCACTCACTGCTTTCCTGGTGCTCATGTTCTTGATGTTGTTGCACAGGTTCCTGAGATCCTGAACGGTGATGAGTGCGTCGGAGCTGTTGTGCTGAACGTGGGTGGTTCTGAAGGACTACAGGAGCCTGATCGAGACGGTACGCAACACATCGCCTAAAGCAACGAGCCTTGCAAATCTAACCCTTTCTGGGTCTTCTTTAAATAATCTTTTCTAGATTTTTTTTTTTTCGACTAAGTTTCACTAGTCGTCTTCTAATTGATTTATCTTTAAAAAAGAAAATAAATTTCTAATCCTTAAGCACATCCACGCACATGCTATTTAGCTGGCGCTTAACTGTTCAATTACTGGCCAGAATTGAACAGTTAAAGCCCCACGCTGGGCGCCATGTTTTACGGTGTGTGCTTTAATCTTAACACCTTTTAACCTTATTATTTATTATCCTCAGGTTAGTTCGAGTAAGTCAAATCTGCCCTAAATCATTAGCATTCGATTGGTATTTACAATTGTTCAGATGACTTCTCTGTGGTCAGTTCTTGCTTATGGTTTATTAACAACACTGCTAGACGATTACTTGTAATTAGCATTAGTTATTTATTAATGTAGATATTCCAGAAAGAAAAGTTAGGCTCAAACTTAATTCTTTATGCTCAAACTCTGGAATCTACTCCTGTGTAAGGGAAATCATTATGGACATCAGCTATGCTAATTATTTCCCATCTGTTTTCTGCTGTTATCTTGGGATGCTTGTCCCGAGAAAAATGGCGTTCGTCAACTTCAGTTTGTCGGAGCTGCTGTACTGCACGTGGGAGTGAACGACATCAGGCTGAGGTTCTGAAGAAGTTCTACAGGAGCCTGATCGAGACGGTACGCAAAACATCGCCTGAAGCAACGATCATGGTGTCTGGGCCGCTTCCCACGTACAGACAAGGACAGGAAAGGTTCAGTAGATTATTTGCACACACCTAATAAATAGTAAGTCAAAGTCCAAATCACAGTCTTTGTTGTACTGTCCAAACTTAATTGATATGCTTAGTGTGGAACATTATCTTGAAACTGTGTCTATTCCTCGTTTAGTGACGCCTGTGGAGAGACGACTCTGCCTGTGAGCTGCTGGATCCGCGGTCAGCGCTTGAAACATCACAAGCCGATGTTCACAAGTCAGTGGTTAGTTACTCTTTGACTCTGACTTTGTCTACTCCATGCGTTTCTCTGCCCAGGAGGATGCGATCATCTCTGGCTTCATTCAGTCCAGCACCGACACAACACCATGGATCACACAGCGGAAGACACGAGCCAGGACCAGAGCTAGAACCTCTCCGCCGCCCCTCCCGGTCTTGGAGATTTCGACCCAGAACCGCTTTTCCCCTCTTTGCGAGTCGGAAAGCGACGACGCCGTGGTCATCGGCACGCAATGGTCCGTCATGTCCGTGCTACCTCAGGTAAGGAAAGGTGCGCACTCACTGCTTTCCTGGTGCTCATGTTCTTGATGTTGTTGCACAGGTTCCTGAGATCCTGAACGGTGATGAGTGCGTCGGAGCTGTTGTGCTGAACGTGGGTGGTTCTGAAGGACTACAGAGCCTGATCGAGACGGTACGCAACACATCGCCTAAAGCAACGAGCCTTGCAAATCTAACCCTTTCTGGTTCTTCTTTAAATAATCTTTTCTAGATTTTTTTTTTTTCGACTAAGTTTCACTAGTCGTNCTTATAATGGGCCGTGGTTGGATCTTCCATCTGGACAACGATCCAAAACAAACATCAAAATCAACACAAAAATGTGTTAGGGAGCACAAAATTAAGCTTCTGCCATGACCGTCCCAGACCCTGACCTGAACACTATAGAAAATGAGTGGTCTGAACTGAAGAGAAGAAGCACCAGCATGGATCTGAGAATCTGAAGGATCTGGAGAGAGTCTGTATGGAGGAATGGTCTCTGATCTCAGGTCAGGTGTTCTCCAAACACATCAGGCATTATAGCAGAAAACTCAGAGCAGTTATCTTGGCAAAAGGAGATTGCAAAAAGGTATTTAATAAAAGGGTATGAATAATTGTGGCCAACGTGTTTTGGAGAAAAACATTTATTTTATAATGTGATTTCCCCCCCACTTTCAATTCTTTTACTTAAACGAAAGGTTAGGATTTTGCCAATTTTATGAATGAAATATCAAAAGGATAAACAATGCGGATTTATTTTTCACAGCCTTTTTTGATCATATTTACCAGGGGTATGATTAATTCTGGGCTCGACTGTACCTACCAGTATTAACTTTCACATGCAGTTACACATTTACCTACCTACCTAACTACCAGTATCAACTTTAACATGCAGTTACACATTAACCTACCTACCTACCTACCAGTATTAACTTTCACATGCAGTTACACATTTACTTACCTACCTACCTAATCTGTACAGTATTGTGAGCACAGTGTATATCGTTACGTCTCTCACCAGAAGGCACCTGTCCTGTTCTCCACTGGTTCTCCTCACATCACAGCTCAATTTTTCTCTGACCATTCTGTCTGACATTATCCTGGCCTGTCCCTGCTCTCTTTAGCATTGCAGGCTCATAACTTTATGGCTTGATCAGTCATACGAGTATTTTCTCAGCGCCCGAAATGTCATTGCGATCCATTGTTTTCCTGTTGTTTGAATCTCTACTTTTTTTCAAAAGTGAATCGATACTTTCTGCGAAAGTGAACCGATACTTTTTCAAAAAAGATTCGCTACTTTTTCAAAAAAAAAAAGAATCGCTACTTTTTTAAAAGTGAATCACTACCTTTTCAAAAAAGAATCACTATTTTTTTAAAAATGAATCACTTCTTTTTCAAAAGTGAATCGATAAGTGTAAAGTGTAAAAAAAGTTGATATTTTAATATTTTATAATTAGGACATCACATTTATTTAACATAATAGTATTATGTCAGATGCACAATAGTCATACATGACACAAATCACAAACAAAATGCATAAAGCTTGTTTATTTTAGTCTAATCAAATCTAATCATTAAATTAACTTTTAAAACAACCTATGGCAATTTTTTCTACCTGACCTATGGAAATATTAACATTAATTGTTGTTGCTTGATTAACATTAACTAAAACACACACTGATCCCCATAATGGTGACTTAAAAATTACATTTTTCTCATTCAGTGATTCTGCTTGTTAACATCAGGTGTGTCTTCTTCAATGATGGCAATAAAAAAAGAGTTCGTAATTCATCTTTGACGTCTGTCATTCTGATATTTTTGTTTAGAAAAATGTGTAAATTTTACTCATTTTAAATGGCAAACTTTTAAGTAATTCATTTGGTTAATTATTACTCAATTCTGATTTGTTAAATTTAATTAATAATATTAATTGTAATCTGTTGGCTCAATTTTATTGATTAGATTTAACATATTCAGTCGTATTTATTTTTACAGTGTATACAAGCATCGATCTACCTGACGTGTTCTTCGTCCTCACAGCTCCGAGAAAGCCAGTGTTTCTTCGGTTGTCGCAGACAGATGGAGGAAACGAGGTCAGGTGTGGGTGGATGTGATGTCAGGTGACCTTTGACCTCTCGGGGGAACGCAGACTGTCACATCAGGACTGCACGCTGACACTCACACATTAAACTTTCATCCGAGGCGCTCAGAGTTCAGAGATTTCAACTCCAATCCCTCATGAAACTGTGCGAGCGCTGAGTTTTTCACAGGTTTACATCATTGTGTGTGTGTGAGCGGGAGAAAACGTGCATTAGATTTCATCAGCGTTGCATCAACGCTGGAAATAAGCAGAGATGGAGCGATAAATGGCGAGTAGAGTGATAACACACTCACATTAGGTCGTGTGTGTGTGTGTGTGTGTGTCTCACGAGACACACTGATCATCACCTGAGAATCTGAGACGCGTTTATGATTCAGAGTTCATTAAAATCTTCATGAAACAGCAGTTTACTTCTGTAATATGGTATATTTGCAGGATGCAAGAAATGCAAAATGAAAAAACTAAATAATGACTTCAATGAAATACATATTTATGCATGACGGTGATATTTATGCTGATTTAAATAATAACAAAAAAAAAATATTATATTGCTGTCTGTTTCCTAAATGCATATTATAGATCTTTAAACAATTAATCCATGCATGAATGCTTTTTATTTTTGTTTTACATGATTTAATCTCGTAGCGACAGACTGATGTAAGCAGGACTCCTCCAATCACAGTCCGCTTAAACTCCGCCCCCGCATTGAGTGCCACGCCCACATCTCAACAACCGAAGCATAATAGCAAGTCCTCACACAATACGTTTTCTTTCTTCGATAATTTGTTTCACAATATACGGAAGAAAAGATCTATCGCTACAGATTACATTTAAGACTTTAATGCCACTTTGAATAAAATTTAAGACCAAACCTATAATGGAAATACACATTATTTTACATACGTATATTAATGTTTAACCTGAGTAATTGAAGTACTTGTTTATTGAACTAAAATCAATGTTACATTTGCAATCGTGAGAATGTTCATTTTGAAGATTTTCCACAGTATGTTTCTTCTGTGAGTTTTTTATGTGCTGTCATTTGTTTTCATTAATCACTATAAAATTTCTCACAGAGACTGCGACCGCGCTACCAGAAACACATTATCGTTATCAATCACTGTTTATGCAATAAAACCAGAATCATTCTTGTGATTCGATGCGTCACTGGTTATTTGGTTAGACTGCAGGATTTTAGCGGTAATGTGTCCAGGAATATTTAAGACCCATCGAATCTGCATTTAAGACATTTTAATACTTTTTAAGGCCTTTTATTAGGAAAACTTTAAGATATTTTAAGACTTTTTAAGGCCTTTTAATAGGAAAATCTTAAGTTATTTTAAGACTTTTTAAGGCCTTTTATTAGGAAAACTTAAAGGTATTTTAAGATTATTTATGGCCTTTGATTAGGAAAATTAAGGTATTTTAAGACTTTTTAAGGCCTTTTATCAGGAAAACTTTAAGGTATTTTAAGATTTTTAAGGCCTTTTATTAGGAAAACTTTATGGTATTTTAAGACTTTTAAGGCCTTTTATTAGGAGAACTTTTAAGATATTTTAAGAATTTTTAAGGCCTTTTATTAGGAAAACTTTAAGACATTTTAATACTTTTTAAGGCGTTTTATTAGGAAAACTTTAAGACATTTTAATACTTTTTAAGGCCTTTTATTAGGAAAACTTCAAGGTATTTTAAGACTTCTTTTTAACTAGCCTGATTTCACCACAATTTTAAAAATAAAGTACCATGGTACTTTTGAAAGTACCACGTTAAAACCATTTTATATTTCAAAGTACCATAATAATACCATAAAAATGACCATTACTATACCATAGTAGTACTTGTAAATATTACAATGGGAAATGGTAACATAGTATTACAATGAAACTAATATTATTTATATCATATAAAATAATATTAAAAATGTAAATGATAAATACAGCATTAAAAAAAAAATATATATATATACCTAAAATATTTAAAATATAAATAAAACATTAAAAATGTGAAGTTTCCATGTTTAAAACAGTCCAGCGATTACATGAGCAGAGACGCACAGTTACTTTTACTCTTTGCATCTGTTTGTGTCTTTGTTGATTTCTCAATTTGACGTGTTATTTATCATCTTCTTTCCATCTGCGAATATTACATAAAGATCCTGCAGCAAAACGTCCCAGGAATAATGACATTTCTCATCATTTTCTCACCGTCATGTCGTTTGAAACCTGCAGGACGAGGAAGATGATGAAGAACAGCGTGAACATTCAGATAAATGTCTTCTTTTTTGTGCTCCACTGAAAAAGAAAGCCACCCGGCTTTGTAACAAGATGACGGTGAGTTAATGATGATTTTTGTCAGATGTATTCCCCTAAGCCGAGCTAAAAGCACTCCTCCTCAGTGCTGTATTATAATTGGAGCTGCTCTGGGCGTCAGCTGACAGACAGCCATGAGAAAAATGAACTATGACAGGAAGAGGGAAATTAATGAAGAAAATCAATCAAAATCACTGCATAAATACACACACACACACACGGCCCGCAGGTCTGTGGTTTTCCTAGCACACGGCATTCCTCTGTTCTGTTTCCTGTTTTGCAGTTTGATTGTGTGTGTGTGTGTGAGAACAAGAGACAGAAACCTTCTCTCATAAATAACACACACACTTAAAAATTCAAATTGATACCTAAAAGTACCCTGAAACTACTGTTTTTACATTAATATGAAACTACAATTATTTGAACACTTACCACGAAACATTAACCTAACCATGAATCTACCATGTTTTTTACATGTATCCTGAAACTACCATGTTTTTTTTACAACTGACCCTTCCCAGGGAGTTTGATTGACAGGCGATCTGACCAATCATAATAATCTTTACAGTGGTTTGCAGCAATTCTCCGTTCCCCCACAATGCTTTGCATTACGTCACCTTGGGGAGAGAATTTACCAAAGCATTGAGAGATAGCTCATATTGTAGACTAGATAGGCCTTTATAGATAGACAGATAGATAGGCTAGTATAGAGAGAGACAGCCAGATAGCAGAACGTAAGCATAGATAGCTAGCAGCTAGATAGATAAATAGATGGAAATATCTAGATTGACAATAGTGAGGTGCGTAGGGTGAGCTCCTGGACCAGCAAACGCACTCACTTCCCTACAGCACACGCTTTCCAACGCAGCGCCCACACACAGCGACAGACACGCGGCGGCTACGTTTGCGACAACATTTCCAGCGGAGGAAGAGATAAACGCTTGGAAGCGGCCAAATAGCTAGCATGATGCCTTCTATTTCTAGCTGACAAAGACTAAGTTTACCAGAACTATGACAAAGGTTACCGGTACTTATCTGAACTAACGTCATGATCACTGCCACTAAACGTTGATTTTTCACTCGGTGCTATTCACTGACGGTAAAAAGAAAAGAAATATGTGTCGTTATTGTGCACCGCTGCTCGTAAACTAGCTTCTCCTCGGACCATGCATTTAACCCTTGTGCATCAATTAAAAAAAGTTACACATAGGTAAAAAGAGGACAAAAATGTCCATGTCAAAAAACTGTCGCTTTGAAAAAATGTGACGCTTTGGAGCACAGACTTAAGTTTGGAAAAAACTTAAGTTTAAAAAAAAAAAGTAAATCCAAAAAAAAGTTTATGAAAATTATTTATAAAAAAATATTTTATATAAAATATATATATTTTTAAATCAGGTTGAACTCAAAACTACAATAAAATCAAAGCCATAAATCTAAATAGGTTGTGTTCCAAATTTGAGGATGATATCTCAAAAAATGAGCTTTCGGTAACAGTTTGTTTGGGCGTAGTAACATATTTTCCCCATTGGGTGGCAGCAAAACCCCACTGGAGCTCACAGTGATTGCAGTTTTTCTCTCTCAGTATTACAAACACACACATGCACACACACACATATATTTTTTTATAACACACACACTAACCACACTCTGACATCCATACCAACACACCCACACAAATATTGTTGCATAATTTATCAGGTTGGCTCTATAATATGCCGAACCAGAAAACAGGAATAAAGTGATATTTGTTTTATAGGCCAAACTTAAAAAAAAATGACACCATCTGATTAAAAATAGTAAAAAAAAACATTTTGAAGCCTTGCCATCAGAATGAAAGCCTCTTAACAAAGATTGCATAATTTTATAGTTAACTGAACTGGGGATTAAAAATGGCAGTTTTAATGGGTTTCAATGGGGACATTTTTGAAAGGTGAGATTGTGTCATATCAAAAGTAGGCTGGTGTGTCCTGTCTGTCAGTGTCTTCTGCTCCGCGATGTATTGTTCACCGTGTGTGTGTGTGTGTGTGTGTGAGAGCGGCCCGCTTGTCAGACGTAGCAACAGCAACAAAAGAGGGCGGGGCTTTGCGAACGGTCAGTTAACGTGAAACTAACATGTTTTACCATGTAAACAGGTTTATATTTACCCTGGTAATACCACATTTTTGTCATTTACTGTATAGTACCATTGTGTTGTTGTTTGTTTTTTTCCATTATGGTCTCTAAAGTACAATCATTGCATCATGGTATTTTTTATGAGTTTTTACTGCTGTCCAGTTACAGGTGGTCACCGTGGCTCTATGTGTGTGTGTGTGTGTGTGTGAGGGGATTAAAGGTCAGGGGTTTTGATTTGTTGCCGTTTGGATTTGCACATAACCACCAGAATTCAGTATTCACACACAACCACACACACTGACCTTTGATGTGCGGATTAAAAGCCTCTCCGTCTGAAAAGTCAAGAAGCTCCAAAACTCTGAGAGTGTGTGTTTGTGAAAAGCCTCCAGCAAAAGGGCAACGACTCAGATCGCACGATTCACCCTCGAGGAAAAGAGACACGCAAACAGGATAATGTCAGTCTAAATGAGTGTTTAGACACACACACTGCAAACCTTTTTATAAAGAACAATTGAAGATGTATTTAAATACAATTTCAACATCTGTTAATAAGAAAGCAATGAAAAACATCTAGAATTTGTACCATGTTTAATATTCTTCCTTAATGTTTAATCTTCATCTTTCTTTTCCTTCTCTCTTTTTTTCTTTAAGACTATTGTTAAATAATGTTATTTCTTTTCATATCTCCTCTCTTAATGGATTTGGTATCATAATGTCTCCGTGTTTTGATAGATTGTTTACTGCTTGTATGTCTCGACTTGTTCTGTTTGTTAACATTGCATTGAAAAAGAAACTTTTTATATTTTCATATATATATATATATGAAAATATATTTTCATAATATATATTATATTATGAAAATTATATTATATATATTATATTATATATATTTTCAAAATATACGTACATTGATGGTCTCAGATGGTAAAGGCCTTGGTAGTATGTGATCGCCAAAAAGGACAATGGTATACCAACGTACCAAAATGGTATTAAAAACACGAAAAAAATTAAAAAAAATAAAACATGAACCTCATGGTAGTGTTTTTGCACCAGAAGAACAGCCGTGACGCTCAGGAATGAACGAGGATGTTTCTGTTCCTCTCTAAAGGAAAAGGAGGATCAGAGGAGAAACACAGCATCTGCATCCTGATCTCACACACATCACAGAGGTCAAAGGTCACGCGTCATACCTGCTGCTCTAATGATCAATCCAGAAGGCAGGTGGCCTCTATAACATGAGCGTGGGTCAAAGGTCGTCCCCGCAACCTGCTGACGTTCAGACAGACTGACAGAGGAAAGCTTCACACTGCACAGAACACACTACACACACTCAACTACTGCTTTTACTGCTAGTCACATGACCTGCTTATTGTAGAGAAGTCATGTTCAGATCACAGCTGATGTCATTTCTGCTCAAGTCTTGTGTGATACAGTGTGTATCCGTCTGATCACATTTATTTATGACTCTACAAAGAACTGAAAAACTACAAAAATATTGACTGTTTTCAAAGCGGGCAACAGGAAATGATGATGAGAGTATAGTATATTACATAAAAAACACACATCACCTTATGAATTGGCTCCTTTTTGTTAAAATTATTGATTTATTTTTTTATTTCATTTTATTTATGAATTTCATTTCAGTATTTGTTTCATGACTCATTTCATTTTGTTGTTTAGTCTAAGCACACTTGTCATTTGGCATGATTTGTTTAATGTTTCGTTCTTCCCTGACATTTAAAATGGTTTAATATTGAACTTACAGGGTCATTAAAAATAAGCATCACCTTTGACCCCTACTCTAGATACAGTATGAACAGATTTTGTCGAAATTGAACGGAGAGAAAAAGAATGATCTTGAAGAAAACTATTTTATTTGACAATATAAATATATGCAACATGACTGAATACTACAGTAATGCAGCGATCGAGACAAAAACACCCCCATATGAATCCAAACACAAATACAAGACATGTAGTGACATAAAATGATTATAATATCTGTGTGTGCATTATAAATGGATTGTGGAGTGTGTGTGTGCGTGTGTTACTGCTGTTTGAGGAAGAGTGCCGCTCCGCTCTGGATCCATGTGTCATGATCTCCGGCACACGGCAGCTGCACGTTTGTCACCACACACACACGCTCGGCACTGCTGTACACGGGCAGAGAGATGCACTCGTCTGGAGAATAACTTCCCGCTGTGCTCTGAAACACACACACACACACACACACACTTTTATCTACAGCTATCACTGGAAACATCATAGAAATGTAATTATGCTAGGTGGATGTTGAATGCTTGAATCTGATTGGCTGCCGAACATTCTAAGGTATGCGATTGTTTTGAGGTGAAACACACAAATAAAGTAGTTCCGGCAGGTCTTGACCGCATTACAGGTCCATATCCCTTCGCCAAACGATTTCAGTTACTTCGATCACTCAAAAAAATTATATGTTGGCTTTCATTAATTTTAATTTGTCAACAGGTTCCACATAACTGGATTACGTTAAACAAACATAATTTGTTCATGTAACTTCAACATAATAGAATTATGTCATTTTAAATTACCCAATTTAAGTAGTCTCAACGTGAATTTTTAAAGGCTTCCTGACAAGGCATTTTATTATATTCATTCATCCATTTATATATCATTTGATTCAGTGACATTTAATTAAATTGATAGACTTTAGCTAGCAGAAGCACATATTAGCATCTTGAATGCTAAGATTTACATGCTACTTCATTCAAAGCAATTGAAAATAATGAAATCAGTCGACAGCCAAACAAAATGCTCCACTCATCATGTAATTTAAATGTTTTAATAATTCCAATGTAATTAAACATTAAACACTATTACACACTATCAAGTCTTCCCCTTTTCTAAATTTCTCAAAAAAAAAAAACACATAAAATAACACTTAATTTTAACATTTATTCTCTCTTAATTCAACCACATGCAAAGCATGCTGGGAACTAAAAGCACTGCCCAGTTTCAGTTAAGGCAACACAAATAAATCATGTAATCCAACACAAACGGATTAAGTAAATTTAAGTTGTTCGTAGATTTAAGCAGATTGAACACAATAAAATTAAGTTCGGGCAAAACGGCAGTCGGCTCGCACTATACCGCCACCCTCTGGATGTAAACATTTTTTTACTTAACATAAATGGTTTGTATTTAGACAACACATTATGATTTTGTACTGTTAAGTTGAGACACAATTACATAGACCTTAATAGAATTTTTTTTTTTTTAAAGTAAACTATAAATAAATATATTATGTAAAGTGCACAACCTCCCCAGTTAATTTTTTTGAGTGAAGGTCTTTACAGCCGACAACTACACTGTCAAGCAAATATAGCAAACAATAGGAGAAAAACAATGAATTATTTCCATGTTTTTTTGCAACAAAATTATATTTTATAATGTACGGACAGCACATACTCTCTCTCACACTCAATACACACACATGTACGAACACACTCGCACAGAAACGTTTCTTTTCTTTTCAGCGCTGCTTTGATAATTGTATCAGTAAAATAGTTTAGCAACTTAAAAGCTACATGACGTTTCTCACTAGCAACTGTTCTTGAAGCTGATAAACTTACAGTTTCACTATTAGTAGAGAGACTCACACACACACTCTCTCTCTCTCTAATAACAGCACTGCTAACTGCATCGGTCTGCTATCAGTGGCTCAAGCCTCCTTTACGAACTCTTAAATTAGATTTAAGAGGCGTGGGATGAAATGAGTTAGATTTAAATCCGCACACAAGAGCATTTTAAGGACAAAAACCTGACAAACGTCTTGAAATACAACATCTGACAAAGTCTTGAGGTCTGGAAATGTAATAATTGACTCCAGGCTGTTGAATTATGAGTAAATACTGCACACCCGAGGTGGTAATGCGGCCACGACGCGGAGAGGGCGGGTACTTATTACACAGATTTCTGGAATACTTGATTCTGATTGGTCAGTGCCGAAATTCCGAGATGTGTTATTCCCCGATAACCAACATCGTCAATAGCAACGCTGAATAACCAGTGTTGGGGAAGCTACTCTGAAACTGTAGTTTGACAAGCTACAAGCTACTCGTACGTTAAAGTCGTTAAACTACAGTCAAGTTACCCTTTTGGAAAAGTAGCTAGCTACACTACAAGTTACTATCAAAAAGTAGCTAGCTACGTTGAAACTACTTTTGCTTTTTGAACAACATATTATAAATATTATATTACATATTATATTTATAACATGCTATAAATTCTATATTATAAATAACTGAATAAGTGTCTGATGAATGTTTTAATTAAAATATTTAGTGTTTAAAACAATGCAATACAATTATGATTTCATAGAGTATTGTTTTATTACACACAACACTCAAATATTGCAGACTGTTTGCCAAAAGTGCAAAATTGCACAAAATATACAAAATATACATTCAACATAAATTGCATTTAGAACATTTTCTCAAAAATACCGATTGAACTTGGACAAATAAGGCCATGGGTAATTAACTTTAGTTGTTTCTCCATCATCCAAATCTGCCGTCACCTCTGGCTCCATCATAATCATAATATGGGTGTGTCACTGTCAACCCAGTTCTTTACGTCAGTGAACCGTTAGCCGCAAGACGCGTGATTAAACAACAGGTGGCGGTAATGGCAAAAAAAATGAGTTTAAACTGTTTAAAAAGTTTAATCTGTTTAAAAAGCAACTGAGTTACAGCCAAGCTACTAAAAAATGTAGTTAAGTTAGTAGCGTCGCTACTTGTAGTTATCTACTCCCCAACACTGTGAATAACATACACCTCACAAACGTCTTGCTCAGTTGGGGTTATTTAGTGTTTAGCAATGTTGTTGATCTGTGTTGTGCTACTTTCAAGTTATCACTGTGAAGCTGCTTTGATACAATCTGTATTGTGAAAAGCGCTATATAAATAAATGTGACTTGACTTGACTTGACCTCAATTATATTTATTGATTTTCGTAAAAAATGAAATGGGAAGGACTTCCGTATTAATAATAATAATGCTGCTGTGTTCATCTCCTTGGCAGGATGATAGATTTGAACACATCTCTTGTCCTCAGAGTTATTGATGTGGCGAAAGCCATGTGATAAGTGGTATGATTGTACTTTATCCCTTAAATGCTCGTCTAGTTTGATCTGGTTCAGTCTTCTTGGCTGGAAAGCCACTTCCTAGCAACTGTTTTCTTGCGTTTAGTAAGCTAATAAACTATTTTAACGACAATCAATAGTTTGTGTTCAATAATTCACTTGTGTGGGAAGTAACGGTGTGATAAACATGATAATGTACATCCAGCCCTTTCTGGTTCACGTCGGGGGTCCTGATCACCCCGATGGGAGTTTTTTCTGCGATAACAACTGGCTGGATGTGCGTTATCCCTTACTTTAAGGGTAAAGTGTGTGTGTGTTACCTGTGGGATCCAGGCCATGTGACACGCAGGGACGGCAGACACACTGGGAGAGTCATGATGGCTTTCAGACAGACGGTTTCCATCGAAACTACAACCTTCCAACTGCAAACCGCCAATCTAGAGAGAGAGAGAGAGAGATTAGTAAACATGGACCAGAGAACCTCAGTTTAGTCATGTTAAACACACATTCTTCAGAGGGGAGTGTGTTTGTACCTTCACTTGTAGTTGTGCTTCAGTAATCTTGCCCCTCCACGACGTCACGAACTTCAGACTGTCCATAGAGCAGCTCATCAACCTGAAACACACGTCATATTAAAACTAGAGCCCGACCGATAAAGGATTTTGAAGGCCGATACCGATACAAATATTTTTGGGTTTTAAAATCCGATATATCGGCCGATATTTTTTTTATTAAATATTGTTGGATTTCACACACGTGTAAAAGAAAAGCGAACTTTTCTGCACAAGATACGTTTGATACTTTTCCTCTATGTCTAAATGTTCACTCGTAAGTATAACTTACATTTTACAATGCAGGGACTGTAACTAGAGATATGCGAGTTATAAATACAGTAATCATTACTTTATTTAGGCAGAAAAAGTTCATTGTGGTTTCCAAGCTCATTAATGTTAACGTTAGCGGTCTTTAGCCTGCTTTGTGGTTCGCTAGTCTATGATGAGCCATGATTTAGCAATAGATGACATCATACTGCAAATTGTAAAACATACATTTTCAATATAACAGGCCGAGGAGAGATGATTAAAGCGTGTTTTCGTCCGTTTTTATGTTATTTTTTAAATATTCATTTATCGGCCATTATAACTGCCGATACCGATATTATGGAAAATGCCTAATATATATCGGTCTGGCTCTAATTAAAACACACAACTTCATAAAACACTCGCTTTGACTCTTAAACAGGCTCTTTGTGCCGCGGGACCCCAAAGACTTCTGTATATGTCAGGTAGATTAAAGCATTTTATCTCAGTAAATGAGCAGTAGTTATGTATGTTATGGCTGATTTCAGATCAGCAGGTTTAGGCGACTCGAGCGACGAGTGTGTGTGTGACACAAATTTGCACAAGTCTTTAGTTTAGCAGGTGTTTATCAGGGAATTTAGCTGGAGATTACTTTAGTAGGTGTGTATGTGTAAGTTTAGCAAGTGAACATAATGTACATGATGCAAGTTTATTGTTTGCAGTTGTTTTGTTGTAGTAGGTAAGCTACCTTCATTATATTTTTTTATTTATGTTTTATTAATTATATTTTTATATATTTTTATATATTATTTATATTTTAATGCTTTATATATTATTTACATTTTTAATATTTTATATAATATTATTATTGTATGTTATTTATAATTTTATACTATATTTTTCTACCATGTACCACAGTGAGCTTTGGAAGTAAGGTACAGTGTCAGATGATAATACTATGGTACTATGAAATATACAATGACTTAAACATGATACTTTCAAGATTACCATGGTAGTGCCACTGTATATATATATATTAGGGCTGTGCAAAAATTTATTGCGATTAATCGCATCCAAAATAAAAGAGTTTACATAATATATTTGTGTGTGCTGTATATAATTATTTTGTATATATAAATACCTATGCATGCATGTATATATTTAAGAATTATTTGTGCTTAAATTCTGTATATGTATATAAATACATAATCTATATTATATAAATATAAATATTTTATACACGAATAACACATTTTCTGAAATATATACATGCATGTGTGTGTTTTTATATATACAAAATAATTATATACAGCACACAGAAATATATTATGTAAACACAGACTTTTATTTTGGATGCGATTAATCGCAATTAATTTTTGCACAGCCCTAATATATATACATATATGCAGTAGTTAGCATGAGTTTTATCAGGTGCATTTTCATTATAACTGTAATATATCTTCATTTACTTTAACAGGTATATGCGAGATAAGTTACATTTTACCTCAAGTTAACCATAGCATGCGTTTTATCAGGGGTTTCATTTTCATTATATATATATATTAGGGCTGTGCAAAAATTAATTGCGATTAATCGCATCCAAAATAAAAGTCTCTGTTTACATAATATATTTGTGTGTGCTGTATATAATTATTTTGTATATATAAATACCTATGCATGCATGTTTATATTTAAGAATTATTTGCGCTTAAATTTTGTATAATTACATAATCTATATTATATAAATATTTTATATATGAATAACACATTTTCTTAAATATATACATGCATGTGTGTGTATTTATATACACAAAATAATTATATACAGCACACACAAATATATTATGTAAACACAGACTTTTATTTTGGATGCGATTAATTGCAATTAATTTTTGCACAGCCCTAATATATATATATATATATATATATATATATAAGTACGTCACCTGGCGGTCTCTTGTCTCAGGGCGTTCAGGAAAGTGTCCGGGTGGAAAAGCTCAGACAGATCCAGCGTCTCCGACAGCAGTCCAGCCCTCTCGGCCCTCTCCACCCAGCCCTACACACACACACACACACACTGCAGTGATCGGTCACAGAGGTCATGGTGTGAGCGCTGCTGGTGTCAGTTGTCAGTTGCTGCTCTTCCTCCGCTTTACGTCTCAGGACAACACACACTCTTTCTAAAAGCATCGGGAAACCCTTTCTGTGCAATATGTGTCCATCTATTTCAGTCCTTACAGATAATTTTAGTAAAGCAAGAAAAAAAAACATACATAATAACCCTTCATCCAGTAATACTAACACTTTCTTTTCTATTCTATTTAAAAAAGTAAAATAAATAAAAATGTACTGCGTTAGATCGGTCATAGCACTCTTTCACTGATAAAAGCGTCTGCTAAATGAATAAATCGTGTAGGCTGAAGCCAACCCTTTATACATAATTATTTAATGAGCGTCACTTTCCTTTCTGGATTTGATTCACACAAAATAGCACGTTTAACACAACAGCATACACTCAACTGTTGCGGTAATGAACTGTGTGCTTATAATAAACCACATTGTCATCCGCAGGTGTGGGCATGGATATAGTTTTTAATGTAAACAGCTGCTGTTGTGGAAATGTGACTCCCGGAGCAGGTGGGCGTCATAATAGCGATGACGGATAACATCCAATTATCTGTTACAGGAGTCTCCATTACAGCTGATCTCGGCCACACGGACCCCGATGACCTCCAGTTTCAGATTTATAATCACTTAACGAGCCACGTTTGATCGAACTATTGTTTTCTTCGACCAAAAACAGTCGATTTATGTTTTCAGTATCATTTCAGAGCCTTAAAGGTGAAGATAGTTAAAATCCATTCTCTTAACTCAGTTTACTGTTGATTGACTACTATTAGTGTGCTATTTATGGGTTTATCTCCCCCAAAAGTGTAAATCATTAAGAGCTGTCCGTTCAGATCTGTCAATCACTTTCCAGCTCAACTAATAGTGAGAGTTTGGGGCGTGGCTATTCTAGGAGGCGGAGCCAGAGGGTGTGGGACCATGACTGACACGTTACATCCAAAGGGACATTGGATTTTGGTGAAAACTCATTGCATTTAGAGCTTCACAGATTAAACAGGCCATTCAGCATCATCATGCAGCGGTTCAGAAAGACACATGTACCCGTTTATAATGTTAACTCATGTTAGCCTAAACAGTTGTGGTCTGTCATGTCTGAAAATGCCCCCAATGCAGATTTGCTGTCTACACAGAGTGTTTCTGCTTACTTATGACTCAGAGCATCCTAATAAGTTGGACCTTTTACTGAAAGTAGTCTTCTCTCCTGTTGAGACGTGCCTTCACAAGCACTGTAAGAGCAGAGGTTGTGAAGTTTGAGAGAGGCATGACCAGTGATGTAGTGGTGCCTGGAGAAGTGGGTATACTCTTAATTTATGCCCCCAATATTTTTTAAGCGTCCCAGCAAAGATGACACAGAGCGTCAAAGATGAACGCTCTGTGTTATAAACAGTGACATGTAAGACTACTAGTCTTGCATTAGTATTCAATATGCAAGACTATAGAATAGAGTATAATGGATACAATAGAACACATAGAATCAGTAGTATTCTTGCATATCAGGGCCGCACATATGGTTTTGTAAATACCCAGATGCCTGCCAGGTCCCATAAATGATATTGTTAGGGGGGTTCGGGGGCATGCCCCCCTGAGAAAATTTTGATTTTCCTGATGAGCATTTTAAGGTGTTTTGATGGCCAAAAAATTTGACAACAGTAGCTTTAAAAGCATGAAGTTGCCTATTTGATCAGATTCTTAAACATGAGAATCAGTTCCAGTTTCAGCGACTTTTCTTTCCTAAATTAATCAATGTTTTATGGACTAATCTGTTAATTTAATTAATGGTTCAATTGCTCACTCAAAAAAACAGTCACTTGTCGCCACCCTCTGGCTTAATGATGCAAGTGGCGCAAACACAGACGAGGAGTTATACAAACATTGAAAAGTCAAACACATTCGAAAAAACGTTATACAAATATATTTATTCAATAATAATAATGGCAATATATTTAATAGGGTGCTTGTGTTGCTATTGAGCTTATAATTTCCACTGTCTTTAATCAAACTGAAATTCTGTCGGAATTTAAAACGTCTATTGAAAAACAGCCATAAATTTGAGCTACTTGCATCTTATCTTACACTGTATGATCGTTAACTGAAGTGAAGCGTCGCGTTGGGATTCGCGCTCGGCTCGCGCTTCTGTGAACAAAAATCCTGCATTCTTTGATTGGTCTCACGAACATTTTGACATTGACGAGCGGGTGATTGAGTGCTGAAGCAGATCAGATGAGAAGGTCAGTTATCGTCGCGATGGGAGAATCATTGCAGCAACAAATTAGAGTTAATATTACGGGTACAACTCTAACTGGTTGTTTTTTTTATTCACGAAATTGGATTAGCAACTAAATGATGCGCATCAGAGGGGATTTAGAAGTGGGTATACGCAATGCCGACTGAAAAGGAAGTGGGTATACGCCGTATACCTGCGTATACCCTGCACTACACCACTGGGCATGACACTTTAAAGCAAAATATGTTAATTCCTGGTTTTACTACCGTACCTTTAAGACTTCTATATCTACCGCATGTTTTGGATGGATTGCTGAGGGAGTTTGAACCCTGAATTGCTTTAGCATTATATATTAGCATCAGGCAGAAGCTCTCAGGTTCACCCGTCCACACCTCGCTCCTTCATGTTTACTGGGTTATTTGCTCGCTCGTTTGCTCCGAGGCGTTTGGTTCAATACCTGAGGGAGCAGCTAAAATCATCATCATCATCATCTCAGTTGAAGAGACACGTTCATCACGAGAAGAGTTTCTGTCGGCTCGCTCCGCAGAACTAATTACACTCAAACTAACTCCCATCACTAGCAGACAGTCCGACACGCGCGACAGGTGCTCTCCAGGCCACGCTGGCTCATTTCCAGCTCTCTCTCTCACACACACACACACACGTTCACATTCACACACACGCACACCTCAGGATAGTCGATGACCCTGTGACTACATCTCATGAAAACATGTATGGGTCACATTTTACCACAAAATCAAAAGAAACTAGAGCCAGACCGATATATCGGCAGACCGATATTAGGCATTTTCCAAACTATCGGTATCGGCAGTTATAATGGCCGATAAATGAATATTTAAAAAATAAAATAAAAACGGACGAAACACGCTTGAACCATGTCATGAGTGTTGGAGTTGTATAGTTTGTCCACCAGAGGGCGCTCTACACCGTTCCTGTTGGCAACACTCGTTGAGTTGGTCACGATACATACATTGCTTGAAAAACAATTAAAAGAACATCTCCATCAGTTCTCTTAACTCAAATAAGCATGACAAAATTTGTGACGATCATGTCCAGTTTCAAATAAATAAATAAATAAATTAAATTAAATATCGGATTTTAAAACCTAAAAATATTTGTATCGGTATCGGCCTTCAAAATCCTTTATCGGTCGGGCTTTAAAAGAAACATAAAATAAAGAATATAAAACCTCACATGAGTCGTCTTTTATAATTCTCATAGTAAAAATACTGTAATAATATATACTATACTAAATATACTATTAACTGAAATGAAAGGCACTACTGCAAATACCACCATGATGCACAATTTTATTTAATTACTACTACTTGACTAATAATATATAATTATTTTAAATTTATAACATTTAAAAAATATTTTAATCGCTGTTATGAAATAACAACAAAACAATAATAATAATAAGAATATAATATGAATAATTATTATTATTATCAGAAAATCAAATTATTGTTACCATTTTTTTTTATTCACATTTTCAAATAGACAGACAAACAAATAAACAAACAAACAGGTCTCAGATGCAGCAATTGATTAAATTAGATTGTTACCGTTTTAAATGTACAAAATTATATTTTAATATAACTGCTATTTCGCAATACTAAAAAAAACAGAAATAATAATCAAAATCATTATTATTTGTTTGATTCTATTAATAACTAATAGTGATACAATTATTGTTATTATTATAGCTTTTTTTACTTAATAATGAGAACTTGGAGGTGAAAATGGGAAATGAATCTAGTATATTGTCAAAAATGTAATAAATGTATTTAAAAACTTCATTTGGGTAATGCTAAATGTATACTGCTATGTCAGCATCAGAAGGCAGTAAATGCTCCTCAGGACATTTGTTGAGATTCCCGTCGACTGAAAGTTAGACACTCACACAGCTCTCTTTACACACACATTAGCAGATCACACACACACACACCTGCTAACACTTACTCCTGCAGTGTTTACAGTACTTGGAGTTTCAGTCGCACTAAACCCTTGTAATCACACACACACACACACACACACACACACACACACACACACACACACAGCATCACAATGGTCCATGAAGACAGTCATGTGATTAATGTGCATGATAATACACACGGTACTGTGTGTGTTCGGATGTAATGAACTCTCCCAGAGGTGATGTTGACGTGCTCATGAATTATTCATGAGACCTTGTCTAATGCTTTTAATATTCACTCGACATAGCTCCTCCTCCTTCCTGCACTCAAGGTCAGTTTCAGTGTGTGTGTGTGTGTGTGTGATTTGTCTGTCTGTCTATCTGTCTATCTGTCTATCTGTCTGTCCGTCCGTCCGTCCGTCCATCTATCTATCTATCTATCTATCTATCTATCTATCTATCTATCTATCTATCTATCTATCTATCTATCTATCTATCTATCTGTCAATCTATCTATCTATCTATCTATCTATCTATCTATCTATCTATCTATCTATCTATCTATCTATCTATCTATCTATCTATCTATCTATCTATCTATCTATCTATCTATCTATCTGTCTGTCTGTCTGTCTGTCTGTCTGTCTGTCAATCTGTCTGTCTGTCTATCTATCTATCTATCTATCTAATTCAATTCAATTCAATTCAATTCAAATTGCTTTATTGGCATGACTGTACATATTACAATATTGCCAAAGCTTGTAACACATAGCATAGTGAAGACATCAATAAAAAACAAAGTATTATAACAACTTAAATTGAAATGTACAAATTAAATTAATTGCAAAAAATAACAGTGTAACAGATTATAAATTCTATGAACGTTTGATACCACAGTGTCTATCTATCTATCTATCTATCTATCTGTCTGTCTGTCTGTCTGTCTATCTGTCTGTCTGTCTGTCTATCTGTCTGTCTGTCTGTCTGTCTGTCTGTCTATCTGTCTGTCTGTTTGTCTATAAGGCACTATAGGAACAAGGGCACATTATTTGACCTTTATATCAATTAAAGATGATCAAAGTTAAAAACATGTTCCCAGTCCACAGTAAATGTGTTTTTGACTGCTCCACAGAATAGTTGTTAAATCACTAATCTACATTGTGTAATGCGAGAATCGGAGCGCTGTGACCCGGAGTTATCAGACGCCGCATGCCATCAGCTTCACAGCATGCCTTTCAGAAAGCGCTTTTATCCAAAGCCAAAGCACAAAAGAGTGTAAAAGCTCAGAAAAAAGGCCTCATGCACTGAGATGAGTCATCTCTGACACCGCGGCCCACATTCTGACGGGTTTATGAGAGGAAAACAAGGAGAGATGAGCCGGCGGCGGTGCGTCTCGTGACACGACGATCGCTCTGCATTTATTTAAATTTTTATTTATACGTTTATTTATATAGGGAGTAAGGACCGTACAAAAAAACATGATTCAAGTCGAAAAACTGGAAAATATGTATTGCTCATCGAGAGCATAGCATAAGCTAATTTGCGTGAACAGCAGGAAAATACGTGTCGGATTTACAAGGCCAGGTGCATCCTGGACAAACACGACTGCTTGGTGGCATTCCCGCGTTTTAGGATCATAACACTCCCATAGACACGGCTAAACAAACTCCAGAACACCTGGACGAGGTCAAACGCATTCCACGACCCCAAACGCTCTCTGGAATGTGTTGCCATTATCTTTAAAATCCTCGTCTTGAAGACTTCCTTATTTTATCAAGCTTTTGGTGTTTGATTATTTCTGAGAGCTGTGAGTGGCTGTATGATTTTCTTGGTGTCATGTTTTAATGGTATTTCATGTATTTTAGAGTCATTTACTATTTATGGACAGCACTTTGGTCCATTCTAATGGTTTTGAAAGTGCTTTATATATAAAAGTTGAGTTGAATCAACACATTTGAGTTTGTTTACCTGAATTGCGAGCGCTCTGAACACCACGGCTCGCAAATACTGCATCGGATCTTCCGGGCCTTCCCATTTATTCTGCCAACTCAACGGACACTGAGAGACAGAGTAGAGGAGCGTTGGTAAATCAGCACAGCCTGCCAAAGTGTTTTGCTCAATAACGTTTAGTCTAAGTACAGTAAGTGGAGATTTCTGACTCTTAAGGCCTTTAAAGATATGTACAGTCAAATTATTCAGACACCAGACATAATTTTTGATATTTTTTTACTAGTGTGTGCTAATTATGTTTTGTTTTGTGTTTTATGTTATGTTTTACTAATTATGTTTACTAGTGTGTGCAGGACACTATAGTTCATTTATGTACAGTAAGTGAGGAGAGCAAAATAAAGTAAACTGATATATTATCCCCATAATTCTTCATCGAGTGACTACCAGTAATATCTATAAACATTTGGGACCAAAAATGATTCGGCCACTTTAACCTGATCATGTTTTCTGTAATTGCTGATGCTCTTTTTACACACACACTGAACAACATGAAGCATTGCTTGGTGATTGGTTGAGCTAAACTGGTATTATCTAATTTAACAGCTGACAGATATTCAACATAATTCATCTGTGTGAGTCTAACAGAAGGACGGACAAAACCAGTCAAATATCCACTGATTTAATAACTCTGTCATATTTTACTACCATTTTCTAAACTATTGCGAATAAACTGTGAGAAAGTAAGAAATGATGAAGGTGTCTGAATAAATTCTGGTTTGACTGTATTATAATTGAAATAAACAGATGCAACTAGATAAAATGCAATAAAATAAACACTTAAAATTGTGCTTTTCTTTCCACTAGTCAAAAAAATCTAAAAACTGACGATGTTTTTGCCTTTAGTATCTTGCTTTAACAAAGTAATATGCAGGAGACTGCAGTGATTCGATTCCTTCACTCTTACCTCTTGGTTCAGAAGTGCAGTGGCCAGCTTGTGTACGTCAGCAGTCATGAGCGACGTGCCTCGGATGACCTTACTGAGCGAGGCCAGCGATTGGTGGATGCTCTGGACCAATCGTATGCCATTAAACTGCTCCAGCTGGACGAATGAGAGAACGGGAGAGCCGACGCCCTCGCTGGGCAGAGCCACTTTCTGATGGATCAATGAGGAACCCTGAAACACCACAGAAAGAATCGATCACACGACGCAGAGAGCGGCGGGAAACGATAACCAATCAGAACCTAGAGTCAGCCCAGAAGGACACGCCCACAGGATATTACACACAAAACGGCTGGTGGAAATGTTTGGTTGGCTTTAAATCAAAATGAACAAATCTTTTTCCGAGTCATTTGGCTCATTCAACGAACGAAACGAACGAATTGACTCGGAAAAAGATTCGTTCATTTTGAGAGTCACAAACGTGCATCACAGAACAGAGCAAGACAAGCATTTAAGCTTGTAAAACTTAAACTTTGTTATTTATTTATTAAATGAGCGATCGTTTGGCTTGATAAGACCCTTATTCATCGCCTGGTGTCGTTTAAAGCCCTTTGAAGCTGCACTGAAACTCTCATTTGGACCCCATTGAAGTCCATTATATGGAGAAAATCCTGGAATGTTTTCATCAAAAACCTTCATTTCTTTTCGACTGAAGAAAGAAAGACGTGGACATCTTGGATGACATGGGGGTGAGTAAATCATCAGCAAAAGTTTTTTCAAAAGTGAACTAATCTTTTAATGTTGTACATTGACATCTAGGACAGAAAGGAGTATAACTGTACACTATGATGCAACATGTTTACTATAATGCTGATAAATACCTGATTGAGACGTTTCCACAGGTTGAGCACGGGTGAGAGTGCGTTAGACCAGATCTCTCTGTCGAATTTGGAGCCGGCCGCTACGGACCTGCTCAAAATCCTCAGCTGAGAAATCACCTGTGCAAACACACACACACACACACATTAGATCTCACTGTATACTATCCTCCATCTCTCTGTGATTGTGGCAAACTGCAGTGAAGGGGTGGGCGACTCTTACACATGATAAATTGGTCTCATTACAAGAGCTACACACACACACACCGTCCCTACAGCAGCAGAGACAAAGATCAGTCTAAACCTGACAGTGACAAATAGGAGTGCAGTGTAACGGTCTGAACACACAAAGAGAATGTGTGTGTGAAGTCAAGAAAGAGTGACAGTGAATGGGACTGATTTGTGTATTTCATTCAATATGAAACAAGAGAGCCACCCTCAACACATTAGCATCTGTTCAGCAACGAACCCACCAGAACACTAGCATTGCTCAGTCAAGCATCGCACGCATACTTTTGTAACCATAATTCATTCGGCTTAAACTACGGTACTTAAAATGCAGAATCCATTCAAATGTTTCGTTTTTGTGTTTCGCATTCTCCCGTTGACTTACAACGTTAGCGTGTGATATCATCGTGATCTTATACCAGCGTAACTGTAATCGGTCGTCTTTCTTGCGTGTATTTGCATACATTAAATTTCGATAGAACCAGCTAAGACTTTTCATTCGTTGGCTTTTAGAAATCCTCTTGAAGATATCCTCACAAATATAGTACCCAAGAGAGTCTAACTAGCTAGAAATTAGGGGTGTGCAAAGCAGCCGGTATTTGTATCTGTATTTGTATTTGTTCGGGGGGAAAAGTATTTGTATTCGAGTAAAATTCAAAATAGGCATAAAAATCTTTAATTTACTTTATAGTGTATATCCATTATAATAATTATGGATATGCAATATTGGTTGACCATTTCACAAGATGTAAACAACACTGGTCCAGAAGCACTTCCTGTTTCAGTTTTTTAACACTACATAAAAGCTGGGATAAAATACAACCAACAGAACATTTAAAACTGAATCAAAAAGTTAAACAAACATCTTTAAGATGTTTTCTTTACATGTGAAATAAAGAAAACAGTTACAAACTGAAACAGGAAGTGTTTCTGGACCAGCGTTGTTTACATCTTGTGAAATGGTCTATAAATCCAGCAATGAACATGTAACAAGAAAAGTCATTGAAAAGAAAATAACAGTCAGCCATTACCTCATGAGCCATGGTTAAACCAACAACTAATAAAATACAATTGTGAACATTATGAACCCCAACACCACGGTGGAGGAGGACGCTGAACAGACAGAATGAGTTAGGGATAATGTACAGGGGTTGGACAAAAAAACTGAAACACCTCGTTTTACTACACAATAACTTGTTAGAATGGTGAGGGCCTCATTTTGCATCCAAATACAGCACCAATTGACAGATAGAAGTCCTTCACAGTGACCAGAGGGATTATGAGCCGTTCCTCTTCCAGAACAGTGTCCAGGTCACTATATGATGCTGGTGGACTCGCTCCTCCAAAACACCTCAATAATATTCAGATCTGGTGACTGTCAGACCATGGGAGATGTTCAACGTCACTTTCATCTTCATCAAACCCTTCTGTCACAAGTCTTGCTGTGTGTGTTGGTGCATGATCATGAGCATCAGGTGCTCATGATCCTCCAGAAGGGTTTGGTAGTCCTCGGCAGTGTCGTGTCCATCAAATACAATCAGGATTGTCATGATATTGGAGCTCAAACCATCACTGATCCACCCGTGCTTCAATCTGAAGATTGACCGCCAGGCATATAGATGTGAAACCTCCAACATTGGCCAGTGTTTCAGTTTCATTGTCCAACCCCTGTATAGCGAGGAGGTTGATTATGAGCCCGACGCGTATTCGCATATTCGGGTTTGTATTCGCTATAACAACCGCCTCGGTCTACATTACCCCGCTTATTACATGGCCACCTACCAAATAAATCAATAATTTGACTCAAAATATGGATATAAAAAGGAGTTTATTGATTTAAAAAATGGTTGTATTGCTTCCGCTAAAAAATAAAAATAGTAAGTTCTGTCTCTACGTTTAGAATCCATGGCAACGCTCTGTTTTTCATGGCAACGGTGTGTCTGTTATAATAACAGACCGCATTCTACATTAGAATTCAACCAAGCAATATAGACCATTTCACAAGATGTAAACAACGCTGGTCCAGAAGCACTTCCTGTTTCAGTTTGTAACTGTTTTCGTTATTTCACATGTAAAGAAAACATCTTAAAGATGTTTGTTTAACTTTTTGATTCAGTTTTAAATGTTCTGTTGGTTGTATTTTATCCCAGCTTTTATGTAGTGTTAAAAAACTGAAACAGGAAGTGCTTCTGGACCAGTGTTGTTTACATCTTGTGAAATGGTCAACCAATATTGCATATCCATAATTATTATAATGGATATACACTATAAAGTAAATTAAAGATTTTTATGCCTATTTTGAATTTTACTCGAATACAAATACTTTTCCCCCCGAACAAATACAAATACAGATACAAATACCGGCTGCTTTGCACACCCCTAATTTCTAGCTAGTTAGACTCTCTTGGGTACTATATTTGTGAGGATATCTTCAAGAGGATTTCTAAAAGCCAACGAATGAAAAGTCTTAGCTGGTTCTATCGAAATTTAATGTATGCAAATACACGCAAGAAAGACGACCGATTACAGTTACGCTGGTATAAGATCACGATGAAATCACACGCTAACATTGTAAGTCAACGGGAGAATGCGAAACACAAAAACTAAACATTTGAATGGATTCTGCATTTTAAGTACCGTAGTTTAAGCCGAATGAATTATGGTTACAAAAGTATGCGTGCGATGCTTGACTGAGCAATGCTAGTGTTCTGGTGGGTTCGTTGCTGAACAGATGCTAATGTGTTGAGGGTGGCTCTCTTGTTTCATATTGAATGAAATACACAAATCAGTCCCATTCACTGTCACTCTTTCTTGACTTCACACACACAGTCTCTTTGTGTGTTCAGACCGTTACACTGCACTCCTATTTGTCACTGTCAGGTTTAGACTGATCTTTGTCTCTGCTGCTGTAGGGACGGTGTGTGTGTGTGTAGCTCTTGTAATGAGACCAATTTATCATGTGTAAGAGTCGCCCACCCCTTCACTGCAGTTTGCCACAATCACAGAGAGATGGAGGATAGTATACAGTGAGATCTAATGTGTGTGTGTGTGTGTGTTTGCACAGGTGATTTCTCAGCTGAGGATTTTGAGCAGGTCCGTAGCGGCCGGCTCCAAATTCGACAGAGAGATCTGGTCTAACGCACTCTCACCCGTGCTCAACCTGTGGAAACGTCTCAATCAGGTATTTATCAGCACTTTAGTAAAAATGTTGCATCATAGTGTACAGTTATACTCCTTTCTGTCCTAGAAGTCAATGTACAACATTAAAGGAGTAGTTCACTTTTGAAAAAACTTTTGCTGATGATTTACTCACCCCCATGTCATCCAAGATGTCCACGTCTTTCTTTCTTCAGTCGAAAAGAAATGAAGGTTTTTGATGAAAACATTCCAGGATTTTCTCCATATAATGGACTTCAATGGGGTCCAAACGGTTCAAGGTCCAAAAGAGAGTTTCAGTGCAGATTCAAAGGGCTTTAAACGACACCAGATGATGAATAAGGGTCTTATCTAGCCAAACAAATCTTTTTTCGAGTCATTTTGTTCATTGAATCAACCAAATTAATTGAAAAAAGATTTGTACGTTTTGATGAACGAGTTCGAACAGGAGAGTCACGAACGCGCATCACAGAACAGAGCAAGGCGAGCATTTGTGCTTATAAAACTTAAACTTTGTTATTTATTTATTTATTTATTTAGCTAGATAAGACCCTTATTCATCGTCTGGTGTCGTTTAAAGCCCTTTGAAGCTGCACTGAAACTCTCATTTGGACCCCATTGAAGTCCATTATATGGAGAAAATCCTGGAATGTTTTCATCAAAAACCTTCATTTCTTTTCGACTGAAGAAAGAAAGACGTGGACATCTTGGATGACATGGGGGTGAGTAAATTATCAGCAAAAGTTTTTTCAAAAGTGAACTAATCCTTTAATGTTGTACATTGACTTCTAGGACAGAAAGGAGTATAACTGTACACTATGATGCAACATGTTTACTATAATGCTGATAAATACCTGATTGAGACGTTTCCACAGGTTGAGCACGGGTGAGAGTGCGTTAGACCAGATCTCTCTGTCGAATTTGGAGCCGGCCGCTACGGACCTGCTCAAAATCCTCAGCTGAGAAATCACCTGTGCAAACACACACACACACACACATTAGATCTCACTGTATACTATCCTCCATCTCTCTGTGATTGTGGCAAACTGCAGTGAAGGGGTGGGCGACTCTTACACATGATAAATTGGTCTCATTACAAGAGCTACACACACACACACCGTCCCTACAGCAGCAGAGACAAAGATCAGTCTAAACCTGACAGTGACAAATAGGAGTGCAGTGTAACGGTCTGAACACACAAAGAGACTGTGTGTGTGAAGTCAAGAAAGAGTGACAGTGAATGGGACTGATTTGTGTATTTCATTCAATATGAAACAAGAGAGCCACCCTCAACACATTAGCATCTGTTCAGCAACGAACCCAGCAGAACACTAGCATTGCTCAGTCAAGCATCGCACGCATACTTTTGTAACCATAATTCATTCGGCTTAAACTACGGTACTTAAAATGCAGAATCCATTCAAATGTTTAGTTTTTGTGTTTCGCATTCTCCCGTTGACTTACAATGTTAGCGTGTGATTTCATCGTGATCTTATACCAGCGTAACTGTAATCGGTCGTCTTTCTTGCGTGTATTTGCATACATTAAATTTCGATAGAACCAGCTAAGACTTTTCATTCGTTGGCTTTTAGAAATCCTCTTGAAGATATCCTCACAAATATAGTACCCAAGAGAGTCTAACTAGCTAGAAATTAGGGGTGTGCAAAGCAGCCGGTATTTGTATCTGTATTTGTATTTGTTCGGGGGGAAAAGTATTTGTATTCGAGTAAAATTCAAAATAGGCATAAAAATCTTTAATTTACTTTATAGTGTATATCCATTATAATAATTATGGATATGCAATATTGGTTGACCATTTCACAAGATGTAAACAACACTGGTCCAGAAGCACTTCCTGTTTCAGTTTTTTAACACTACATAAAAGCTGGGATAAAATACAACCAACAGAACATTTAAAACTGAATCAAAAAGTTAAACAAACATCTTTAAGATGTTTTCTTTACATGTGAAATAAAGAAAACAGTTACAAACTGAAACAGGAAGTGTTTCTGGACCAGCGTTGTTTACATCTTGTGAAATGGTCTATAAATCCAGCAATGAACATGTAACAAGAAAAGTCATTGAAAAGAAAATAACAGTCAGCCATTACCTCATGAGCCATGGTTAAACCAACAACTAATAAAATACAATTGTGAACATTATGAACCCCAACACCACGGTGGAGGAGGACGCTGAACAGACAGAATGAGTTAGGGATAATGTACAGGGGTTGGACAAAAAAACTGAAACACCTGGTTTTACTACACAATAACTTGTTAGAATGGTGAGGGCCTCATTTTGCATCCAAATACAGCACCAATTGACAGATAGAAGTCCTTCACAGTGACCAGAGGGATTATGAGCCGTTCCTCTTCCAGAACAGTGTCCAGGTCACTATATGATGCTGGTGGACTCGCTCCTCCAAAACACCTCAATAATATTCAGATCTGGTGACTGTCAGACCATGGGAGATGTTCAACGTCACTTTCATCTTCATCAAACCCTTCTGTCACAAGTCTTGCTGTGTGTGTTGGTGCATGATCATGAGCATCAGGTGCTCATGATCCTCCAGAAGGGTTTGGTAGTCCTCGGCAGTGTCGTGTCCATCAAATACAATCAGGATTGTCATGATATTGGAGCTCAAACCATCACTGACCCACCCGTGCTTCACTCTGAAGATTGGCCGCCAGGCATATAGATGTGAAACCTCCAACATTGGCCAGTGTTTCAGTTTCATTGTCCAACCCCTGTATAGCGAGGAGGTTGATTATGAGCCCGACGCGTATTCGCATATTCGGGTTTGTATTCGCTATAACAACCGCCTCGGTCTACATTACCCCGCTTATTACATGGCCACCTACCAAATAAATCAATAATTTGACTCAAAATATGGATATAAAAAGGAGTTTATTGATTTAAAAAATGGTTGTATTGCTTCCGCTAAAAAATAAAAATAGTAAGTTCTGTCTCTACGTTTAGAATCCATGGCAACGCTCTGTTTTTCATGGCAACGGTGTGTCTGTTATAATAACAGACCGCATTCTACATTAGAATTCAACCAAGCAATATAGACCATTTCACAAGATGTAAACAACGCTGGTCCAGAAGCACTTCCTGTTTCAGTTTGTAACTGTTTTCGTTATTTCACATGTAAAGAAAACATCTTAAAGATGTTTGTTTAACTTTTTGATTCAGTTTTAAATGTTCTGTTGGTTGTATTTTATCCCAGCTTTTATGTAGTGTTAAAAAACTGAAACAGGAAGTGCTTCTGGACCAGTGTTGTTTACATCTTGTGAAATGGTCTATAAGAAACAAATAATTACCGTTACTGATAGGGTTGGGTATCGAGAATCGAGTATCGATTGGAACCGAGACTAACTTTTCGTTTTTCCCGGAATCGTTCAAAAGTTAAAATTTCGATTCCTAGTTTCGATATTCACAGTCCGCCGAGCGGAAGAAGAAACCGCTGAACAACACCAACGAAGAAGCGTCTACCGGAAGTGTTGGCATAACCGCGCGAGTCGAACATGAGTAGCTTACGTCGGCGATCCAAAGTGTGGCTTCACTTTTCTAAAAATAACAAAATCTCGGCAAAATGCAAAATTTGTGCCAAAAGGAGTATTTTTACAGAAGGAGTATTTCCTTCAGAAAGGCCGTTGGTTAGCAAGGTTAGCTAAACTTTTTTGACCCTGCCTCTTAAAAGAATCGGAATCGAGAATCGTTAGGAACCGGAATCGAAACAAGGAATCGGAATCAGAATCGTTCAAATTCAAACGATACCCAACCCTAGTTACCGAGCTAACAGAGCTACGTAAACAGAGCGAACAGGAGAGCACCCGTCTGCAGACGTCAATAAAGGAATATACTCCCGATCAAACTCCGCTTCCCGAAAGTTATAAACTGCCTCCGGAACCTAGTTAAGGTACAAACATCTATTCAACAAAAATAGTGATGCAGTTAAGTGTTTTTTTGGCTCAGCCGAGCCCTCTCTGTCCTCTTCCTGAACGTCACTCAACTCGCGCACTGCGGTCTCGTGAGGAACGCAGCTTTTTGATATAAAGTATTTCTCGTTCCCGAATACAAATATATTTTTAAGTATTTGTTCGGAATAAGTATTCGTAAAAAACACATTATTTGTGCCTTTCCGAATACCGGATTTGACTCCACCCCTACTAGAAATGTTCATAAATTATGTGTAAAGAAAGTCTTTTTCAGTAAAAAATATTGGAAGACAATCCTGTGTGTGAATGCACTTGATGATATCCACAGAAAAGAACAATCACACACACACACACACAGAGGAATGCCCTGCTCAGCACAATATTCTCAAAACACCTCTGACCCTCATGACCTCTACAGAAACACACACACACACACCTGTGAGCTGACGATTCTCTGTGAAGAGCGCTCGATGTTTGCAGGCAGGCCGAAGAAACTGGGTTTGTCGTCTTCAGGAAGAGCGTCCACCACCGCACGATAGTCCTGCACACACAGCAGGGTGACTTCAATCCAATCGTGCAAAGGATTGTGGGTAGAATCAGTCCACAAAGCACACACACAACGCTTGATTCTTGTTAACTGACCGCTATGCTGCAGGAGTTGGGCAGGCGTATCTGAGCCGGGAAAGCGTGTGTTTTCTTGACACGAGAGTGTGTGTGCGACTGCGCGAGGAGTTGAGCGTTGAAGAACTGCTGTAGGTACGAGCGAAGGATCCGCAGGTCACACACGTTATCGATGCGGCCTCCATAGATGGCGTTTTCCAGGAGACCGTGCACGAATTCCCACTGAAACACCTTCCCACCTGAAACACACACCACACACACGGAAAATCCTCACATGTGCAAAGATTAAAAACACCCTGATACACACATGACCAACACACACCTTCAAACAGACGGTCGATGATCTCAAAGCCGGCTCTCAGGTCTGACAGAGAGAACTCGTAGAACTTCGTCCAACCCTGTGCAACACACACACATCATCATCATCATCAGTTCATCTTCAAATATTCAGCCTGTGCAATAGAAACTCGTGCTTGAAAAGTCTCTGAATCATGATTAAATGTCATGTTTCAAAAGCCAGACATGAATCTCCAAGGACAGCGTGAGGTCATTATTCTTTTCTTTGGCTCGAAATTGTTCCCAGACTTCTCACAACAGGCATGATTTAATATAAGCAAATGTATAAAAGAAACCTTTTTAAACGCCTGCTGATCATGTAAAAGCTACTGGTAATTCAGTATCAAGTCGAAGATTAAAAGATATTTACAGATAATATATATATATATAAATTACATAAATATATATATATATATATATATAAATTACATAAATTATATATATATATATATATATATATATATATAAATTATATACAATTATAATTTATATATCTATATATATATATATTATATATATAAATTATATTATTATATATATGAATTATATATATAAAATATATAAAATAATATATATATAATATATAAAATTATATATAAATTATATATATATATATAAATTATATACAAGCCCTATATATATATATATATATATAATATATATAGGGCTTGACATCAGCACCCACTAACTAGTCACGGGCGATACCACTTATTTTGTTTTCGATACGATACCGATACTTTCGGCCAGTATCGTCGATACCAATACCAATACCGATACTTCTAAACTGAACTTTTAAATTTAAACATTTCTTAAATGATTGAATTACTAAGATTAAAATGGGTAATGATACCCATTTAAACATTATATTAGAAAGGCATTTTAACATTCAAAATGCCTTAATTCGAATTTATTAAATTATATTTTTACACATGGGTAAAATGTTTACTTGTGGTAACCATGGCAATCTACAAAATATTATAGGCCTATTTAAAATATGGTCACTGTAATGTTCATTTTCATAAGGGACTGCCAGTGACAGTCTGTTGCACCAATAAAATGTAACCTTTTTACAATATTGTTGGTGTATAATTTCGGTGTGGGATTGCGCGTATTAAGCACATTTTACTAATTCACACTACTAATTTCATAAAGACACTATATTGGCTATAAAGCAGTATAACGGATCTGTGCGTCAGCTCTTAAAGTGACAGTAGCCTAATATACTGGCTGCAAAGTTATGAGACGATATTAAAGGGTGGTAAAGTATGATTTCACTTGTCTAACTTTGGTTAGTGTGAAATGTTGCTGTTTGAGCATAAACGACATTATCAAAGTAACGACGCTCAAAGTTCAAAGCAAAGGGAGATATTTGCTTTTAAAGAAAGGACTACAACAAACGGCTGGAAGGAACTACACAAGCTTCCTCCCGGGTTAGTGACATCACCAACCCTAAAATGTACATAAACCCCGCCCACGGGAACACGCAGTCCATGTTGAGTCGAGGAAGAGCTGTTGTATTCGAGTACGTTTGTGAGTCAACTCAAACTTTAGCATCCATACAAGCTCCTATACAAGCGATTTATAGATTATCATGACAGAATATGCTAATTGAAGATAGCTAACTCCACATCAGCAACATAAATTCATCAACTAACCATTCAGAGACGTCCTGTTGTATTTTACGTGTTGAGACTTCTTCTTGAGTCTCTCCTTGTGACCCCGCCCTCTGCAGCAGCTCATTTGCATTTAAAGGGCCAGGCACAAAACGGTGCGTTTTTGCAAAACCTCAAAAAGTGACAAATTTAACATGCTATATAAAAATATCTGTGGGGTATTTTGTGCTAAAACTTCACACACACACTCATCAGAGATTTATTTTGCATCTACATCACCACCCCTTTAAAAATATCTATATATAACCACTAGCCACAGTGGCTGGTCAGCAAAAAAGTTAATGTCAAGCCCTGATTATATATATATAGTACTACTAATAGTAGTTTACATATTTCCCTTCACACAGCCACTGTTAAGAGACACTATCAGCCTGAAAAATCCAACACAGCTTATTAGATCCTGCCCACTTTAGGAGAGAGAGTTAGATGGAGTGTGCGAGACACATTACGAAAGGGAAACGCATCGGCATCGGCTAATTAAATGCAGCTCTTCAAAGGCCTGGCGCGTAGTAGTTTAATTCAGAGCCGAATTAATTATTCAAACAGATCCAAGAGCTTCTGTTTGAATTCCAGTGATTGATTGAGGAAGAGACGCACATATGTACACTACAGGACAAAAGCTTGGAATAATCAGTTCAATAATCATTTGAAAGCAGCCAGTTATGCTCCCATAGGTGTGTACCTGAGGAATATAGTTGCGTCTCTACAGTCATGTGACAGGCGTGTACCTGAGGAATATAGGGCTCTATAAAATCCGTTTTATTTTTTCCCAAATTCCGTTTTTTCCGTTTTAATTTTTGCAAATTCCGTTTTTTCCATTTTAATTTTTTCCAATTTAGTTTTTTTTTACCCTTTACTGTTATTTTAGTTGTAAAAAGAGCTTTTAATGTTAATGATTAAAATGTACACAAATAAAATAGGCATTTACTCTTAAAATGACAAATACTGCATGATGCAACATAACACTGCACTCTAAGTACTTCAAGTAACTACAAAATATGGTTATGAGCTTTAAACTGTCCTGTAAAAATAAATTATATTAGTTTATATAAGTTAAAATAAAAGTCACACTCTAGCTGCGTCGTAATGTGCATACTATCCATCCTAAATAGTATGTGACATTACTGTCAATACTATTTCGGGCATAGTATGCGCAGTGTCGAGCGCTCTCTCGGACACACTCCGTCTCTCTCGCGCGTACTGTTTCGTCTCTCTCGCACGCTCTTGACTCGGGCACACACTCGGCCCGGCACCTCATAGACAGACGTGCACGGAGGGGACTTTGTGTGTGTGTGTGTGTGTGTGTGTGCGACGAGTTTCTTAACTTTTTCGCCGACGAAAGCAGAGCCGTGGAAAGCCGCTTCGCCATGATTTCAGTGGAAACGCGGCTATTGTTTTGATGCCGTCATGAGCTGAAATGACGGGAGGGGTTGTCTCGCCCAGATTTGCTTACCCGTCTCTCTGCATTTTTCCCAGAAATACGTTCTTCTCCCACACAAAAACCGAATTTCATTCCAAATATGTAAAATTCCGCGAAATTCCGTGCTAACACTTGATTCCGCGTTAATTGGCCAATTCCGCGTTAATTGGCCAATTCCGCGATTCCGTCCGCGATTGCAGAAATTATAGGGCCCTAGGAATATAGTTGCGTCTCTACAGTCATGTGACAGGTGTGTACCTGAGGAATATAGTTGCGTCTCTCCTGACACACCGCGTGGAACCAGGCCAGGCAGAAGAGAGACTGAGCTCGGGTCAGGTGACCACCTTTACTGATCTGCTCCGTGCTCCAGGATTCATATGTCCTCGTCAGGTTCTTCTTGAGCCCTGGAGGAGCCTGAACACACACACACACACACACACACACGTTATTAGTGGATGTGAGACGCATCTCTGTTACTCTATGGCTGAGAATGGACACAAATTTCCCAAAGCTTGTGATTCGATTACACTCGATATCAATTCATTTGGATATACACTACCGGTCAAAAGTTTTAGATCAGTACGATTTTTTTATGTTTTTAAATGAAGTCTCTTCTGCTCACCAAGGCTGCTTTATTTGATGAAAAAAAAAAAGACAAACAGTAATATTGTGAAATATTATGACAATTTAAAAGGACTGTTTTCTAAATTAATATATTTTAAAATGTAATTTGAAAGCATTTACTGTTGCTGATTACACATCAGTTTTCAGTGTCACATGATCCTTCAGAAATCATTCTAATATGCTGATTTTATGCTCAAAAAACATAAATTATTATTTTCAATGTTGGAAACAGTCGTGCACCATTTTCCCCCCCAAAATTCTATGATGAATAGAAAGTTCAAAAAACAGCATTTATTTCAAATATAATCTTTTCTAACATTATAAATGTCTTTACTGTAACTTTTGATCGATTTAACTCATCCTCCTCGATGATTAAAAGTATTTTCTAATTTCTTTCCCCCCAAAATAAAAAATAAATTCTTACTGACCCCAAACTTTTGAATGGTAGTGATGATTAATGTTACAAAAGCTTTCCATTTCAGATCAATTCTGTTCTTTTGAACTTTCTATTCATCAAAGAATCCTGAAATAAAAATGTAACATGGACATGGATCATAATCATAAATGTTTCTTGAGCATCATATTATAATAATTTCTGTAGGATCATGTGACACTGAAGACTGGAGTAATGATGCTGTAAATTCAGCTTTGATCACAGGAATAAATTACACTTCACTATATATTCACATAGAAAACCGCTGTTTTAAATTGTAATAATATTTCACAATATTACTGTTTTTTTTTATCAAATAATTGCAGCCTTGGTGAGCAGAAGAAACTAAACATAAAAAAATCTTACCGATCTAAAACTTTTGACCGGTAGTGTATGTCAGGTCAATTTTGCTCAAGGAAAACACTAATGCTGTAACCTGCACAGAAAACCCAATCTATTGGTGTATTACTGTAATATTAAAGCTGAAATTAACTGATTTCTGTACAAATATTTGTAGAATAATCATAATGTCATAATAATAACTCTTTAATGATGTAAAAAAAAGTTAAATCATTGCTTAAATTGCTTAAATAAATAAATGTCTTGACCAGGACCACACCACTAACTGCATTGAAGCAACTGCCATGTGATTGGTTGATTAGATAATTGCATTATCGAGACATTAACCCTTTAGGTGAGTGTATAATCACACTGTAACAATAAAGTGTAACCCACAAAGCTTACTGTGATTTAGGCGCACCACACATAATGTTTAGTGACATTTTGCTGACGGATCATCTGAAAACACTTCTTGGGATTTAAGATCATTAAGTGAGAACAGATTAAAATCGACACACACTGACCTCATAGGTGATCTTCAGGCTGGACTGGAGGAGTATGGGAGGGAACTTCGCATGGACCTCAGCAGTCAACCAGAGTCTAAAGCCGGCTTTGGGTTTCATACTGTTGATCTCCTGCACACACACTAGATGTCTCAATACAACAAATTAAATCAATAAAAGCAAAGCATCAAACCAATAACAATCTTTTCTGTGTGTTTTATAGGGATTGACTCTCTCACAGCCTCATCTGATTGACTCCAAACCCATTACAGATCTGTTACACAACACACACACGTTTCGAAGGAGCAGAGAAATGAAAACAAAAAGCAATTAAAGTATGTGCAAGTAATCTCTCACACACACAGATTCACTCTCACTTCACAACAACAGTCATTTCAGCTATAATTAATTACACAAGAGAAGACTGACAGAGAGAGAGAGAGAGAGAGAGAGAGAGAGAACTTCATAATGAAACACAGATTCAAAGGTAAAAGAGAAGCAAAACTCGAGAGCAACCAATAGGACGCCTCCTTTCACCCCCTGACCCCGCCTTTCTCTATCGCCGCCACTGAGCTGCAAGTGCACGTTAGTTTTGCATCTAATATATATCGAAAAGAGTGACGCATTTGAGAAGTTGCCCTAATTGTGGATGTACTGTGAACGTGAATGAAAGAATAAGTGCAACCATGTACTACAAGTTTGTGTCTGTCATTTTTTTTTTTTAAATGGCATTTTACACATTTGTGACTACTTGTGTGCAGCTTTAAAGGAGTAGTTCACTTTAAAAAAAAACACTTTTGCTGATAATTTACTCACCCCCATGTCATCCAAGATGTCCACGTCTTTATTTCCTCAGTCGAAAAGAAATGAAGGTTTTTGATGAAAACATTCCAGGATTTTCTCCATATAATGGACTTCAATGGGGTCCAAACGGTTCAAGGTCCAAAAGAGAGTTTCAGTGCAGATTCAAAGGGCTTTAAACGACACCAGATGATGAATAAGGGTCTTATCTAGCCAAACAAATCTTTTTTCGAGTCATTTTGTTCATTGAATCAACCAAATTAATTGAAAAAAGATTTGTACGTTTTGATGAACGAGTTCGAACTGGAGAGTCACGAACGCGCATCACAGAACAGAGCAAGGCGAGCATTTGTGCTTATAAAACTTAAACTTTGTCATTTATTTTTGAAATCATTTGGCTAGATAAGACCCTTATTCATCGTCTGGTGTCGTTTAAAGCCCTTTGAAGCTGCACTGAAACTCTCATTTGGACCTTGAACCGTTTGGTCCCCATTGAAGTCCATTATATGGAGAAAATCCTGGAATATTTTCATCAAAAACCTTCATTTCTTTTCGACTGAAGAAACAAAGACGTGGACATCTTGGATGACATGGGGGTGAGTAAATTATCAGCAAAAGTTTTTTTTTTTTAAGGTGAACTACTCCTTTAAATTCAGAATGCATGTTTGTGACTATTGTATGAGAGTGCAAATCTCAACATTCAACTTGTATTTTAAAGGTTTTCTTATGGGAGTTGTGAGTGTAAATTTTAGCGTATAAGTTCACATTTACACGCTCTGGAGTTTTGCTCCTCGTTTACCTTCACACACGGACAGGAAGTAGATACCTTCTCCAGTAGGGGGAGCCACGGCGTGACGAGGTGCAGGTTTTTCAAGCACAGCCATTCCCCCGAGCGCACACACTCTCTGAGCGCCTGCAGAGCCACATCAGCCTGACCCTGACCCATCGCCACCTTCACTTACACAACACAACACTTCACTCAGCTGATCAGAAGTGGCAGGACGGACAATCATAACGTTACAAAAGGCTCTATTTATAATAAACGCTGTTCTTTTACAACTTTATGTTCATCAAGAATCCTGGAAAATAAACAGATTCTCCAGAAATATGAAGCAGCACAACTGTTCTCAACACTGATAATAATCATACATGTGTCTTGAGCATCTGATCATCATATTAGAGTGATTTCTGAAGGATCATGTGACACTGAAAACTGATGAACATTTCATTTATGTTTTATTATTTAGTTGCTTTAGTGCTTTACCTTAAACTAAATGGACATGAGAAATGTTGAATTGGCCACTAGCTGAAATAAAATAAGCTTTTTAAAAATACTTTGTTTTTTATTTCAGTAAATGTTTATTTCATTTAAAGTAATGAAAATGTTTTTTTTAATGGTTTTAGTTAATGATAATTACCCTGCTTTCCAGCAGGTGTATTTGTGTGTAGTGTAATATATCTGATTATACAGTGTGTATAGAGGTCTTGTGTGTGTGTGTATGTATCTGTGTGTGTGAGTGTATGTGTGTGTGTGAGTGTCTATGTGTTTGAGTGAGTGTGTGGTGTGAGTGTGTGTGTTTGTGTGTGTGTGTGTGAGAGAGAGAGAAAGAGAGAGAGTGTGTGTGTGTGTGAGAGAGAGAGAAAGAGTGTATGTGTGTGTGAGTGTGTCTGAGTCATTGAGTGAGTGTGTTTGTGTGTGTGTGAGAGTGTCTATGTGTTGAGTGAGAATGTGTGTGTGTGTGTGTCTGTGTCAGTGAGTGTGCGTGTGTTTCTATGCGTGTTTGAGTGTATGAGAGAGAGAGAGAGAGAGAGAGAGTGTGTGTATTTCTGTGTTTGTGTATGTGTCTATGCGTGTGTGTGTGTGTGTGTGTGTGTGTGTGTGTGTGAAAGAGAGAGAAAGAGAGAGAGAGTATGAGTGATCGAGTGAGTGAGTGTGTGTGTGTGAGAGAGATAGAGAGTGTGAGTGAGTGTGGTGTGTGGTGTGTGTGTGAGTGAGAGAGAGAGAGATAGATAGAGAAATGTGAGTGAGTGAGAGAGAGTGTGAGTGAGTGAGTGAGTGAGAGAGTGAGAGAGAGTGAGTGGGTGAGTGAGTGAGTGAGAGAGTGAGAGAGAGTGAGTGGGTGAGTGAGTGAGTGAGTGAGTGAGTGAGAGAGTGAGAGAGTGAGAGAGAGTGAGTGGGTGAGTGAGTGAGTGAGTGAGAGAGTGAGAGAGTGAGAGAGAGTGAGTGGGTGAGTGAGTGAGAGAGTGAGTGAGTGAGTGAGAGAGTGAGAGAGAGTGAGTGAGTGTGAGTGAGTGAGTGAGTGAGTGAGTGAGAGTGTGTGTGTGTGTGTGTGCGTGCGTGTGAGTTGGACCTCATGGTAGTTCTCTCGGCCCACGGTCTGACTGGCGAGGTCCTGGAGCTCCTGTGACGGATCGGCTCCGGCTGAGATGATCAGCAACAGCGGCTCCGTCTCCAGAGTCTCTCCGTACAGACGCTTCAGATTCAGCGGAGGAGGAGACAGTTCCCTCATCCCTACACACACACACACACGAGTTATGAGCAGTAGTTGTAAATAAAGACTGACAGACAGACAGATGGTCCTCTAGGTAACCTCAGGGACAGACAGACGGGTAGATGGGAACTGTCAGACGACACCGCACACACACACACACACACACACACACACACACACACACAACTCATAATTATCAAGCATTTCTCCAGTGAGGACAGTCCCAAATGCAGGATCTGGGTTTAGATAACTTCTGAGGACAGTTGTGTTTTGCAAACTATAGCTATGTACACACACACACACACACACACACACACACACACACACACACACAATGCGGCACAACGTTGTCATTCCAGTCGAGCTCTACACTCTTGAGAGGGGACTGAATATCTTCAAGCGACTTTACGTTTCCATAGCAACCACAGGAAGAGGCCAGCGCACAGCTATTCTGTTCAGCAGAGCAGGTTTAACCTGGACAACACAACACACACACACACACACACACACACATCTATTCTGTCCCAGACAGCCAGTCCTGCCCGTAACAGCCGTTAAATGACTCTGTAGCTTAGCGTCGCTTATAAGAGGATTAGAAACAAAGATCCATTAGCATGTAGAGTTAGCATACACACAGTGACTCAGCGTTAGACATCAAACTCTGCGCTAACAGAGACACGCATGTCTCTCTCTCTCTCTCTCTCTCTCTCCGAGGATCAGCATTAAGACTCAAAACTAAAGCCTTTCAACTGGATCCAACGTGAACACCGGCCAAACAGCGGATGAGAGTGAAATTTGGCTTTGGCAAGTGAATAAAAACAGAGTTAGCGGCCAGTCTGGGACAAGAGCGTGACCTTCAGTGATGTCACAAGCACACATCAAGAGAAGAGGAAATACACACGATTATAATACACGTCTGGAAGAGTTGAAGAGTGAGACACGGTTTACTCATTAAACTCAGATCTTCTGGATACACTTTACAATAGGGTTAAACATGAACTACAATAAAACAAAAAATCAAAAATGTTAAATCTATTCGATCTGCCAAATCTTTACACATGTTAAAACAACATCTTTTAAATTCAAATGGAGAGCTTTCTGAAATGGGTTATTGTCTGTGTGTGGATCATGTGTGTTTTTTAGTTTGTGATTGTGAAGCGCTTTGGGCAACGTGAGTTGTATTAAACTGTGCTATATAAATCATAATACGGTTCATAATAAAAACATAAACTAAAGTAAATTAATGCAAGCTAAACTTATAAATGTTAAAATAGGGTTAAAAATAAACTACAACACAATAAAAATACAATGCAATAAAATAAATACAAACTTATATATTACAAAAGGGTTAAAAATATATTCAAATAAAATTTTCATTTATACAACCTAAAATGTTAAAAGTTTCAAGAAGGTTAAAAAAATTAAACTTGAAATGTTGCAAAATATTAAAATTAAATAAAATTAAATAAATGGGTAATTTATTACAGCTTGAAATGTTGCAACAGGGATAAAAAATATTAAAATAAAATAAAATAAATGGGTCATTTATTACAACTTGAAATGTAAAATGTTAAAACAGGGATTAAAAAAATAGAATAAAATAAAAAATAAAAAAGTTTATTTATACAACTTGGCATGTTAAATGATATAATAAGGTTCATAATAAAGAAAAATTTATATAAATTGAAATGTTCATAATACAAATTCTAGTAAGACAAATGTATATAAACTGAAAGGTTAAATATTACAAAAGGGTTTAAAATATAATCAAATAAAATGTTCATTTATACAACCTAAAATGTTAAAAGTTTCAATAAGGTTAAAAAAATGAAATTAAAACTTAAAAAAAAAATATTAAAATTAAATAAAATAAAATAAATTGGTAATTTATTACAACTTGAAATGTTGCAACAGGGATAAAAAAATATTAAAATAAAATAAAATAAATGGGTCATTTTTTACAACTTGAAATGTTGCAACAGGGATAAAAAATATTAAAATAAAATAAAATAAAATAAATGGGTCATTTATTACAACTTGAAATGTAAAATGTTACAACAGGGATTAAAAAAATAGAATAAAATAAAAAATAAAAAGTTAATTTATACAACTTGGCATGTTAAATGATATAATAAGGTTCATAATAAAGAAAAATGTATACAAATTAAAATGTTCACAATACAAATTCTAGTAAGACAAATGCATACAAACTGAAAGGTTAAATATTACAAAAGGGTTAAAAATATAATAAAATTAAATGTTCATTTATACAACCTAAAATGTTAAAAGTTACAACAAGGTTTAAAAAAAATGGTAAAATGATAATTTATACAACTTGAAATGTTGCAACAGGGATAAACATTTTTTTTAAATAAAATAAAATAAAATAAATGGCTAATTTATTACAACTTAAAATGTTGATAAAAAATTGAATAAAATAAAAAATAAAAAGTTAATTTATACAACTTGGCATGTTCATAATAAAGAAAAAATTATACAAATTAAAATGTTCACAATACAAATTCTAGTAAGACAAATGCATACAAACTGAAAGGTTAAATGTTATAACTAGAAATAATAAATGTTCATAATAAAATAAAAATAAATGTACCAAGCATTAACTCATCCACCCAAACGTATTAGTGGCGTCTGTATCAGCACTCACAGTAACTCCTCATGGCAGAGTCTTCTGCTATTCAGGACACACTTAAAGATTTACTGGGTTCTGCTTTAATTCCTAATGACGCCGCATCACAGCTAATGGCAGGGGATTCATGCAGAATAATATTATTTATTTTAGCGATGTAATAATTATAGCATCAGCGTAACCCTGCAAGCGAACCCATTCGCTCTAGAGGCATGTTTCGTCTCGACATTTAAAGCTCATTTACCACAGAAAAGAGAAGGAAAAGACAGATCGGATCATGACAAACACAAAAACAGACGAGAGAGGAACAGAAGGACCCCTGCGTGAAGGGTAATTAACACCGTAAGGAGTTTTCAGCAGCAAAGAACGTCCTGTAAGAGGTGTGTGTGTGTGTGAGAGAGCCTCGGGGAGACAGACTGTGTGTGTGTGTGTGTGTGTCGTCTCAGACCTGGACATGTCGAGCCTTCTGCAGGCGCTTTTAGGAGAAAACTGTCTGTGTTGTTCACAGGAAAACCTACAGTTCTGATTATATCCACGCAAGCGAGACGGTGGTCATCAGGAGAGCTGATAGCCTTCATCAACTACACACACACACACACACACACACACATAAAGTGACGAGTGGCGCTCGTGCTGATTTCAGTCTCTGCCAGAGATGTTCACAAGTCATTTTTTGGAAGTCCAAGTCAAGTCTCAAGTCTTAAATTATTAGGCATTATCTAATTAAATATGTGCGAATTTGCATATATTATATATATATATATATAAAAAAAAACGAAATCTGAGTAGCCTATTAGATAAAGCCAGGTTTAAAATATTTTTTTTTCTCATTGTGTTCACATAAAAAATAGATATTTATGGATATCTACTTTTGTTATCCTGTAATCAGATAGCCTTAAATAGATTTTAGAAAAACAATGTTATATAAATCAAGCTAGGAATAATATATTTACAAATCCATCTGTAATAGTCTTCATAATAAAACTAGGTACAAGACTGGAAAGTTTGGTGTATATAGGTGCTACTGAAGTGGAGATTTCAGACGTGGAGTTTGAGAGAAAAGTCATTTTGAGAAAACGCAAAACGGGCTCTAAAGATTTGCATCAGGCCAATGAGATTGCTCATTTAGAGTTAAATCTCCCCTTTAACTTTCGCGATTGGGTGCTGATTAAAAGGAAATGACCATATTTGGATCCGACAACATTGTACAGGAGAGAGAGAGAGAGAGAGAGAGAGAGAGAGAGCGCTTTCTAACGCCGCCTTCACACTGGCAGTTGAAATCAGCTCCGATGCGGCTGCGAAACGACCGGAAGTCATTCCTTTCCTATGGAGATTCGCAGACCGCATGCGAATGGGTCCGAAACGTGTCCGACCGAGTGCGGTGCGAAGAAAATCGTGTCCGTTGGTCATCCGGATGCGTTCAAAAATTTGAACTCCTGCGAAAAGCTACGGACGGTTCCTATCCGACAATTCCAGCGGAAGTTGAGCGTTGCTATAGTACTGATAAACAAACCAGAATTATTAACTTTGAATAAAATAAATAATGATTTTATAACGATAAGTTGTCATGTCATTTTTTATTTTCATGACTTTCTAACGTTTATAAGGGCAGTTAATACAATTAAATTGAAGGTAGACATTGAACTATTGACCACTATATCACATTTTTTAGCCGACCTGACATGTCAACGTCCTCAGCAACTTTCCTCACGCAGCATAACCCTCATCAGAGAGATCATACAGAACTGACAGAATCAACTTTTAATCTCTACGCCATTTTTGTTCTACCCGCGTCCGTAGTATGACGTCCGTTGGGAACGTATTGCGTATTACGGAGCAGAATTAAACTGCCAGTGTGAAGGCGGCGTAACGGTGTCTGTGATGGCGGTGCAGATCGCGGAGCAGCGGGATGATTTACAATGCCAACTTTTGTTGAATTTGTGAGAAATCTACAGACGCAAAGTCAATGGAGACAGTTGGATTGTTTTCCCCCGCTGTGGGCGTGGCCTAAATACGCTCTGTCTCCGTAATTCTCAGTTTTTAAACGAAAACGCAGTAGTGTGGACGGGGCCTCAGGCACAGTGTGAAAAAGGGCGGGGGACATGCAGCTTATCATACGCTTCCCCAACGTTTGCGCCAATAAAAGAAAATAGAAATACATTAAAATTAATTTAGATTTAAAAAGCAACAATTGCATGAAAACAGGTTGTTGACGAGTCTTTTGGGTCGAGTCGCAAGTCAGCTGTTTGTACGACTCAAGTGCGACTCGAGTCCCCATCTCTGGTCTCTGCTGCCTCTCGATATGATGACGATTCATGATTCCATTCATCTCCGAGAGTCATACATGAACATTTTACCGTTTAATTTGAGAAAAACTATCGTCATGTCATACACGCACAGAAACTCAAAGGTCTTCGCGGCAACCCGTCAAAATAAAAGTTTGGTTTAACTTAAAGAAATTGATGGAAATAATTACATTAGGCTACTGTACAATAGATTTAACTATGTCTCCATTAATTAAAAATACTTCTACTACTACTAGGGCTGGGTATTTACACAAATTTCACAATTCGATTCGATTTCGATTCACAAGCTTGCAATTCAATTCGATTTCGATTCGATATTGATTATTTTGGATATCAGTTACAATAAATGGCAACTTTTCTCAAGGGAATCAAATCTCTGAACTAATGCTGTAAACTATGGGAGTCTACAGTAGTTGTAGCCTATAGGCTTCATTAGCCTAATATGAAGGTAATAATGAACTGTTTTGTAGCTATACAAACACTTAAATTACACTTTTATTTATTTTTATAATAAGAAGATTATATGAAATATAAACATTTAAATGGTGACTATCATAAAAACTTGCCAGATTTATTCAAATATGCATTAAATATTGAAGAACATTAAGATTATAATGCATATTATGTAATATGGTGTATATATTTAGCAAAATGCTCCTCTCTGGAGTTATTTTTTCTAGCTGACTAACGAGTTTATGTGAGTTTTCTGAGGTAAATATGACGATGACATTGATTACAAGCTGTTTAACTGACGTCTTTCCACGGTTGAAACGCTGATTGAGTGAATCAATGTGACATGATACGGATTTGGATAAGTTGTACTCTATCTTTAACACACTTTCAGATGCTCATTCATGTTTAACTGGTATTATTAAGCCGGACGAGAGATCAGCGCTGCTGCTTCTCCAGAGCGATCTCACGCCACAGCGCCACAGCGCCAAAACGCTATTTATGTTTTTGAATTTTTAAAGAAAATGGACGTAATTTGAAAATTGAGACTTTGTTTCATATCAATAGCAACAAAGGACAAAGATTATTGCGATTTTTTGGATGCGCGCGGCCGCGATACAATGACCCATTCATTCAAACGAAACAGGATGACTAATCGATTCTTGAGATTTAAGAATCGATATCGGTTCGTAAAAATGAGAATCGATTAATATCGAGAAATGGATATTTATTACCCAGCCCTAAGTACTACTAATAATAATGTGTGCGTAGAAGGTTGCGTACTTTTCACTTGTTTTTTTATAAGCAATATTTCTCAATATCATCAATATTTTCATTTAAACAGCACGTAGCCTTCAATGCTTTCATGAATTTACTTTAATAAATAATAAAGTCATTGAATTGAATTTAATAGTTTCTTAAAATAGTTAAATAAATTGGAAAAATAGTTCAAACTGAGTTTGCTGTGGTACTGAAATTGGTACCGAGAACCGTAAAATTTTAATGGTATCGGTACCGACTACTGGAATTTTGGTACTGTGACATCAAACCGAGACCGCAGGCAGACGGACCAATAAGAGTTCAAAATATATCCCAGTCCCCCGTAGTCCTCCTCTCTGAAATCAATAGTGTTTGGAAAAATGAATTATAGGGTACACTGGAAACGCTAATCACAGACTAACCGATGGTTCGCCCTTGGACTAAATGTCTTGCATACTAAACCACAGTCACTGGCAAGCAAGCAAGCCATTTTATTTGCTAATTAGGCAATTAATTTGACTGAATGTGGCAGCGGAACCGCCGGTGAAGGCAAAACTGCTGTATTATCAGTAACGAGACCCGTGTGTGTGTGTGTGTGTGAGGGATGGAGACAGGGAGAGTGTTGGGAAATGAGAAGGCTGCTGTTCACACTGATGATTTGTGAGCAGTTTCCAGGACTCTAAGGTTACACATCATCACCCAGCATGAACCCACAACTGAGGATTTAATGCCAGCTGTCTGTGGGTTTGGGTAACATCGAAACAAATGCGCCACCGTTTCTACCAGAAGATTATTATTTGTATTATTTTACAATATATCTGTATTTTATTATGTTGCATATATAAATACACACACATGCAAGTGTATGTTTAAGAAAAATGTGTTATTTACATATAAAACATGTATACTCAGTGTCCGCCACACCAAAAATCAT
>NW_024121118.1:987594-1053285 GCF_016745375.1 Pimephales promelas | reverse complement strand
TTACAGGACGTTCTTTGCTGCTGAAAACTCCTTACGGTGTTAATTACCCTTCACGCAGGGGTCCTTCTGTTCCTCTCTCGTCTGTTTTTGTGTTTGTCATGATCCGATCTGTCTTTTCCTTCTCTTTTCTGTGGTAAATGAGCTTTAAATGTCGAGACGAAACATCCCTCTAGAGCGAATGGGTTCGCTTGCAGGGTTACGCTGATGCTATAATTATTACATCGCTAAAATAAATAATATTATTCTGCATGAATCCCCTGCCATTAGCTGCGATGCGGCGTCATTAGGAATTAAAGCAGAACCCAGTAAATCTTTAAGTGTGTCCTGACTAGCAGAAGACCGTCTCCCCTGACTCTGCCATGAGGAGTTACTGTGAGTGCTGATACAGACGCCACTAATACGTTTGGGTGGATGAGTTAATGCTTGGTACATTTATTTTGTTTTATAATGAACATTTATTATTTCTAGTTATAAGATTTAACCTTTCAGTTTGTATACATTTGTCTTACTAGAATTTGTATTGTGAACATTTTAATTTGTATAATTTTTTCTTTATTATGAACATGCCAAGTTGTATAAATTAACTTTTTATTTTTTATTTTATACAATTTTTTTATCAACATTTTAAGTTGTAATAAATTAGCCATTTATTTTATTTTATTTTAAAAATTGTTTATCCCTGTTGCAACATTTCAAGTTGTATAAATTATCATTTTACCATTTTTTTAAACCTTGTTGTAACTTTTAACATTTTAGGTTGTATTAATGAACATTTAATTTGATTATATTTTTAACCCTTTTGTAATATTTAACCTTTCAGTTTGTATGCATTTGTCTTACTAGAATTTGTATTGTGAACATTTTATACATTTTTCTTTATTATGAACCTTATTATATCATTTAACATGCCAAGTTGTATAAATTAACTTTTTATTTTTTATTTTATTCTATTTTTTTAATCCCTGTTGTAACGTTTCACATTTCAAGTTTTAATAAATTACCCATTTATTTTATTTTATTTTATTTTAATATTTTTTATCCCTGTTGCAACATTTCAAGTTGTAATAAATGACCCATTTATTTATTTATTTATTATTTATTTTTTTTAAATATTTTTTTATCCCTGTTGCAACATTTCAAGTTGTAATAAATTACCAATTTATTTTATTTAATTGAATTTTAATATTTTTTTAAGTTTAATTTAATTTTTTTTAACCTTATTGAAACTTTTAACATTTTAGGTTGTATAAATGAACATTTTATTTGATTATATTTTAAACCCTTTTGTAATATTTAACCTTTCAGTTTATATACATTTGTCTTACTAGAATTTGTATTGTGAACATTTTAATTTGTATACATTTTTCTTTATTATGAACCTATATCATTTAACATGCCAAGTTGTATAAATTAACTTTTTATTTTTTATTTTATTCTATTTTTTTAATCCCTGTTGTAACATTTTACATTTCAAGTTGTAATAAATGACCCATTTATTTTATTTTATTTTATTTTATTTTAATATTTTTTATCCCTGTTGCAACATTTCAAGTTGTAAAAAATGACCCATTTATTTTATTTTATTTTAATATTTTTTATCCCTGTTGCAACATTTCAAGTTGTAATAAATTACCAATTTATTTAATTTAATTTAATTTTAATATTTTTTTTAAGTTTTAATTTAATTTTTTTTAACCTTATTGAAACTTTTAACATTTTAGGTTGTATAAATGAACATTTTATTTGATTATATTTTAAACCCTTTTGTAATATTTAACCTTTCAGTTTATATACATTTGTCTTACTAGAATTTGTATTATGAACATTTCAATTTGTATAAATTTTTCTTTATTATGAACCTTATTATATCATTTAACATGCCAAGTTGTATAAATAAACTTTTTTATTTTTTATTTTATTCTATTTTTTTAATCCCTGTTGTAACATTTTACATTTCAAGTTGTAATAAATGACCCATTTATTTTATTTTATTTTATTTTGATATTTTTTATCCCTGTTGCAACATTTCAAGTTGTAATAAATTACCCATTTATTTTATTTTATTTAATTTTAATATTTTGCAACATTTCAAGTTTTAATTTAAATTTTTTTTAACCTTCTTGAAACTTTTAACATTTTAGGTTTTATAAATGAAAATTTTATTTGAATATATTTTTAACCCTTTTGTAATATATAAGTTTGTATTTATTTTATTGCATTGTATTTTTATTGTGTTGTAGTTTATTTTTAACCCTATTTTAACATTTATAAGTTTAGCTTGCATTAATTTACTTTAGTTTATGTTTTTATTATGAACCGTATTATGATTTATATAGCACAGTTTAATACAACTCACGTTGCCCAAAGCGCTTCACAATCACAAACTAAAAAACACACATGATCCACACACAGACAATAACCCATTTCAGAAAGCTCTCCATTTGAATTTAAAAGATGTTGTTTTAACATGTGTAAAGATTTGGCAGATCGAATAGATTTAACATTTTTGATTTTTTTGTTTTATTGTAGTTCATGTTTAACCCTATTGTAAAGTGTATCCAGAAGATCTGAGTTTAATGAGTAAACCGTGTCTCACTCTTCAACTCTTCCAGACGTGTATTATAATCGTGTGTATTTCCTCTTCTCTTGATGTGTGCTTGTGTCTCTGTGATTTGTCGTGTGACATCACTGAAGGTCACGCTCTTGTCCCAGACTGGCCGCTAACTCTGTTTTTATTCACTTGCCAAAGCCAAATTTCACTCTCATCCGCTGTTTGGCCGGTGTTCACGTTGGATCCAGTTGAAAGGCTTTAGTTTTGAGTCTTAATGCTGATCCTCGGAGAGAGAGAGAGAGAGAGAGAGAGAGAGAGACATGCGTGTCTCTGTTAGCGCAGAGTTTGATGTCTAACGCTGAGTCACTGTGTGTATGCTAACTCTACATGCTAATGGATCTTTGTTTCTAATCCTCTTATAAGCGACGCTAAGCTACAGAGTCATTTAACGGCTGTTACGGGCAGGACTGGCTGTCTGGGACAGAATAGATGTGTGTGTGTGTGTGTGTGTGTGTGTGTGTGTTGTGTTGTGTTGTCCAGGTTAAACCTGCTCGGCTGAACAGAATAGCTGTGCGCTGGCCTCTTCCTGTGGTTACTATGGAAACGTAAAGTCGCTTGAAGATATTCAGTCCCCTCTCAAGAGTGTAGAGCTCGACTGGAATGACAACGATGTGCCGCATTGTGTGTGTGTGTGTGTGTGTGTGTGTGTGTGTACATAGCTATAGTTTGCAAAACACAACTGTCCTCAGAAGTTATCTAAACCCAGATCCTGCATTTGGGACTGTCCTCACTGGGAGAAATGCTTGATAATTATGAGTTGTGTGTGTGTGTGTGTGTGTGTGTGTGTGTGTGTGTGTGCGGTGTCGTCTGACAGTTCCCATCTACCCGTCTGTCTGTCCCTGAGGTTACCTAGAGGACCATCTGTCTGTCTGTCAGTCTTTTTTACAACTACTGCTCATAACTCGTGTGTGTGTGTGTGTGTGTGTGTGTGTGTGTGTGTGTGTGTGTGTGTGTGTGTGTGTGTGTAGGGATGAGGGAACTGTCTCCTCCTCCGCTGAATCTGAAGCGTCTGTACGGAGAGACTCTGGAGACGGAGCCGCTGTTGCTGATCATCTCAGCCGGAGCCGATCCGTCACAGGAGCTCCAGGACCTCGCCAGTCAGACCTTGGGCCGAGAGAACTACCATGAGGTCCAACTCACACGCACACACACACACACATCACAACACACACACACACTCACTCACTCACTCACCCACTCACTCTCTCTCACTCTTCACTCACTCACTCACTCACTCTCTCACTCACTCACCTCACTCACACACTCACTCACTCACACACTCACTCTCTCTCTCTTACTCTCTCACTCACTCACTCACTCACTCACTCTCTCACTCACTCACTCACTCTCTCACTCACTCACTCACTCACTCACTCTCACTCTCTCACTCACTCTCTCACTCACACACTCACTCACTCACACACTCACTCTCTCTCTCTCACTCTCTCACTCACTCTCACTCACTCACTCACCCACTCACTTACTCTCTCTCACTCTCTCACTCACTCTCTCACTCACTCACTCACCCACTCACTCTTCTCTCTCTCTCACTCTCTCACTCACTCTCACTCACTCACTCACTCACTCACCCACTCACTCACTCTCTCTCACTCTCTCACTCTCTCACTCACTCACTCTCTCTCACTCACTCTCTCACTCACTCACTCACCCACTCACTCTCTCTCTCTCACTCTCTCACTCACTCTACCTCTTCACTCACTCACCCACTCACTCACTCTCTCTCACTCTCTCACTCACTCACTCACTCTCTCTCACTCACTCTCTCACTCACTCACTCACTCACTCACCACTCACTCTCTCACTCTCTCACTCACTCTCACTCACTCACCCACTCACTCTCTCTCACTCTCTCACTCACTCACTCACTCAATCACTCACTCAATCAATTCAATTCAATTCAATTCAATTGAGCTTTATTGGCATGACTGTAAAATAGCACAATATTGCCAAAGCAATAGTAATATATAAACATATATGTAGATAAATAAAAGTGAAAAAAATAAATAAAAATAAACAACAACAATAAAAAAACATTTCCATGTTATGCATAAATATACCACAATAGATAAAAAAAAAAAAAAAAGATATACAATAAGTACAGAGAGCAGTTTAATGGAAAAGAGGGTTCATCCCTTCTCCCTCATATGATGGCAGGAGGACACGTACTGCGCTGCCAGGTGAACACACTCTTCTTTTTCTCCCAAAATATAAGACAGTTTGTTTATGGGGCTCACTTGTTGGAATTGAGGTACAATCTGTGCTATTTGTGTGAAATAAGCGTCTCTGATGTTTTTATACTTGCTGCACTCGGTGAGGAAGTGCAGCTCGTCCTCTACGGCCCCATCAGGGCAGTGTGGACACACTCGGAGCTCTCTCTCTCTCCAGCTCTGCTTATGTCGGCCCGTCTCCACACACAGACTGTGGTCACTAATGCGATACTTAGTTAGGAGCTTTCTCTGACCATAGTTACCGATATCAGTCAGGTATGGAGCCAATTTATAATCTGACTTTATTTTGTTGAAATATTTTAGTTTATTTAGTTGTGTGACCTTTATCTGCCAATCGTGTATGTATTCTTCTTTGGTTATTTTCCCTATTTCTTTTACTTTTGAGTGTCTGAATTGAATAGATGAGTTGAGTTGGTGTTTTTCCACTAAATGTATCATGGGGTTGCCCTCAGTGAGTCCTGCCCTGTATCTGAGAGCGCAGTGATGGTAACTCTCTGTCTGCGCGTCTGAGAGATGGAACCAGAACTTTACGGCTCTCTTCTGGATCTCCGATAGGAGAGGGAATCTGCCCCGTTCTGCCCGGCAACCCAGACTGGGGGCGTTTCTGTGAGTTCCCAGGATGTTTTTGCAGAACTCGAGGTGGAAAATTTCAGCCGGGGTTTTGTCCCAGATTTCGTAATTTAGTTTATATTTGGGCCCCCAGATTTCACAGCCGTAAAGAAGGATGGGTTTGATGATGCTGTCGAAGATTTTCAGCCACAGTTTGATGGGTGGGTTATATTTTTCTTATACTGTAATAAGCCCTACGTGCTTTATCAGTCAGATCATTTATTGCAGTGTCAAATTTTCCAGAGGCTGAGATTGTCAGACCCAAATAATTATAACAGGTGACATGATTAAGAATTGTTCCCCCAAGTGTAAATTTGTATTTTTTGTCAGTAAGGCGAGGTTTTTTCTGGAAGATCATGATTTTGGACTTGTCCATGTTGATGGGTAAGGCCCAGTCGCTGCTGTACTGGTCCAGAAGCGAGAGGCTTTGGTGCAGACCCTCTTCATGAGGAGACAGCAGCAGGAGATCATCAGCGTAAAGGAGGCTTTTGATTTCTCTGCCCTCGAGGGTCAGACCAGGACAAGAGGACTTCTCCAGAGCTGATGCCAGTTCATTAATATAGATATTAAAGAGAGTCAAGCTGAGGCTGCAGCCTTGACGGACGCCTTTAGTTTGACTGAAATAATCAGTACGTTTGTCATTAATTTTTACCCTGCATTTGTTCCCATTGTATATATCCTTTATGATGTCATATGTCCTTCCTCCTATTCCACTTTGGATTAGCTTTAGGAAGAGTCCATTATGCAATACCGAATCAAAGGCTTTTTTAAAATCAATGAAGCAGCAAAATATTTTCCCTTGTTTTGTTTGTTGGACGTGTTTTTGTACGAGTGTGTGGAGTGTGTAAATGTGATTTGATGTTCTCTGTTTAGGCATGAATCCAATCTGACAGCTGTTTAGGGTCTTGTGTTCTTGGAGGAACTGGACGAGCCTGTCGTTGATGATGGAGCAGAAGAGTTTGCCCAGGTTGCTGCTCACTGTAATGCCCCTGTAATTATTTGGGTCGTACTTCTCACCCTGTTTAAAGATTGGTGTAATCAAATTTGCTTTCCATATCTCAGGAAAGTGTCCTGCCTTTAATAAAAGATTGAATAATTTGAGAATTGCATCTGTCAATTTGGGGCTGCTGTGTTTCAGCATCTCATTTGATATTAAATCCACGCCGCAGGATTTTTTATTTTTTAGGAATTTCATCTTGTCTGTCAGTTCGTTCAGTAATATGGGCTGGTCTAACGAGGTTAGCTGGTCTTTTACAGTGTGTTCCAGGTTATAGAGTTGGGAGGTCAGGTGTTTTTGGGTGAGGGTTGGCTCGTTTTGGGAATAGAGTTTTCCAAAATGTTCAGTCCAGATATTTGGGTCATTGATGGGGATGTGTTTAGGTTCTTTTGGTTTATCTAATTTATTCCATAATTCCCAAAAAGAGTTCTGATCTACTGCCTCCTCGATCTTATTAAGCTTTGCTTTCATGTGATCTGCTTTTTTCTGTATTAGCATCGACTTGTATGTTTTGAGGGTTTGCTGATATTTGTCTCGAGTTTGTTGGTTTGCAGGGTCTCTATGTTTTATATTTGATAATGCTCTTAATTCTTTTCTTAATTTTTCGCATTCTTTATCGAACCAATCTTTAGCAATTTCTTTCTTACATCTATATTTTTTTCTTTTTCTCAGGGCTTTTCTGGCCACAGTATAAAATATTTAATTTAATTGATGGGTTGTCAAATTGATAGTTTTTTTGTCTTCGCTAAATGAAGTAGATAGAAATGAGTCTATCATGTTGTGGACCCGAGTGCTGTGGAGCTGGGCTTCATACTGGGCCGGACTGTCTTTACCCCATATAAATGTGGAGGGGAGGGGGTGCAGTTTAGCCTTCGGGTCTGAAGGCCGGAGAATCGCGGATCTGTTCAGGCTGAGGACTGTGTGACTGTGGTCTGATAATGGTAGCTGTTGGTTCTGCCGTTAACTATATACAGGCCCAGACTCTTGCAGAGCTGGAGGACTTGTTTTCCGTGCCTATTTATCATGTTGTCATAATTCTGACGGGCCTTCGTGAAGTGTTTCCGCTGATATATATGTGAATTGTGAATGTATTTGTCTCCATCTGAGGTAATGTAATCCGCTTCCTTCCCCGTTCTAGCGTTCAGATCCCCCATTAACAGAACCGATCCGACAGATTGAAAGTAAACGATCTCTGACTGTAGGGTTGGGAAGATGTCTTCATTATAATAAGGAGACTCGTATGGGGGGGATGTATGTGGCACACAGGTACATGTCCTCATCTAAACACAGAAGCTCTTTCTGAAGTTTTAACCAAATATGTGTTTTCCCTTTTTTGACAGGCTGAATATAATGCCACAAATGATCTTTAAACCAAACTATGATTCCTCCTGAATCTCTTCCGTTTTTAATGTTAGGCTGTTTGATTGAAGGGATTCGTAGCTCTCTGTAGTTTGGAGGAGTACAGATTTTGGAGTCTAAACGACACCATGTCTCAAGTAAAATAATTATATCTGAACTATATACAATATTAACAAAATCAGGGTTAGTAGATTTCTCCCCAAAAGTAGAAGAGAACATCCCCTGAATGTTATAGCATGTTATTTTAAACGATGACATTGACATTGAATAATGGATTTACCAGAAAAATGTATGAAATTCATGACCCAATAATGTTTTAAAATATAGAGTAATAAGTTAGAAAGGTAATATAGAGGATATATAAAATTATGGTGAATCGATCAATTTTACACATTGAATTAAAAAAAAAAAAGTGATTAAGAAATAATGGTCATTCTTGACAGACACACTATAAGTATTTAAGCTAACATATTGTCACAAATAATCTCCAGCATGTGTTTGATCTGGATCAGGTCAGTGTCAGCTCTACCTGTTCCTGCCACTACAGCGGCGTAGCTGTCCATCGGTCGGACTCTCTCACGCTCAGGGGGTGTTCTCTGAGGCCGTTTCAGGGCTGACTCCTTGATGGTTTTAGCGAACAGTCTCATGCCCTCGCGATGGATGTGGAGACGGTCATATAGATGCTCATGGGTGATGCGCTGATGGTTGGCTATGTGAACGTTCGGCGTTGAAGCACAGATGTTGGCTATCTCCGCGTTGATTGTGTTGATGATCCTTTGAGGGACGTCTCTGCGGGGTAGAAGGGTTGAGATGATGACCTTGGCTCCGGGGTAGATCCTGCTGGCTGTTTTCACCACGTTGGACAGGGCTTTAGTGACGTCCACCCTCGCACTGCGGTCGTTTGTTCCGGTGTGGAGGATGATGTGTGACGGTGCACCCAGCACTCCCTCTCGCAGCAGTCTCAGAGCAGAGTGTGAGGTGGGACACCAGAACTTCTTCACCGATCTGCCAGGAAACAGACGTCTGTGGTCAAGATGGCGGCCGTTGGAGTCACAGAGGATGACGATGTTGTCTTTACTCGCCTGTCCTCTGCCGCTGCTTGTGGAGGGTGTAGTTGGTGGACGGTATGGTGGGATGCTGCTGCTGACTTTCCTCTGAGGGGCTTGATGAGATTGTGAGGTTGCAGGAGTGGAGGAGCTCTGTGATGGTGTCCTGACACACTGCTGATGTGTAGCTGTGGTTAGGATGCGTTCAGGAGTAAAGGAGCTGTTTGATGTGTTTGCTGACACTTCTGATGTTGGGATGTGTTCTGGAGAGGAGGCACTGTGTGTTTGAGTGCTGACACACTGCTGATGTTGTTTTGTGTGCAGCTGGTTTCTGGTTTCTTCCAGCAGTCTCTCCAGTGTGTGTCCGTGTTGCTCTCTTCTATCCAGCTCTTCTCTCACCCTCCTCAGCTCCTGTCGCAGCTCCTGGTTGGCCTCCTCCAGATGTTTAACAGCCGAGGAGAGCTGTTGTAGTTGTTGATGGCTGGTCATATTCAGGAGCTGGTGGATGTTGTTGGTAGTTTCCTCTTTAAACAAGTAGTAGTCCTGCTCCAGCTCTGCGATGTTGTCTTTCAAGGCCTTTATCTTGGAAGATGCAGGAGTGCTGATGTGTCTGTCTGTCAGAGGAGATCTTGAGCCTGGGTCAGTGTTTGAGTCAGTTGTGTTGCAGAGTCCCTCCTCTGTGTTTATCTTCACTTCAGGATCTTTCTTAATCTTCTGAACCTCCACTCTAAAGTTTCTGAAGTTCCTCTGGAATTCATTGAGGCTGTTTTCTGGTCCCTGGACCATGACGTTTCCGTTCTGATACAGGTTCACTATCAGCTTTGTGTCGTTGTCTCCTTCCAGAGTGAGCTGTCTGCCTTTGCTGATGCCTCCTTTCCTTCTGCATGTCATGGCAGAGCTGAGGATGGTGTGCCAGGCTGATGGGTGTTCAGTGAAGAACAGCAGGTTACACCGGACTCTGTTGTCTTCTGGTCCACTGTAGTCAGACAGCAGTAACTCTGGGTTCTCTCTCAGGATTGTCTCTATCTTTAGTAGATTTAAAGGGTTAGTTCACCCAAAAATGAAAATTCTGTCAGTATTTACTCACCCTCATGTTGTTCCAACCCCGTAAGACCTTCGTTCATCTTCGGAAAACGAATTAAGATATTTAAGATATTAAAATCGCTCCTGCATACTAGTCCATAGGCTTCTTGAGGGACTGGCTCTTGCCGTCCCCGAAAAGTCATAAAAGACATCGTTAAAATAGTCCAAGTGACTACAGGGGCTCAATCTTAAGTTTATCAAACGACGAGAACACTTTTGTGCGCAAAAAACAACAAAAATAACAAATTTATTTCAACTATTCGTTTATTTCTCCCTCTGCGCGAGTCAGCTAACTAGTTTAATAGCGTAAGCTTCTGTTATTGTACGTCACACGCATCACACACACATGACCAGCGTCGACCAATAGTGAGCCTACGTGTGACGTAGCTCTACGCAATCACACTACGTTAACGGACTAAAGGCTTATGGAGAAGGAAGTGAATAGTTGAAATAAAGTCGTTATTTTTGTTGTTTTTTTGCGCACAAAAGTGTTCTCGTCGTTTGATAAACTTAAGATTGAGCCCCTGTAGTCACTTGGACTATTTTAACGATGTCTTCAATTACTTTTCGAGGACAGCAAGAGCCAGTCCCTCAAGAAGCCTATGGACTGTATGCAGGAGCGATTTTAATATCCTAAATATCTTAATTTGTGTTCCGAAGATGAACGAAGGTCTTACGGGGTTGGAACAACATGAGGGTGAGTAAATACTGACAGAATTTTCATTTTTGGGTGAACTAACCCTTTAACTTCTGCTGGGTATATTATCTCCAGCTCCTCTTCATTTTTGTAAAATGCCTCTGCTTTAGCTTGGCCCATGTTGTTCTCAACTGAAATAAGTGCCACAGAATGTTAGCTTGGCTAGCAGTTAGCTTGATATGTTGAGTTTCTATGCAGATTTTAGGTGATGACAAAAAAATTAAATCTTTTTCAGAGGTCTTACCTTCAAAATCTTCTGCCTCTTTTGTTTACAATTCAGTTTCCAATCATCTAACTACAGGTTGAGTCATAAAAAACTTACATTTTCTGGCAAAAAAGTTGTTGATGTCAGGAGCTCATATTTTTGCTGCCAACTGTCACCGGAACTCTCTCACTCTCGGACTCTTACACACTGTTTCTAATGTATTGTACGTAGTGGGGACCTGTAGTGTGTCAGGAATGCTATATAACCCCCATAAATGCACACACTTCCTACAGGTTTAGCGTAGTGGGGACCTTGTCTTGTAAGTAATCAATTATAACAAATTTTTGTAACTCTTTTGTTATAGGCTACATGCAGCAATGATGATGAAGACATGGTGATAAAGAACTGCTCTGGAGATTTTGGAACAACTGTTGCCTGCCCCGAACTCTGCCTGTTTTCTGGATTATCCCTTTGCTCTGTCTCTCTATCAGTCTGTCCGTCTCTATCAGTCTGTCCGTCTCTCTATCAGTCTGTCCGTCTCTCTCTCTATCAGTCTGTCCGTCTCTCTATCAGTCTGTCCGTCTCTATCAGTCTGTCCGTCTCTCTATCAGTCTGTCCGTCTCTATCAGTCTGTCCGTCTCTCTATCAGTCTGTCCGTCTCTATCAGTCTGTCCGTCTCTCTATCAGTCTGTCCGTCTCTCTATCAGTCTGTCCGTCTCTCTGTCAGTCTGTCCGTCTCTATCAGTCTGTCCGTCTCTCTATCAGTCTGTCCGTCTCTCTATCAGTCTGTCCGTCTCTCTCTCTATCAGTCTGTCCGTCTCTCTATCAGTCTGTCCGTCTCTATCAGTCTGTCCGTCTCTCTATCAGTCTGTCCGTCTCTATCAGTCTGTCCGTCTCTCTATCAGTCTGTCCGTCTCTATCAGTCTGTCCGTCTCTCTATCAGTCTGTCCGTCTCTCTATCAGTCTGTCCGTCTCTCTATCAGTCTGTCCGTCTCTCTCTCTATCAGTCTGTCCGTCTCTCTCTCTATCAGTCTGTCCGTCTCTCTATCAGTCTGTCCGTCTCTCTCTCTATCAGTCTGTCCGTCTCTCTATCAGTCTGTCCGTCTCTCTATCAGTCTGTCCGTCTCTCTCTCTATCAGTCTGTCCGTCTCTCTATCAGTCTGTCCGTCTCTATCAGTCTGTCCGTCTCTCTATCAGTCTGTCCGTCTCTATCAGTCTGTCCGTCTCTCTATCAGTCTGTCCGTCTCTCTCTCTATCAGTCTGTCCGTCTCTCTCTCTATCAGTCTGTCCGTCTCTCTATCAGTCTGTCCGTCTCTATCAGTCTGTCCGTCTCTCTATCAGTCTGTCCGTCTCTATCAGTCTGTCCGTCTCTCTATCAGTCTGTCCGTCTCTCTCTCTATCAGTCTGTCCGTCTCTCTCTCTATCAGTCTGTCCGTCTCTCTATCAGTCTGTCCGTCTCTATCAGTCTGTCCGTCTCTCTGTCAGTCTGTCCGTCTCTATCAGTCTGTCCGTCTCTCTATCAGTCTGTCCGTCTCTCTATCAGTCTGTCCGTCTCTCTCTCTATCAGTCTGTCCGTCTCTCTATCAGTCTGTCCGTCTCTATCAGTCTGTCCGTCTCTCTATCAGTCTGTCCGTCTCTATCAGTCTGTCCGTCTCTCTATCAGTCTGTCCGTCTCTATCAGTCTGTCCGTCTCTCTATCAGTCTGTCCGTCTCTATCAGTCTGTCCGTCTCTCTATCAGTCTGTCCGTCTCTCTATCAGTCTGTCCGTCTCTCTGTCTGCCTCGTTTTGACCCTGCCTGTACGACACTGTTTAATAAAGCTGCAAATGGATTCTTCTGTGTTCCGTGAGTCATTACATTATGGCAGAGTCTTCAAAATTTACTGTCCTCCCGTCTTTTAAACTAAACGTACGTTTAGATGTAATTGTATATATAGTTATGTTTATTTAATATAATTTTAAAAAGAAGCATAAACACAACGAGGGGTGTCTGTTTTATCTAACTCTCTCTCTCTCTATAAGTCTGTCCGTCTCTCTCAATTCAATTCAATTCAAATTGCTTTATTGGCATGACTGTACATATTACAATATTGCCAAAGCTTGTAACACATAGCATAGTGAAGACATCAATAAAAACAAAGTATTATAACAACTTAAATTGAAATGTACAAATTAAATTAATTGCAAAAAATAACAGTGTAACAGATTATACATTCTATGAACGTTTGATACCACAGTGTTTAACATACATATATACACACATACACACATTACTGAGGGTCACTGTGGTGGACATTAGGGAGACACACTGAGGTCACACATTCACACACATTCACCTACTGTCTCTCAGGCTGTGGCACGCACACACGTATCTGGCAGCCAGTGCTGCGGTCTGTCCCTCTCCTAGTAAGATCTTTATCTGCTCTACTTCAGTCATGGCTGTAAAGTTCTGTATTAGTTTATTAAGTTTTTTGAAGTAGAGGTCTCTAATCGAGCTGTATTTGTGGCAGTGGAGGAGGAAGTGTGTGTCTCTGTTTCGATTTCTCCTGTCCTACACTGAACACACACCCTTTGCTCTCGGGGTAGCCAGCTCTTTCTGTGTCGGCCGGTCTCGATGGCTAGACTGTGTTCACTCAGCCTGTACTTGCTCAGGATCTGTCTCTGCTTTGTGTCTCTCACACTCTGGAGATATTCCTCCATTTCATAATTTGATTTCAGATTTCGATAGAATTGTAGTTTACTTTGTGTTTTGGTTTCCTGATCCCAATGTTCCAGATATGTATTTTTAGACTGTTTAGTAATTTGGTTTATTCTGATGTGTGTGTGAGGAGCAGTGCTGGTCTGAGACTGGTGAGTGTTAGTACGGTTAGTCGGGTTAGTGAGTCTCAGGACCAGCTGACTGAGAAGACTCTTTTCGGGGTTCAGTTCTTGGGTCTGTAATGCTTTAAAATGTAGCGATTCTGTGGGACTTGATTTTAGATGCATCCAGAATTTGAGGGATCTTTTTTGCATATTAATAATCAATGGGAATCGGCCTAATTCTGCCCTACACGCATTATTGGGTGTTTTCCTTTGTAGTTTTAGTATCATTTTGCCGAATTCTGTGTGTAGGGCTTCTGTTGGATGTCTGTCCCATCTAGTGTAGCTCTGATCACTGAGTGGACCCCACACCTCACTTCCATACAGCGCAATGGGCTGAATCACACTATCAAAGATTTTACACCAGATTGGAATTGGTAATTCAGAGTTTTGGAATTTCTTCTTAATGGCGTATAGAGCTCTGCGAGCTTTATCTTTAAGAGCATTCACTGCCAGACTGAAACTCCCCGATGCAGTGATGACCAGGCCGAGGTAAGTGTACTGCATCGTGTGCTCTAGGCCGGTGCTGCCTAGACTGAACTCTCCGTCCGTCTCTATCAGTCTGTCCGTCTCTCTATCAGTCTGTCCGTCTCTCTATCAGTCTGTCCGTCTCTATCAGTCTGTCCGTCTCTATCAGTCTGTCCGTCTCTCTATCAGTCTGTCCGTCTCTCTCTCTATCAGTCTGTCCGTCTCTCTATCAGTCTGTCCGTCTCTATCAGTCTGTCCGTCTCTATCAGTCTGTCCGTCTCTCTCTCTATCAGTCTGTCCGTCTCTCTATCAGTCTGTCCGTCTCTCTCTCTCTATCAGTCTGTCCGTCTCTCTATTCAATTCAATTCAGAAAGCTTTATTGGCATGACAAAAAATACATTTTGTATTGCCAAAGCGTCTGTAGATGCGTGGAAAACAGAGGAGTCGTTGGTAACTTTATGACAAACTCACTTTAATGTCATCTTACATGAAGTTCCTGAACATACTAACTAAACTCCGCCCCCTAACCTCGCGCTCTCCTTTACTGCTCCCGTACATCTAGGAATAGATGCGACACCCCAATATTCTACATCTTTCTTCTTTTTTTTTTTTTTTTTTTTTTTTAACAAGGGAAAGGATTGAGAAAAAAAAATAGCAACATGTAACATATTCTCAGATCTATTTTAAACACTGCGTACTGAGAAATCAATCAGTGTGTAACAAAGTCTTTGAACCTTGAATTAGGCTTGGACACCCTTCCCGATCGAGTGACAACAAGCGAAGCTCGATTCTCTTGCCTGGAGCTGTCGCTGCTTTGTGGCGACGGCATATCACATCCATTTTCTGAAGTGTCATGTGACATTACAGTACATGGCCTTGCTTGGGGTTCTGGAGAGATCACGGGCATGGACGTGATGGTGGTCTCCGGACAGTATGATTCAGTCACCCGTAGAAGGTGACGGCGGTTTCTTACAAAAGTCTTCCCATGAGACTGGACCATATAACTGTTAGGTTGAATAGCATTTCCTGAAACTGTGGCCAGCTTGTCAAACCCACGCGTCGTTTCCATGCGTACCGTCTGCCCGGGCTCCAGCGGCGAAAGACGTCTGGCAGATTTATCATGGCTGATCTTCCCTTTTTTTCTGAGTTCTAACAAAGCAGCCTGGACATTAGTCTGAACTTTCGGTGTGAGCTGGGATGGTACCATGGGAATCAAGGACCTGGTGCGTCGGGACAGTAGACGTTGTGCCGGAGAAGGCATGCCGTCTCTGGGTGTGTTGCGCAAGTTGAGCAAAGCTGCATGGATGTCAGAACCGTCACGCGCACACTTTTCTAGAAGATGCTTTGCAGACCTGACAGCACGTTCCGCCAGACCATTTGACCTAGGGTAATTGGGACTGCTCGTGACATGCTGAAAGTCCCACTGGTGAGCAAAGCTCTTGAAATCCCTGCTTGAAAATGATGTTGCATTGTCAGTCATCAACTGGTAAGGGATCCCATGAACAGCGAATTGCCGTTTCAATAATCTGATCACAGCATTACTGGAAAGGTTCGGAAGGACCTCATACTCCCACCAACCAGAGTACGAATCCACTAAGACCAGGTAAGTCTTCCCTGACCACTCGAATATGTCAGCTGCCGTGATGGACCATGGACTGTCTGGTATCTGGTGAAGTTGCAGAGGTTCTCTCATCTGATGCTGCTTTAGAGCATTGCATGGGGCACATCTGGAGACCTCCCTTTCAATATCACTGTATATTGTGGGCCAGAACATGGTTTCGCGTGCCCGTCGCTTAGTGGACTGAATGCCAGGATGACCTTGGTGGAGCTGTGTGAGGTAGTGTTTCTGGAGCGAGTGGGGGATTACATACCTCTGACCACGAAGAATCAAGCCATCATCCACAGTCAATTCATCTCTCATGGCATAGAACGGACGGATGTCATGTGGAACGTCCTTGTACGAGTCAGGCCAGCCAGTGAAAATCGTGTCTGCGAGTCGCTTGCAGGCAGCATCAGTCTGTGTGTTTTGCCTGAGTTCCTCAATCCTTCTAGATGACAGCACCCCTTCTAGAGCTAGCACATCATAGTCCTCGATGGTTTCAGGGCTATCAGTGGTGTGGAGGTGTGCACGTGATAGTGCATCCGCAACATACAGTTCACGGCCTCGTTTATAAATCACATTCAGATGATAACGCTGAAGTTTGAGCATCATTCGCTGGATGCGCACTGACGCTGTGTGAAGAGGCTTTCTCAGAATGGTTATGAGGGGTTGATGATCCGTTTCCACAGTCACTGGCCGGCCATAGATATAATCATGGAATTTTACACAGGCAAAGACTAGTCCCAAGAGTTCTTTTTCAATCTGTGCATAGCGCACTTCCGTGTCTGTGAGGGATCTCGATGCAAATGCAATAGGTCTGCCATCCTGAAGACAAACTGCTCCAAGACCATGCTGGGAGGCATCAGCAGATAAGGTCACAGGCTTGTGCACATCAAAATACTGTAGGACAGGTGGACTTGTCAGTTGTTCTTTAAGTGTGTCTGCAGCAGCAGCATGTTGTTCAGTCCAACACCATTGTGCATCTTGGCGCAGGAGCTGACGAAGGGGAGCCGTTATCTCGCTGTACCGATGGATGAATTTTGAGAGATAATTTGTCATGCCAAGAAACCTCTGCAAACCATGTTTGTCTTCTGGAGTGGGCATCTGGCGAATAGCCTTGGTTTTCTCTGGGTCGGGTTTGACACCTTTATCTGTAAGAAGGTGGCCGACATATGGCACCTCTGAGACCCTGAAACGACATTTTGTCGGGTTCAGCTGCATATTAATGGCTCTGACACGGTCTAACACACATTTGAGACGTTTGTCATGTTCTTCAACAGAAGAGCCCCAGATCAAGATGTCATCCACGACTATTTCACATGGCTGGCCTGCAAAGAGCTGTTCCATGCATCTCTGAAAAACTTCACTTCCAGTCGAGATCCCATATGGCATTCGTAGAAATCTGTACCTCCCGAATGGGGTCATGAAGGTTGTGAGTTTCGATGATTCCTCGTCCAAAGGGATCTGCCAAAATCCGCACCTTGCATCCAGAATGCTGAAAATCTTTGCCTGTGGCATATCAGCGATTACTTGCTCTACAGTCTTCAATGGGTGATATGGCCTCAGGAGAGCCTTATTAAGATGTACAGGGTCTATGCATATGCGTACCGAGCCATCCTTTTTGACAGCAGCTGCCATGGCAGACACCCAAAGGGTAGCCTCCTCCACAGGCACAATAATGCCCATTTTCGTCATTCTTTCCAGCTCTTGTGCAACTTTGTCTTTCATGGCCAGCGGGATCCTTCTGGGTGCACACACAGTCGGATGCACCGACTCATCCAGGCGCATGTGATATATGACTGGGAGCTTGCCAACAGTGTCAGAACGAAACAAGTCCTCATATTCGTCCATCTCGGGAGCCTGTTGCTGTATAGCATGTACTTCTGGGCTAAGTTGTATGAGATTTAACCTCATGCTGTCTGGTAAGCCTAATAGGCTCTTAACATTTCCATCTACTATGTGGAATTGCAATTTCCCCCCTGAGAGAACAAGGGTCACAGTGCCCAGTGTCTGAATTGTGTGACCACCGTAAGCTATCAGATTCACTCTGTGTGACTGATCAATTTGGGCATTTGAGTCAATGTGCTGTAATGTAGATAAAGACATAACATTGCATTTAGCCCCAGTGTCTATTTTCAGCTTAATCTGCTTGTTACAATTTGTTGTGAGAGAGGTGAATATTTCTCCTTTGTTTGCAGACAGGTCCACGCTTTCACAAAGAAAATCATCTTGGTGGAATTCACCTTCCACTGCATTTACTCTGTGTAGGTTTTTTTCACTAGATGGCGCCATCCTCCCGCCTGTGTATTGAGGCTTTGATCTACAACACTTGGCAAAGTGGTTCCATTTGTTGCATGAGTTACAGCGTTTATTGAAAGCTGGGCATTTGTTGCGCTCAAAATCATGCTCACCCCCACAATTGTTACATCGCCTTTTGTTGTGCTGCACTGCAAACACTTCAGCCTCCCTTTTAAGCTCCTTGGTACCCTTTTCAGAACGCTCAAAGAGCATGCAAATCCTGATTGCTGATTGCAATGTCAAGTCTTTTTCCCTTAACAGTTGAGAACGAACTGCATCATTATGTATGCCACAGACAATTCGGTCACGTACCAGTTCATCAGTTAGCTCTCCAAACTCACATTTTTTTTGCCAACAGTCTTAACGTGGCCACGTAGGACTGAATTCCTTCGTCAGGTTTTTGCATTGTGATATTGAAAGCGTGTCTGTCCATTATCACGTTCCGTTCTGGCAAGCATATCTCATCAAATTTTTTTATTAACACAGCAGGATCCTCTTTGTCCTCGCCCTCTTGAAAGTGAAATGACTCATATTTATCTAGTGCATCTGAACCGGCAAAGTTGAGGAGAGTGTAAGCTTGCACCTTTTTTGATTTGTCCGACAGTCCTGCTTTGCTGTACACGTCCCATTCTCTCTTGAATTTCAGCCAGTTGTTAGCGATGTCGTCATCAAATACGAGCGGTTCTATGCGCCGGAGACTTTGAGCCATGATTTCTCAGCACTCTCACTTCTGACACCATGTTGATGCGTGGAAAACAGAGGAGTCGTTGGTAACTTTATGACAAACTCACTTTAATGTCATCTTACATGAAGTTCCTGAACATACTAACTAAACTCCGCCCCCTAACCTCGCGCTCTCCTTTACTGCTCCCGTACATCTAGGAATAGATGCGACACCCCAATATTCTACAGCGTCAAAACAACATAGAAAATGATTTGGAACATTTAGTACACAAAATATTAAAACTGATATCATAAAACAATAATAATAATAAAATGAACAGATTAATAAATAAAATAAAATGGATTTAGAAATCATATATATATATATATATGTATATATATACATAAAAAGAAAAATATTGAACATTATATACATGTGTGTAGGTCTTAGGCTGTGAGTGAGTGTGTGTTTAGTGTATGTTTGCTGGTTTCTGGTCATCCCTCAGGATGTGGCAGGATGCTACAAATTTTGCAGCTATATTTGAGCATTTGGCTTTGAAGTTTTTGGGTCGGATTACAGGTGTTAATGAAGTTTTTGGGTCGGATTACAGGTGTTAAATTGGGGAAATATATTATTAATTTTGGGGTAATAGTGGTCTCTAATGTGTTCATATTTTGGGCATTCTGTGAGGAAGTGCAGCTCGGTCTCCGTCACTCCCAGGGTGCAGTGCGGGCAGAGTCTGTCCTCACGGGAGAGCCAGGTCTGTCTGCGCCGGCCTGTCTCGATGGCCAGGCTGTGCTCGCTGAGTCTGTACATCGTCAGGGTTTTCCTGAGTCTCACATCACTCACTGTGCTCAGGTAGTTCGCAACGGTGTACTCTCGATTTAGTGCCGAATAACATTCCAGTTTGTGTTGGTTTTTAATGGTGTTTGTCCAATGGGTGATGTACTTGTCTTGTTCTGTGTTGATAATTTGTGCGAGCCGAATGTGTGTGAGTGTGTGTCTGTGTGTGCTGAGGCGAGCTGATCTCTGCAGGAGAGAGCCCAGTCAGTCTCAGCACCAGCTGGCACAGGGGACTCCTCGCTACGCTCAGCTCTTGGTGTTTTAGGGCTTGGTAATGGTATGTGTTGGGGTCGCTTGTTTTTAGGTGTTTCCAGAATTTGATGGCTCTTTTTTGGATGTTTAGAAGGAGAGGGTATTGGCCTAATTCTGCCCTGCATCCGTTGTTTGGTGTCTTTCTTTGGACTTTGAGTATTCGTTTACAAAAATCTAAATGTAGAGTTTCAATTGGATGTTTTTCCCAGTTTAAGAGATCAAATTTGATAGAAGGACCCCACACTTCACTGCCATATAAAACAATTGGTTCAATTATGGATTTGAAAAGTTTGAGCCAAATTTGGATTGGGATGTCAATTTTGATTGATCTTTTTATGGCATAGAAAGCCCTTTGAGCTTTCTCTTTGAGTTCATTCACAGCCAAAGTAAAGTTGCCAGTTGGAGTTATTTTCAGGCCGAGGTAAGTGTATGTTTTTGTGCTCTCGATGGGTCTGTGTGATAGTGTGAATGTGTGTGTTGGTCCCTGAGATCTGGAGCGTTTCTGGAACATCATGACTCTAGTTTTCTGGAGGTTGACGGTCAGGGCCCAGGACTGACAGTAATCCTCCAGCAGATCCAGGCTGTCCTGAAGCCCCTCTTTAGTGGGCGACAGGAGGACCAGGTCATCTGCGTAGAGAAGACACTTGATCTCTGTGTCGTGTAGAGTGAGACCTTGAAAGGGGGCATGTTCTAATATATTGGCCAATTGGTTGATGTAAATGTTGAAGAGGGTGGGGCTTAAACTGCAGCCCTGTCTCACTCCGCGCCCCTGGGGGAAGAATTCGGTTCTTTGGTTTCCAATTTTAACAGCGCATTGGCTGGCTGTGTACATAGATTTGATCAAATCATAAAATTTCCCCCCTATTCCACTGTCGATGAGTTTGAGGTATAATCCTTTGTGCCAGATTGAATCAAAGGCTTTCTTAAAATCAATGAAACAAGCAAAAATTTGTCTTTTGTTTTGATGTACATATTTGTCAATTAGTGTTTGTAATGTAAAAATGTGATCGGATGTGCGACATTTTGGAAGAAAGCCGATTTGGCATTTACTCAAGGCATTGTGCTTCATAAGGAAGTCTAAAAGTCTGGTGTTTAAGACGCTGCAGAGAACCTTCCCCAGGTTACTGTTCACACAGATGCCTCGGTAGTTGTTGGGGTCTGATTTGTCTCCGTTCTTGTGGATGGGGCTGATGAGGCCCTTGTTCCAGATCTCAGGGAAGAACCCTACACACAGAACATCATTGAACAGTTTCAGCATGGCCAGTTTGAAGCTTTGGTCCGTGTGTTTCAGCATCTCGTTCAGGATGCTGTCGACACCACAGGCTTTCTTGGGCTCAAGGGCTCCTAATTTATCTTCCAATTCCTTCATTGTTATGGGGAAATCTAAAGGGTTTTGATTTTCTTTAATTGATCTTTCCAAATTGTCTAGTTTATTAGTTATTTCATTTTGTTTATAGTTTTGAATTTGAGTCGGGCTGTATAATTCTTGGAAGTGGTTTTTCCACTTCTCCCCGTCTTGGATTGCCAGAACTTCTTGATTTGGTTTGTATAATAATTTCCATTTATCCCAGAATTTGTGTGAGTTGATAGATTTTTCAATTTCTTCAAACTGGTTTTGCAAAAACTGTGCTTTTTTCCGTCGGAGTGTGGCTTTATATTGTTTTAATGCCTCACAGTAAAGAAGGCGGAGGTCCGAATTATCTGGTTGTCGGTGTTTTTGGTTTGATAAATTTCGTAGGTTTTTTCTCAGAGCCTTACAGTCCAAATCAAACCATTTGTCTGTATCTAAATATTTTTTCTTTGGTTTAACAATTGACAAATTACTTTTTTGTGCTGTTTTGTAGAATATGTAGTTTAGATCGTGTACTTCCTGATTGATGCCGAATTGATTTTTAGGGTATTCCTGTATTTGGAATGAATGGATGAGGGATTGTATTTCTGGAGATTCAACAGCAGTGCTGTAATTACTGGCACTGTTTTCTGTCCATTTGAAAGACATTAGTTTGCTCATTTGATGTGGGGTCCTAGTTGGTTTGGGTGATGTTTCAGATTGCTTTATATAGAGGATGATTTGGCTGTGGTCTGAGAAAGGTTTTAAGGGTTTGACTGTAAATGCTCTCAAAGAGGAAAGATCTAGGTCTGTGATGGCATAATCTACAGTGCTGTTCCCAAGAGCTGAGCTGTAGGTGTATCGGCCGAGCGAGTCTCCTCGCAGTCTCCCGTTGACGATGTACAGAGCCAGTCCTCGGCAGAGCTGTAGAAGCTGCCGTCCGTGAGCGTTCACGGTTTGATCGCAGTTTTGTCTGCTGGGGTAAGAAGGGTACAGGTTGTTATTGCCAGTTATGAATCTGGTGCCATGTGATTCAATGAAATTGAATTCTTCTCCTGTTCGAGCATTTAAATCTCCCATAAGAAGCACATTTCCCTGGGCCTGGAAATGGCTGATTTCTCTCTCTATGGTTTGGAAGGTTTCGTCTTGGAAATACGGAGACTCGAGGGGAGGAATGTAAATTGCACAAAGAAAAACAGGCTTAGATGCTGATATCATTCCTTTTTGTATTTTTAGCCACAGGTGGTATTGTTCTCTTTTTATTAATTCTATGGACAGTTCGGATCTGATCCATATGATCATCCCTCCCGAGTCTCTCCCTTGTGTGACTGATGTGAGTTTGACTGATGGTAGTATTATTTCTCTGTATCCTGAGGGACAGCCAGTGAACGCATCTCCTCTACACCAGGTTTCCTGTAAGATGATGACATCTAGGTCTTGAAGTTCTTTCATAAAATCAGAATTTCTACTTTTTAGGCCAAAAACTGAGGAGTTTAGACCTTGAATATTCCATGTTGAAAAACTAAGTGATTGCATCATAACCTTTTAAAATAATGTGTATGGTGTGTTTGCTATTTTGAGAAAAGAGATATTTGCAAAATTACAAAAGGGTAAGTTAAAACAGTGAATGATGGAAGTTATGGTTGGAACTCAAAACATTAACAATTCCATATGAAATGTACATTAATACTACTTTACACTGACATTTTTTTTTTTTTTACCACTGTCCACTGTGTGTTAGCAGGTGAGAGCAGATGATACTCAGCATGTGTTGGATGTCATGGAGTTCAGTGTTGGCTCGATCTGCTCCTCCGCTGACAGCTTGGGCGTAGCTCGGTCTGCTGGGCTGGGCCGGGCTCTGCTGTGGACGGGCTTCGGCTACTGGAGCTGTGGGGCTGTTGTAGGATGGTCTCGGTCTGTAGGGGTCCTGTCTGGGTGCTGCAGCTCGGTGTGGTGCTCTCGCTGGTGCTCCGCTCGGGGTTCTAGATGAGCTGTGCGTTGGGGTGAAGTTTGCTGGAGTGTGTCTCAGTGGATTGACTGGGTTAGGGCTGGTTCTGCTCCACCTGGGGCTGGTCTGGTTGGTCCTGTTTAGAGTGACATCTTTGAGTCTCTTTGCAAGGATATGTACCAGGTTCTTATAAAGGTGGACATGGTCGTATAGACATTCAGTGTTCAGGTCTGGGTGATGGGCCAGGTGGACGTTGGGCAGGAGGGCACAGTGTCTAGAGATGCTGGAATTTATTTTGTTTATTGTGTTGGGATGGAAATCTCTCCTCTGAAGTAAAGTGGACAGGATGATTTTAGAGTTGGGGAAAGTTATTCTAGCTTTTTCCACAACAGCTCTGAGGGAGTCAGACACTCGGTCCTGCTGGCTTCGCAGGTCGTTGGTGCCCGTGTGGATGATGATGTGGGTGGGTTGGCCTAGCTGTGACACTGTCAGGAGCTCCAGGGCTTTGTCGGTGGTGGGACACCAGAATTTAACAGCTCTGTGTTGGGGGAAAAGTTTCTTTACGTCAATGAATTTGCCGTTTGAGTCGATGAGTAGAGCTATTTCAGGTTCCTCTGTGCTGGTCGGTGCTGTGCTGCTGTGAGACGAGGGCTGATGTTGCTGGGTGGGGGGGCTGTGATGGCTGTGAGCGGTCTGGGTCGGGTCTCTCTGCGCTGACAGATGGGTGTTGATTCCCTGTGTGCGGTGACTCTGGGGTGGAGGGCAGTATTTGAGCTCTGTGGGTCTGCTCGGGTTCTGCTCTAGCCAGGAGGAGCTCTCTCAGCTGCTCTCTCAGGGCCTGGATCTCACTGCTCTGCTGCTCTCTCTCCTCCTGTATCTCTCTCAGCTGCTGCCTCATCTCTGCTGTGGATTGTTCTCTGTCCTCTAGTTTTAGTCTCAGTGCGGTCAGCTCACACTGATAGCTGTCCTTCTCTGACTGAAGCTGTCTCATTTGTTGTGTGAGGGCTGATAGTCTCTGTGTTAAGTGCTCTGTGTTCTGCTGGAGTTCAGTATGGGCTGCACATGTGTCTGACTGCTGCTGTCTCAGCACAGTTTCTCTGAGCTGCACCATCTCCATCTCCAGCTTGGTGAAGTGCTCCTGTAGGAGAGGTATAGCTTTGAGCAGGGAGGGTGAGGTGTGCTCAACAGTTTCTGCAGGAGTGGATCTGAGATCTGATGTGCTGTTAGGTGGATTCTGATCAGATGGCAAGCTTTCAGATGGTACAGCTTTCTCATGTTTCACAATTTCACTTATTGTTCTGTAGTCCGCCTGAAATGTTTTCAGGTCCCCCTGTATCATGACTGTGCCATTTTTATAGATGTTCACAGTTATTGCTGTGCTGTCAGGGTCATTTGGCTCTCTGATTTTGACTTTCCAGCCATTACATATGCCTTCTTTCTTTACATAGGGGTAATGCTGGATGATGGCTTTATGCCAGGCTCTGGGGTCATCAGAAAAGAAAATGAGGTTGCAGACTTCTCCTGTTTTGAACAGGTCTGCAAACAGAGTCTCAGGGTTGTTTGACAGAAGTTTCTGCTTAAAGATTTTCCTTGCGGTGTCAGATTTCACCTCAGAGGGGTACTGTATGGTGGTGAGGGGGGAGCTCATCTGCATATGGCAGTGGGCTGATTGCAGCTGCTGCTCTGATTGGCTGATTCTCTCTGCCTCAGTTAAATTGATACATTAGCCGCGTTTCCACTGCCGGGCTAGGGCTGGGCCAGAGCTAACAGCGAGCCGGGCCGAGCTAGTGGCCTCGGGCCTCAAGCACCGGGCTTGCGTTTCCACTGCCGGGCCAGTAGCCCCACAGCTCTGCCCCAGACCCCACCCCTAACACGCCTTTCAGGATCAAACGTCACAAAACCCAACCCATTTCAGCGGGTATTATGAATTAAAATTTATTTTTTAAATTAGGAAGATAGCATGTATATTAACTCAACTGCCGTAGTGGCTGCAATAGTGTCCCGAGACCAGTACAGGCGATTCTCCATTTCAAGCAGCGATTTTTTGCGCGATATAACAAGTAGGACTGCGGGCACGTTTTCAAGTTATTCATTAATCGTTAACCGAGGCCCATCGGTTATATATATATATATACTATACTCGGTGCATAGTGTGCGCGCCGCAACCTCGAGATACAGAGTAAATTTTTAACACCTTTAATAACTGATTGGACCCCATTTGAAACGAAATTAATTTATAGAAATAAAACGCAGCAAGTACGGAGCAGTTAAAGCCCATATTTCCATCACCCTTTAAACTGAAATTGCCAATTAAAAATAAGCAAAACGTCCATTTCACAAAAACTCCGTGTCTGCAAATAATAATAATAATAATAACCATCATCATCATTATTGTAACATTTTATTAGGCTGCATATGTAGAAGACGTCTTTATCCAAAAAAGGAACAGAGCACAAATAAACACAATATTTTTGACAAATATCAGCGCATATCCAGTGTGTGTGGAGCACGCACTGATGGCTGCGAGACGCCCATGTGAACAGTTTCATTGCATTTCTTTCAGTGGAAACAACTTAAAATACTCTTTAATTTCTGGTCATACAGAAAATAATAATACATTATTCGCAAATACATTTATTTATAACAAGAAAACGTTGTGCTTTAACAATTAATCAAGGCGCGCTTCATGATCTCCGTGAACTGAAGCGCGAGACCTGAAACAGCCACCGCATTCGAATTTGTTCGTTTTAAATTGGACATTTAAAGCTTTAGTCTACAGGGGTTATATCCTTTGTAGATTAAAGCTTTAAATGTCCAATTTAAAACGAACAAATTCGAATCGAAAGCCAATATCTTCTATGTTTATGTAGCTTAATTTCTCTCTAAATGTGCATCCGGAGATGGAGATATGTTTTTAGCCGAAAATCATTTAGAAAACAATAGTTTATTAATAAACAATTAATGCCTCGTTATTTTATATTATTTTATTATCAGACACATTTATTATAGCCTATAAATCACCCATAAATCCCCTTTCTGTAGGCTGTGGTTACGGCTCTTCTCATTCAGCACTGCGGGGAAAATATCATTTCCAGGTTCTAATTTGGCCTCAGAAAACCAGTAAAATATATATTTTTTTTCATATTAATTTGTCAAATATTTTAAATGTTTAAGGGGCAAAAAAATCAAACAAATATCTGAAAATTCGTCGATATGTAGCTATATATAGCCTTTGTTGCGCAGCATTTGGCATAGGCCTACAGTTCAAATTAAAATGTTATGCAATTTTAAACGGTTAATCGGTTAAACATGGACACCCCTGTGCATCTTGCTTCAGATCATAACGTTCCTTAACACCGATAAACTCCGCCTTTTACCTTGAACACGCCTCTAGCCCGAGCTGGCCCCCTCTGGCCCAAGGTATTCGACGGGCCAGAAATCCTGGCCGTTGGCCCTGAGGAAGCCCCGATCAAGCCCCGGAAGTGACAGTGGAAACGCGACTGGCCCTGGCACGCACTAGCACGGCCCGGCCCTGGCCCGGCAGTGGAAACGCGGCTATTGAGGGCCAGAGTGTGGGTTAGCCATAGCTTTAGCTTTTTTAGCATTTCTAGCTTATAGAAGTATAGAAGATCAATTTTATGCCCTTAAATTTTGGGGAAAATAAGCAAACAAGCTAAAAAAGTGTGTCCAGTGCAGTTTTGGTTGTACTCACTGCTTTTTCCTCTTTGAATAGGTGGTTCTTTTCCAGTTTTAAGCTTTCCCTCCAATTTTCCAGTAGTCCTGTTGCTGCAAGTCTGATCTTCTGATCCTCTGTTTTGATTATTTGTGGTTAAAAGCAAAAATACTGAATTTTTTAAGTTATTTTCATCAAAATTCACGTCTGTGCATCTTGTTCTTCTAGAATTTGTAGATTTTATGTACTTTTCTTTTCTCAAAATAGCAAAAAAAGAAGAAAATCTAAGAGCTCATGGAGATCATGGCTTCTCTTCTTCTCTCTCTCTCTCTCTATCAGTCTGTCCGTCTCTATCAGTCTGTCCGTCTCTCTATCAGTCTGTCCGTCTCTCTCTCTATCAGTCTGTCCGTCTCTCTATCAGTCTGTCCGTCTCTATCAGTCTGTCCGTCTCTCTATCAGTCTGTCTCTCTCTCTATCAGTCTGTCCGTCTCTCTCTCTATCAGTCTGTCCGTCTCTCTCTCTATCAGTCTGTCCGTCTCTCTATCAGTCTGTCCGTCTCTATCAGTCTGTCCGTCTCTCTATCAGTCTGTCCGTCTCTCTCTCTATCAGTCTGTCCGTCTCTCTATCAGTCTGTCCGTCTCTCTATCAGTCTGTCCGTCTCTATCAGTCTGTCCGTCTCTCTATCAGTCTGTCCGTCTCTATCAGTCTGTCCGTCTCTCTATCAGTCTGTCCGTCTCTATCAGTCTGTCCGTCTCTCTATCAGTCTGTCCGTCTCTATCAGTCTGTCCGTCTCTCTCTCTATCAGTCTGTCCGTCTCTATCAGTCTGTCCGTCTCTCTATCAGTCTGTCCGTCTCTCTCTATCAGTCTGTCCGTCTCTCTATCAGTCTGTCCGTCTCTCTCTATCAGTCTGTCCGTCTCTCTCTCTATCAGTCTGTCCGTCTCTCTATCAGTCTGTCCGTCTCTATCAGTCTGTCCGTCTCTCTATCAGTCTGTCCGTCTCTATCAGTCTGTCCGTCTCTCTCTCTATCAGTCTGTCCGTCTCTATCAGTCTGTCCGTCTCTCTATCAGTCTGTCCGTCTCTCTCTATCAGTCTGTCCGTCTCTCTATCAGTCTGTCCGTCTCTCTCTATCAGTCTGTCCGTCTCTCTATCAGTCTGTCCGTCTCTATCAGTCTGTCCGTCTCTATCAGTCTGTCCGTCTCTCTATCAGTCTGTCCATCTCTATCAGTCTGTCCGTCTCTCTATCAGTCTGTCCGTCTCTATCAGTCTGTCCGTCTCTCTATCAGTCTGTCCGTCTCTCAAATTCAAATTCAAATGAGCTTTATTGGCATGACTTATACAGTATTGCCAAAGCATTGGCCATTACATAGGCAATGAACAAATAATCAGTAAATGAATTAGTAAACAAATGCATGAAATACATGCATATATATCAGAAAACAAACAAACAAACAAAATAAATAAATAAATAAACAAACAAACAAACAAAAAAACACGTTTTTTTTTTTTTTTTTTTTTTTACCAACATTCTGACTTTAGTTTTGTCCACTGGCTGACTCTCGTAGTTTGTGACAGGCTGTTACATAGTCTGCTGCTGTTGTGATTGAGCTGGAGTTTTCTCCCAAAATATGAATTAATTTTTCTGAATTTGGCAATGCCATAAAATTTGGATCTAGTTGTTGGAATCTAGAGAAATAGTCTGATCTAATGCTGTGATAATGATCACAGTGAATGAGGAAGTGTTCTTCTGTCTCTACCTCTCTCTGAGAGCACAGTGAACATAGTCTCAGCTCTCGCGGCTGCCATCTCTGCCGGTGCCGTCCTCTCTCTACGGCCAGACTGTGGTCACTCAGCCTGTATCTGGTCAGGGTCTTTCTCACTTTATGCTCTTTCACACAGCTCAGGTATTCTGCTGGTTTATAATCTCTTTTGAGGTTTAAATAGAGTTCCATCTTCTTTTGTGATTTAGTAGCATCTTTCCAATAGTTAATGTAATTTAGTTTTTGTAGTTGTATAATCTGGTTGGGCCAGCAGACAGTGCTGTGCGGGTCGGGCTGTAGTTTGAGCATCAGCTGTGAGAGTGCACTCCGGGGCCGGTTCTGCTCCTGACACCGCAGGGCTTCGGCCTGGTATGAGCTCTGTCCGTCTCTCTATCAGTCTGTCCGTCTCTATCAGTCTGTCCGTCTCTCTATCAGTCTGTCCGTCTCTATCAGTCTGTCCGTCTCTCTATCAGTCTGTCCGTCTCTATCAGTCTGTCCGTCTCATCTCTCTATCACTCTGTCCGTCTATTATATTTGGTCTCGACTCTTACACACTGTTTCTAATGTATTGTACGTAGTGGGGACCTGTAGTGTGTCAGGAATGCCATATAACCCCCATAAATGCACACACTTCCTACAGGTTTAGCGTAGTGGGGACCTTGTCTTGTAAGTAATCAATGGGCTCTATGCACGGCGGTATTTCCGGTGAAGGATTAAGGATGCTATGGAATTAATTTTGAGCCAATAAAAATGAACGTAACTTTTCAAGAAATCAACGAAAATATAAATTGAAACTGAAAAAAATATCTTTGAAACTGAAAAAGAATAACTCACTAGCAAATTTATTGACTTCGTTTTTAGTACACTGCATTTTTTGCTAACTATTTCTCATATTTCTTTTGCTGATCTGAACTTACAAATGCACTTCTAGAGTTTTCATTTACGCTTCTGACATTTTCGTTTACGCTTCTGAAGTTTTCGTTCGCAATTCTGTCCCATACCTACCGTGTGGGCGGGCTTAACAGCGGTTTGCTCTCATTGGCTAGTGAGATTTGGATTGACAGATCCTTGAACCGGAAGGAGAGACTTCAGCGGCGCGAATTTTGGGATCTGTAGACATTCTCTGGATCTGTGTCTAACAACAGTAGCAACACTGTGATATTAAAGCACATCATCGATCAATATTAATAAAACCGAGATGAGTAATAATCAGGAGCGGCACGGAGCGTCATCAACATCCTCAACTGCAGGGCATTCGAGGCAGCCCGAGGTAACGTTAAGTTTAATATCAAATCCATAGACAAATCTAGAAACAAGTTCCCTATCGAGGGAACTCAAACTGCGTCCAAGTGACACTTTGGGGGAACGCCCCTCAGCGTAGCGTCTCTGAAGCATGAATGAAACTAAGCCAATCTCCGATTGGATCAACGTGATGACGTGATGTGTGACGACACATAGGCGGAAGCATATATAAGGAACCGGCACACACAACATGTCAGCTTTCTGTTCTTCAGCTAAGCGCTCTCCGTGACTGTCAGTCTTATTTATTGTTTGTCTGTCTAAGCAAGTATATCTCCCTAAAATCTGATAATGGCGAGTGTGAATTTCAGGCGGTGTGTGCACCCTTGCCCTCGCTACATCACGGGCGGGGACACACACCAACTGTGTACACATTGTCTGGGAATGCAGCACGCGCAGGCAGCTCTCGAGGGAGCTGCTTGCGAGCATTGTGAGGCTTTACCGCTCCGCGTGCTGCGTTCCCGGCTGGCCCTTTTCAATGAAGAGGGTCAGCCTCGTGAGCCCCGTGGTGCGGGACCCGCGACGCTCTTCATGGGGCTCGCAAATGGATCTGTCTGGGGATCCCGAGGCTGCTGAGGCACCTTCTCGGGATTCATCGGACAGTTCCGATGCCCTCGAGCCTCGCGCAGAAGCCCGCTCGGCGGCTTCTTCTGCGCGAGTCGAGGATCCGATGCTTGAGCTGTCTGCTTCCGAGGAGGTGGACGTGCTCAGCATCGAAGGGGGCGGGGACTTCGGGGATGACTCGCCACCCCGTGTCCCCACATATGAGGAGCTGGTAGAGGTTGTTTCCCGTGCAGTGGCTCATTTAAAGATCGATTGGCCACAAGAAAAGCAGGAAGTGCAAGTTAAAAGCAAATTAGATGAGCGCTTCCTGCAGCACAGGGAACAACCTCATCATCGGGGCTTACCGTTTTTTCCCGATTTGCATACTGAGGTGTGTAAATCGTGGAAGAAACCCCATTCTTCTCGTGTTTCCAATCCCACTATATTAAAATATAGTAATATCATGGGGGCACGAGAGAATGGTTATGGGATGATGCCGCGGGTTGAACAGCCTTTGGCTAATTATTTATCACCTGAGTCGGCATCATCCTTTAAAGCCCCGGTGCTGCCCACCAAGCCATGCAGAGAAACATCTTCACTGGTGGGCAGGGCATATATGGCTGCGGGTCGGGCTGGTGCAAGTCTTCACACCATGGCGTTTCTCCAAGCGTACCAGGCCGACCTTCTTAAGGATATTGATGAGGGCGAGGGACCAACTCCGGAGGATGTGGCGGAGTTGAGGAAGGTCGCTGATTTGTCTCTCCGAGTCACCAAAGAGACGGCCCGCGCTGTCGGTCGCTCCATGGCGGCAATGGTGGTCTCGGAGAGACATTTATGGTTAAATCTGACGGGCATCAGGGAGAAAGACAGGGCTTTCCTCCTTGATGCCCCGATTTCGCCTTCTGGCCTGTTCGGCGACACTGTTAATACCGTTGTCGACGGGTTTCAGGAGGCGAAAAATCAATCAGCGGCCTTCAAACAATTTCTTCCTCGCCGCTCAGTATCCAGGAAGTCTGCCCCCAGTGGGCAGTCGCAGCCTCAGCCAGGTACCAGCTCCTCCACCTACAGGCAGGTTCAGAGAGAAAGCGTCGCGTCTAGAGCCCCCCCTCAAGGAGCTTGGGGGCATAGACGGCGCTCTCAATCTAAGCCGCAAGCCAAGCAGGGCGACCTGAGGGCCGTCCTGCAGGCTAAGAAAACATCTAAGAGGTCCTAGCAGTGCTAGGATCTCTGCGGGCGGCCCCACCCATGATGGAGCGACTGAGGTCGTCTCCCTCGCGGAGCCCGCAGGAAAAGTACGTTTCGGGACGCATCGGTTTCCAGCGATCGCAAGCTGCTTTGTCCGCCCCACGAGCCTGTGGACGGGCAGCGATTGCGTTCGCCCATCGAGAATCGTTTTCGGTCCAGTCCTGCCGGAGATCCGTTTCAGGCGGTCGAGAACGAATCCCGATTAATACCCGAAACCAGGCTCGAGAGCCTGGTTCCCTTGGCGAAATATTTCGATGCATGGAAAAATCTAGCGAATATTTCCCCGTGGGCGCTGCGCACGATACAATACGGGTACAGGCTGCAGTTCGGGTTCCACCCACCCAGATTCAACGGGGTGGTCTGGACTGTAGTCAACCCGACGCAGGGTCGGGTATTGGAACAGGAAGTAAACTCCCTGCTGGCAAAGGGGGCCATAGAGCATATTCCTCCACTAGACAGGGAGTCCGGGTTTTACAGCCGCTACTTTATAGTTCCCAAAAAAGATGGGGGGTTGCGTCCGATCATAGATCTCAGATATCTGAACCGCTCTCTGAGGAGATTCAGGTTCAAGATGCTCACTATTCCCATGATCGTGAGTCAGATCCAATCCGAGGATTGGTTCGTCACGATAGATCTGAAGGACGCATACTTTCATATATCCATCCTTCCATCCCACAGGAAGTTCCTGAGGTTCGCTTTCGGGGGCGAAGCGTACCAATATCGGGTTCTTCCATTCGGCCTAGCTCTCTCTCCCCGCACATTCACCAAATGTATGGATGTAGCTCTAGCACCTCTGAGGCTCCAGGGCATCAGGGTGCTCAACTATATAGACGACTGGCTGATTCTGGCCCAGTCTCAAGAGCTGGCGGTTCGGCATCGAGATGTTGTTCTTGCCCACATCCAGAAACTGGGGTTGAGACTAAACACGAAGAAGAGCGTGTTGATACCAGCCCAAAGGACTACGTTCCTGGGAGTGGTATGGGATTCGGTCGTAATGCGGGCACGATTGTCGCCTGCGCGAGTCGAGTCCATTCTGGCCACAGTGGCTGGGATAAAGCTAGGCCAAGCCGTCACTGTCAAGCATTTCCAGAGAGTGCTGGGACTCATGGCAGCAGCGTCCAACATCATTCCATTTGGCCTGCTGCACATGAGGGCCCTCCAGTGGTGGTTAAAGACCAAGGGATTCTCCCCGAGGGAAACCCGTTCCGCACAATCAGAGTTACGCGCAGATGCCTTCGTTCTCTGGTTATGTGGAAGAAAGCTTGGTTCTTGTCCCAAGGTCCAGTGTTGGGAGCGCCATGTCGCCGGAAAACCGTTTCGACAGACGCTTCCCTCACGGGCTGGGGCGCGGTCATGGACGGCCCTTCACGACAGGCCATCATTCCTCCTGGCACATAAACTGCCTGGAAATGTTGGCGGTCTCCCGGGCTCTGAGGAGCTTCCTGCCGGACCTCAGAGGTCATCACGTCCTCGTGAGGTCAGACAGCATGTCAGTGGTGGCCTATATAAACCATCAGGGGGGCCTGAGGTCTCGCCCTCTATGCAGACTGGCGCATCAGATCCTCCTGTGGTCCCAGGGGAAACTGTTGTCTCTGAGAGCAACATACATCCCGGGAAGTCTAAATCAGGGAGCAGACGTCCTGTCGAGACAGGGGCTGAGGCCCGGGGATTGGAGACTTCACCCCGAGGTGGTGGAGTCGATATGTCAGAGGTTCGGCCCTGTGGAAGTGGACCTGTTTGCGTCTCGAGAGACGACCCACTGTCCGCTGTGGTTTTCCCTCACCCCTCCAGCCCCACTGGGGCTGGATGCTATGGTGCAGACATGGCCGAGGCTGCGTCTGTATGCATTTCCCCTGATCGCTCTGCTCCCGGGAGTTCTGGAAAGGGTCCGTCACGACGGGATCAGTCTACTGTTGGTAGCCCCGTTGTGGCCAGCCCGAGTATGGTTCTCGGACATAATATTGCTCCTAGACGGCCCTCCGTGGGAGATTCCCCTCAGGAGGGACCTGCTGACACAGGCGGGGGGCTCAATATTTCACCCTCGGCCGGAGTTATGGAAACTGTGGGTCTGGCCCCTGAGGGGGCACAGTACCTAGAGGCCGGCCTGTCAGCTGGAGTAGTGGAGACCATACTCAGCTCTAGAGCTCCCTCCACGAGGAAACTGTATGGTTTAAAGTGGAATGTGTTTATTGATTGGTGTAGGAGGCGTGAGGTTGACCCAGTTAACTGCCCAGTGGCTTCAGTGCTGGAGTTCCTCCAAGATCGCTTCTCCTCTGGTCTTACCCCGTCCACGCTCAAGGTGTACGTGGCTGCCATTGCGGCTTTCCACGCTCCGTTGGGTGATGGGTCTCTGGGGAGACACCAATTGATCGTACGTTTCCTCTGTGGAGCTTGGAGGATGAGACCTGCGGCTCGTACCAGGGTTCCCTCTTGGGACCTGGCAGTAGTTCTAGAAGGATTGGCTGAGGCCCCCTTCGAGCCACTGGAGTCGGCTGAGGCCAAGAACCTAACGCTGAAGGTCGCTTTTCTGTTGGCCATCACTTCTCTGAGGAGGGTGGGAGATCTTCAGGCGCTCTCCATATCTAACGAGTGCCTGGAGTTTGCTCCAGGCAACATTAAGGCCATCCTTCACCCTAGGCCTGGCTATCTGCCTAAGGTGCCATCTAATGTGGCACGGCCTACGGTTCTGCAGGCATTTCATCCCCCACCTCACCTGACGGCGGATGAGGAGAGACTTCATAGGCTCTGCCCTGTCAGAGCACTAGGGATATATATTCAGAGGTCCTCTTCATGGCGGAAGGCGGACCAGTTGCTGGTATGTTTCGGGTCGCCCAAAAGGGGTTTCCGGCCTCAAAACAAACCATCAGCAACTGGATTGTCAATGCGATTTCCACAGCTTATCAGGTGCGCGGTATGCCTTCACCTTTGGCTGTGAGGGCCCATTCCACTAGAGGCATAGCATCCTCTAGGGCCCTTCTCGCAGGGGCCCCCATCCAGGAAGTCTGCGATGCAGCTGGATGGGCTACCCCACATACCTTCATTAGGTTTTACAGCTTAGACATTCCGTCGACACCCGGCTCTCTTGTGCTCGCGTCCTGAGTGTGCCTGTGAGCAGCTTCACACCAGGACAGGCAGGGCGCGTTGTGGCGTAGTGGGTACTCGTTCCCCCAAAGTGTCACTTGAACGCAGTTTGAGTTCCCTCGATAGGGAACGTCCTCGGGTTACGACTGTAACCCTTGTTCCCTGAGAAGGGAACGAGAACTGCGTCTCGTGGCCACGCCTTCCCCTGCCTGGGAGCGCTTGCTTCATCACAGAAGCTGACATGTTGTGTGTGCCGGTTCCTTATATATGCTTCCGCCTATGTGTCGTCACACATCACGTCATCACGTTGATCCAATCGGAGATTGGCTTAGTTTCATTCATGCTTCAGAGACGCTACGCTGAGGGGCGTTCCCCCAAAGTGTCACTTGGACGCAGTTCTCGTTCCCTTCTCAGGGAACAAGGGTTACAGTCGTAACCCGAGGACGTTTTTTCTGCTCTGTCCAAGTTATGTCTTTATGTCTAGTAGATCGATTTTGACGTGTTTATATTCGTATTATTCACATGTCTGCAGTGCAATTTTTGTAGTTTGAGTACTTTGATTGCTACCCCCAACATTTTTATTACCCCAACATATGTGATGCGTTCAAGGATGTTACATGATGTAATTTAAGCAAAGATCTCAGACTGATCTTTATTCTGCAGCAAGGCTCAAATGGTGGTGCAGCAGATGCTGCATCAGCTATTCAAAACATCATAGAGGTGCTCAACCAGTCGCTGGGTAAAACCAGCACAAGGCAGAGTCAGAATCAGGGGAATCAGAATCAGCGCTCAGGACAGTGCCAGACTGTGGACCAAGAGATGGCCAGGTTTCAGCTTGCAGTCATGATTGCAGTTGCAGATTGCAATGACAGTTACTATTTGCAATGCAATTTTGTTCACATGTAGCCTATGCATTTATCAGATGCTTTTATCCAAAGCAACTGGCATAAGCCTACATAGAGTAGCATAAGCAATCTGTCACAGAATGTATGTATGTATATATACCCAGATAGCAAACTGACATTGAATCAACGTGGAAACATGACATCGAAACAACGTTGATCTGACATTGTTTTGCTCATCGAATTAACGTTGAACCAACGTCAGACGCGTCATTCTTTCAAAACTAACGGAAAATCAACTTGAAATCAACGCGTTGTTTAAACGTTATGAAAGCAAACCAATTTTCGATTTTCATTTAGCTTTGAAGAATGCCGCGTCTGACGTTGGTTCAACGTTAATTCGATGAGCAAAATCAACGTTGTTTCAATGTCATGAGAGACGTCGTTTCCACGTTGATTCAATGTCAGTTTGCTGTCTGGGTATATATATATATATATATATATATATATATATATATAGTTCTAAATACTTGGCTTTTTTTTATTTAATCATCTCTTGAAAGTCTTTCCCAGGATTTTTTAAGCGGGGGTCCAAAAGGCGTTTACCCAGCTGTAGTAAACCAGCCAAGTTCATTAAAGCTTGGAAACCATTTGTGTTTTCAGTGTTTCTTTTAAATAAAAATGTAGAAATGACCCCTTCATCAGCGGAGGAGCTGCAACTCATGCAGGCTGGACTGGGGAAACGAAATCTCTCAATGGCTGATGATTTGACGCATTCAGAGGTTATGCATAAAATATTCATTCATAGCTGATGGATACAATAACTTTATTTGTAATAATAATTTGTTGTAATTGTGGATTTTAGGTTTCCAGCTTGTTTTGTTTTGTTTTCCCAAAATGAAGTCAGCATCTGGAGGATGGCTTCTCTACAAGGCATCTGGTACTATTTGGACACCACTACACGTTCTATTTGCAAGTTACAGAGATTCAGAGAATCACACAATGCAACTAGTTTCATGTATATTTTATTTGTTTATGTACGTTTAAATAGGTTGGTATAGTCAATATTCATGTTTTCAGCAATTAAACATCAAAGTGAATACCTGAGAATGAACAGCAAAATAATTAAATAGTACAAAAATGCTGATCATGTCCATATAATGAAATACTTTTTTTTTTGTTAAAAACAACACAAAAACACATTACTCCTCTCACGCTTTTGCTATTTGGTTAAAAACAAAATCTTATTTTGCATTTGACTATCAAAAAGTCTACGAGGGAGTAAATATGTGTTTTTAACCTCCAGTATCATCAAATGCCTTTATTATTGACTAATATCAGTGCATTACTAGTATGATTATCAGGGTAATTAATTTGATTAATTTCTTTTACAGTTTATTTTCGGTTTGTGAGGGTATATACATTTCTTTTTTCCATAAACCAGTTTGTAAGACTTTTAAAGGATGATATACAGTATATTGATGATGATGTTGTATAAAAGATTTACATAATAGGGTATATATATACAGTATATGTGTGTGTGTGTATGTATGTATGTTTTTATTTTATTCAGGTGGACAGGGAAGGCGGCGTCTTAATCTTGTTCCCCCGGAGTCTGACGGATACAGTGGCAGTACCATCAGATGTGCAACTGGAGGGGGGAAAACCATGCTGTATATTGTACCATTACAGGATGAGTTCGATCTTTCTCCTCTTCCCTCCGATGCACAGGAATTTTCGCTAATGCCAAAAGCAGAATGCAAGAAATGTTTTAAAATGATGCCACTTCAAATTCTTGCCCTGCATGTGAGGGAATGGGATACTCTGGAATATGAGACACTCTCAGATTCAGAACCAGAGGTAAAATCTTTGTGTTTTTTTAGGTTACCTTTTAAGTAACTTATGTAGGCTGTCCGGGCTGTTCCGATTCCCTCATGTTACGACTCGATACATATAGGGATGGGTATCATTAAGGTTTTAACGGTATTACTACTCTTACCGATACTGCTTATCGGTCCGGTACTTTAACGGTATTCTTATCGGTACTTTGTGTTGCTGTTTTTTTTTAAAAAAAGAACAAATTGAGAACAGAATTAACATTGCTTTTTATTTTTTGAACGTAAAATAAATACAACAATGATCTATAGTGAAATAAACAGCCATGTTTAAATGTACCAAAAACAAATGTATGTAAAACAAATGAAATAAACTATATTTTTCTGTAAAAGAACATACAGTGGTACAAAGCAACACGGGTGGGGTATGCAGGTATAGGCTGTAAAAGGACTTTTAACCATTTTTCTGAAGAAAGATTAACATATTTGCCTTTTCTGGCAAAAGACGGGACCTCTCCTGGCTTAATGTGTTCCCTGCAGTTGAAAACACCCTTTCACTTGGGGTGGAGGAGGCTTGAGCACAGAGGTAGCTTGTTGCAACATTTGTGAGGAGGGGCAGAATAGCTCTCTTCTCCCACCACCACATCACAGGATCTTCAGCCATAGTAATGGGAGGCAGGCTTTTGTAGAGCTCAACCTCTAGGTCAACACGTTCGCTAAGGGTGAGGGCCGAGGTATTCTGTTGGATGGTCAACCTCAATTTCCTGTCCTCCTCTGAGAACAGCTCCTCCAAGGCACTCCTTGTTTTGTGCAATGAAGGAATTGTCTCCATTTCCACACTTTCTCCTTCAGATGACTCTTCCTTTTGCTGGTGCTCTGTATCTGTATGTTCCAGCCCTGCTGGTCCTGTCACAGTGTCACTGTCAACAGCTTTCTTCCTCAGTCTGTCCCAAGTTGCATCACTGACTGTCCTCCCTTTGAATCTAGGGTCCATTGCTGTGGCCTCATGCAGGAAAGCTTGAATGTCATCATTCTGATATCGCTGGGAGAGGTTCTCCCACACCTTCTCTTTGATTGAAGCCACAAACATGGTATCCTCATCCTTCACAGTAAAATGGTCTTCCAGTTTTTGAAGGATGGGTAAGATCTGTCCACAGGTGGCATTCTTTTCACATGATACACACAATGTGGATGTATAAAGGATTTTCATGAGCTGGACAAACTCCTCAGCCTTATGGAAGTCCTCATCTTTCACACGGTCCAGGTTGTCCTTGGACAATGCTTTTCGCAGTCGTGGGTCCAAGGCTGCTGCTTGGATCGCTGGATACTGCTCCATAAATCTCTCTATCATTAGATATAGAGAGTTCCACCTGGTCTTGACATCCAGGATTAGTGAGTGTTGTGGAAGGCCTGCAACAACAACAAAACAACACACATTTAATTACCAAACAGGCAAACACTTGAATATTGAATTATATTGTTAGCTATGTGAATTTCAAAATAACAATTATAATATTAGATTGAACTGACTTACCAAGGAGGTTTTGTTTTTCTGTCAACACTGTTTTGGACATGGAGGACCTCTTGAACCACACAACCACTGCTCTGATTCGGGCTGCCCATTTATCAATGGATGCAATTTTGTAAATTTTCTGTGCAGCCAGATTTAATGTATGAGCAAAACATCCTATTTTTAGGATCTGTAGCTTCTTGATAGCAACATCCATATTGCCAGCATTATCAACAGTTACAGCTACAATCTTGATTGGCTCAATCTCAAACTCTTCCAGAATGTCTGAGATCTCCTCGGCCACTACTTCGCCAGTTTGGGATTTGTACACTGGCCTGGTGTGGAGAACCTTCTGTTTTACACTGCCCTGGCTTGTGTAATGCACTGTCACTGTGAGATAGTGATCCTGCCGGAGGCTGGTCCACCCATCTGATGTGATGGCCAGCTTTGGGACATCCTTTAGCTCACTGATCACATTGGCCTTTTCAACACCATACCATGAAGGAATTAATGTGTCACTGACGTAACTTCTGGAGGGAGGGGTATATTTAGGGTTAAGTGCCCTGCACATATCCCTACAATAAAAACAATTATAGTTTTAATTTATGTTATTATTAAATTATTGTGTTGTTGTTTATTGTATTGTGGCAGGATGGGGCTAAAATACAACCCTGTTTACAAAACATCTATATCCTAAAAATTAACATAACTATATACTGTGTTACTGACAGACTGTTTACCTAAAACAGTTGGACTCCACTGTTGCAAAGGGGTGTAGACCTTTAACAATGAACTTGGTCAAGGCTAAGTGGCAGTCGTTCACTCTCTCCTCGGGCATCCTCCCACTAGCTGCCAGGGTGAAGGGACTTTGGGCTTGTCTTAGACCAGAGGAATTAGGACTAGGAGTAGTTGATTGGTTCATAGTAGCTGCAGCTTTTAAAAAAATAAAAATAAAACAATAATAATAATAATAATAATAATATATATATATCTATATATAATAAAAAGTTGCAAAATGTGGACAATGTTTGATGAATTCATGTTCAAGTGAATAAGTTAATTCTGTGTCTGCATTTCATCATTACAAATTAATTTCTGGGTATAATATCTAAATATTATACATATTTTTTGTTAATGCACCAGTTCTAAATATTATATTTATTAATGCACCAATGTGAAGGCATTTTTTTAGTGTTTAAGATTGCAGAAACTACTGAATTTTCTTTTATTTGCGATTGTAAAAACAAACTGTAGAAAATATGCTGAATGCATAACACAATTTCTACCAAAATTAAATCAACATAATTTCAAAGTAATATAATCAAACCATTTTTGGAGATTGTACATTTATGTTAAATAGCGTGAACAACCTTGATTCAACATGATTTTAATGAGCAAAAATATGTTGGATCAATGTTGTCGGAGATTGTTGACATTGTTTCGATGACACGAGAGATCTCGATTATGCTATGATTTTGTGTCATTGTTATTTTTGAAGGCTGCTAGCATAGGCTACATACCTGAGGCAGATGGGTCAACCACAGACGAGCTAGCCAGGCAGTCGAAAACCTTGCATTTCTCTGTCTGCACATAATGCACCTTTGAAAGATGCTTTGACAGATTGCTTGTGTTTCCGCCCTTACATGCAAACATCTTGTTGCACTTCTGACAACGAGCGTTGTCTGTGTCAACTCTCGTGAAGTATAACCACACTTTTGAACGTTTTGTTCTCTCTGCCATCTTAATTCTTTGGATTAAGCGGGAGTTTTCGTCTGTTGTGTGTGTGAGGGTTGCGCTCGCTGTTGTGTGTGTGCGCCGCGCTCGCTGTTGTGTGTGACAGACAGCCTGCGCGGAGTCCGTGCACGAGAGATCTCACTTCTGAATTGCGAATAATAAAAATACAGACAAATCTCTTAATATGATCGCAAATCAGAAATGTTTGGTGAGATAAAATGTGCAGGATAACATCATTAAGCAATAAGAAACTGCAAATATATATTTTTTAATTTCTCCAGTACCGAAAGTAGAACCGATAGCGTCAGATCTTATCGATACTACGGTCTTTCATAATTTAGCACCGGGGCCATTTTAATACCGGGTTTCGGTACCCATCCCTACTCCTACTACAGTTTCAGAGCTGCGCTCATTCCTTGGGTTCGCCAGTTATTATCGCCGCTTTGTGGAGGGTTTCGCTAAGCTGGCGGCTCCCTTACATAAGCTGGTGGCTCATCTGGGGGCCGCGAAGTCTAAGAGAGTGACAGCGCAGGCTACCATTGAGAACTGGACCGCAGAGTGCCAGAGCAGTTTTGAAGCACTGAAAGTTAGGCTCACAAGTACCCCTGTGCTCGCATACGCCGATTTTTCGCTTCCTTTTATTTTAGAGGTGGACGCAAGTCATGGCGGCCTAGGAGCTGTTTTATCACAAGAGCAGGATGGTAAAGTTAAGCCCATAGCTTATGCAAGTCGGGGTTTGAGGCCTACGGAGCGTAATATGGTGAACTACAGCTCTATGAGACTGGAGTTTGTGGCACTTAAGTGGGCTATGACGGAGAAATTTCGGGAATACCTGCTGGGCCACAAGTGTGTGGTATTTACCGATAACAATCCGCTTAGCCACTTGTCATCTGCTAAACTTGGTGCCACTGAGCAACGTTGGGCTGCTCAGCTGGCATCGTTTGATTTTGAGGTAAAATATCGTTCGGGGCAGAAGTAATAAGAACGCAGATGCTTTATCTCGTCAACATCCTCCTGGCCCAGCAGATATGGAAGCTATGCTTCCTGGGACGTCATTGCCCAAGCCTTTGCAGCAGGCTCTCCAGGGCACTCAGGCTGAAGCAATTCAAACGGCCGTCATGGCTCTGCCTCACCATACCACTTCTGATATGTGTGCTCTCCAGCAGGCTGATCCATGTATTCAGGAGGTTTTGGGGTTTTGGAGACGTAAGCAACGCCCCAATGCTGAAGAGCGTCAAGGGTTGACTCAGCCTGCACTAGTGCTGCTCCGCCAGTGGGACCGGTTGGAGGAGAGAAGTGGCGTTTTGTATCGCCGTGTGTTTCGCCCTGACGGCGCGGAGGTGGTCTTGCAGGTAGTGGTGCCAGTTTCCTTAAAAGAAGAGGTGTTAACTAAGGTTCACCAGGAGCATGGCCATCAGGGTATAGAAAGGACGTTAGAGCTTTTACGTCAGCGCTGTTACTAGCCGGGTATGTCTGTGGACGTGTCAAAGTGGTGTCAGGCATGTGAGAGGTGCCAAGTTGCCAAGGACACTCGACCTCCTAATTCCAGTCTGATGGGACACTTATTGGCCTCTCGGCCTAACGAGATATTAGCCATTGATTACACCATGTTGGAGTCTACTCAGAGTGGTATAGAAAACGTATTGGTCATGACCGATGTTTTCAGTAAATACACCCTTGCTGTTCCCACTTACGATCAACGAGCTTCCACCGTGGCTCAAGCTTTGGTGGTAGAGTGGTTCTCTAAGTTTGGTGTCCCCGCTCGTATCCATTCTGATCAGGGCCGTAATTTCGAGAGCTCCCTGATCCAACAGCTGTGTCGACTTTATGGCATTGAAAAATCTCGCACCACGCCATATCACCCGGCCGGTAATGGCCAATGTGAACGGTTCAATAGGACGCTCCATAATTTGTTGCGCACCTTGCCAGCGTCTCGGAAGAGGGACTGGAATTCTTGTTTGCCACAGGTCCTTTTCTCGTATAACACCACTCCCCATCAGGCCACCGGTGAGTCTCCGTTCTTTTTAATGTTTGGGCAGGAGCCTAGACTACCCGTTGATTTCCTCTTGGGTCGGGTACAGGATCCTGTGGGTGGCAATGTCCATGAGTGGATTCAGGAGCACCAGACTCGTTTACAGTTGGCCTTCGAAGGTGCCACAGAGAGGTTACGGGTTGCTGCACAGCGTCGTAAACACAACCATGATCGGCGGGTGAGGGATGTGCCTTTTAAGTTGGGCCAGTTAGTGTGGCTTCGTGACTTCTCGGCACGGGGCCGTCATAAGCTCTGCGACCTTTATGGTCCAGTACAGTACAGAGTCCTTAGAGTACCTCGAGAGGAGGGCTCAGTGTATACAATTGCACCAGTGGATGAACCAACCAAAGTTAAGCAGGTTAATCGTGCATTGTTGAAGGCAGTGGTAGTAGGGTCTCCTTCAGGTGGGGCTGCTTCACCTTGTTCCCCTCCTGCGGACCAGCCGCTGCTTGAGGATGAGTCAATAGAAGAGGATCTATTGGTGTGGAGACATGATGCCCCTCTGGCAACTCCCACTCAAGTGTCTGATTCTCAACGCTCCACCCGGGCACAGCTTTTACCAGTTATTCCAGTATCTATCAGGCAAGACTTGTTAGTGCCTCCTATTAACAGTGCAGCGGAAGGATCCTCTGCACCTCCAGTTCATTTGCCTAGAGCTGCCCCTGCAGTCAGTGAAGTGGCTATACGTCGAACAGCACGGTCAACTGCGGGTCAACATTCTAATGTTTATCACCTTCCTCGACCTTTAGCGCCTACGGGCAATGCGGCCGATCCTTCCGGCCCTGGGTCCAATGCGATAACGGCTCTTTTTCGACCTTGGAATTAGTATGGGATATTCTGGTTTTATTTTGTTTTTTTCCCGTCGTCGGGTCGACGATCCAAAAGGTGGGGTAGATTGTGGCAGTACGAGTTAGTCTAATGAGCTGGTGTTCCCTTGGTCACTCCCCGTGTGAAGCTCCCTCCTATAAATAGCGCGTAATCCTTCTGACGCCCTCTCCTGCTCATCGGTGACCGGAAGTTGCGTTGTGCGTCCGGGTCCCTCTCTCCGTGTGTGCGTTGTTGCGCTAACAGGTAGGGTAGTGGCTTTGCTGTCTCCGTGCGAACATTGTTTCCTGCCGTCTTGCTTACTAGTATTATGTGGTTACTGGCGTTCGTAGATCTCCGGCCGGATGGACGAACTCTCATCTCGTCGTTCAATTCATTGAACCACTGAACACACTGCATTATCAGTGCCGTGGGCACTCGTCGAGCTTTCTCCCTCGGGTACGTCTGAACGATGGGTATGTATCTCAGATGACGTGGGATTTATATCTAGTTTCTTATTAATTGGGGGTTAATGGTAGTTTTTCTTTGTGTAGCTAACAGGAATGAGGCCAGTTTAGCCGGAGATCATCACTAGCTGCACAGGACCGATTCGCTGGCTGCTGTTTTGCTTTTGCCTATTTGCCTGACAACTATATTGTGCCTTTTTTTTGCCTTAAGGTGCTGTACATTTCCGTGTTTTATTTATGTCTCTGTTTGCCACATGTGCCACTTTGCCCGGGCCACCGCCTCATTTGTGTAAATAGCATATCAGCGACTGATCGCTGTATGCTCGTCGATCACGGCCACCGGGTAGTTACGGCTGTCTGGCCAAGAGTATGTGGCATTTGGTTCGTGAGTGCTATTGTTTTTATGATACGTGATTAGCTCAAGGGGTTTGGGGCTTTATATTATAATTTTGTCAATGTAAGAAGTTTGTTTTTCTGGGTTTGCTTTCTTTTGGTTTGTTTGTTTTGATTCCAATTTAGATTAAAGTTGTATTTATACTTCAATTTGATTTATTTTTTTTTGATTTACTGGGTTTGTGTATATATATATATATATATATATATATATATATATTTATATATATATATCTTTCTTTATACTGCTGTATTATAACCATTGTTGGTTTTGGCAGTCATTTTTTGTGTTTTAAGTTTATTATTTTGATTTACTGAGTTGGGAAATATTTAATTGTTTGTTTCTTGTGATATTTCTACTGCCTTTGTAAATCCATTGTAGGTTTCGGCAGTTATTGTTTATATTTTGTGAAGGTTATTTTGATTTTGATTTTCTTTGATTATTGAATTGAGAACATTTATTTATTTGTTTATTTTCTTTTGATATTTTTACTGCCCCTTTAGAGCCTTAGTTGGTTCTGGCAGTTATTGTTTATTTTGTGATAAGAAAAATATTGATTTTCTGATTTCTGTATTTTCTTTTTGGTAAATCTTTGTTGAAAGAGTGTGTGTTTTATTTGCGTACTTCTTTGGTTTTCTTTTTTTCTGTTGCAGTAGCTGACAGCCGGTGGAGGTATTGGTGTCTGGGTGGTGTTGTCCCCGTTTGGAGTGCTGTGGACTTCCCTGTTTGCATTTGCTATTATTGGGGGTGTTTGTGTGTTTACTGGGGGGGGGGGTGTTCTGGGATCTTTTACCACCTTTTGAATACTTTGCCTCCATCGGTAAGCCTCAGCAATTTTGTTTTTTTTGTTTTTTTGTTTTTGTTTGTTTTGTGTTCTCTTCCCCGAGAGACAATTGTTTTAAACTGTTAAATTATTGAAATTAATAAATGCTGTGCTTCCAAAATTGAACACTGTCTTTGGCTCTATTGTACACGAATCTGTGTGTCTTTAGCTGTTGGATTTATAGAGCTTGGGTAGAAAAAAAATCATTCTCTGGGTGAAATTCCCAGAGTGGCGTAGTCGGTGTTTAGTCTGTCCTGGTTTAGAACGCCACATATGCAAATATTATTACTCATTTATAGAATATTTTAGTGCTTTATTATTTATCGTGTGAGTCTTGTATTGTGGTGTATTTATCTTGTGAAGCACCTTGGTCAACCTTGGTTGTTTTAAGTGTGCTATACTTAAATAAAATTGAATTGAATTGAATTGAATCTGCACTACACTTCCCCGGATCCTTTTGTTTCTACTCCAGGACTCACTCCCCAATCAGCCACCTGTTCCTCGTCCTGTCATCATCATTTTCACCTGTTTGCACCTCGTTTAGTTTGATTCCCCTGTGTATTTAGTTCCTTCTCATTCAGTCTGTCTTTGTCGGTCGATGTTGAATGTTACCTGGTGTTCCCCGTCTTCCTGCCTGTACTTTTGTAATAAAACCTAATCTTCGTGTTCAAATGGACTTCTCCCGCTCCTTCTACCTGCACTCCTGCACTCCCACCACCACACCCTGTGACAACCACAACATTTTGATCTCAGATCACAGTCCCCTTACGTGTACTCTGAATATTCAAAACATCGCGAAACCACAGATGAACTGGAAGCTAAACCCTCTCTTATTAACCGAAACAGAGTTCTGTGATTATTTAAAATCGCAGATATCCCTTTATTTTGATACTAATGATAATTCAGAAACCACCCCTTCTGTTCTTTGGGAGGCATTCAAAGCATTTATTAGAGGCTCTATAATTTCATTTAAAGCATCTAGAAGGAAACTGAACAAAGCTAGATTGCTCGAACTAGACATCCAAATTAACCTCCTAGATAAAGAAAATGCCAAAACCCCCTCCAGTGACTTGCACAAAAAGATATCTGCCTTAAAATATGAATATAACAAGATACTCTCGGCAAGGATTAGTAAGGCATTTTTTTATTCAAAACAAAAACATTTTGAGTTTAATGACAAGCCACATAGACTCTTAGCCCGGCAACTCAGAAAACAGGAAAATGATCGCACGATACATAAAATAAAATCTGATAAAGGTGAGATTCTGATTAATCCCAAGGACATTAATGATCGATTTCTCCAATTCTACAAAAATTTGTACACGTCCAAAAATAATACCGACCATATAGCTATGCAAGATTTTTTAAATAAGTGCAATCTCCCCCAGCTGGATGAAAATGAGGCAGCTCAGCTCAATTCTGAAATTTCTGTTGATGAAGTTATAAAGGCTATTTCCGCACTCAAAAGTAACAAAGCTCCAGGCCCGGATGGCCTTCCAGGTGAGCTGTATAAAAAATTTAATGTTATCCTGTGCCCATATCTACATAGGGTGTTCACTCAAGCCCACACAGATGGTGTCCTGCCTCCTACTTTAACAGAAGCAGTTATTACAGTGATACATAAAAAGGGTAAGGATCCAGAAGAGGTCGGCTCTTTTCGACCTATTTCTTTACTAAACCAAGATGGGAAATTATTTTCTAAAATTTTGGCCAATAGATTGAGCCCCTTCTTAGATAAATTAATACATCCAGACCAAACTGGTTTTATACCAGGTAGAAATTCTTTTTTCAATGTTAGACGTTTATTTAATATCATGTATGCTACTAACAGGCCACAAGAAGGACTAACCATCCTTTCACTCGATGCTGAGAAGGCATTCGACCAAGTCGAGTGGCCGTATCTATTTGAAATTTTAAAGAGATTTAATTTTGGAGATAAATTCATATCAATGGTAAAGCTTCTTTACAACAACCCCTGTGCACAAATACTGACTAATCAAATACTCTCCCCCCGTTTCAAACTATATAGAGGAACGAGACAAGGGTGCCCTCTTTCCCCTTTAATCTTTGCTTTAGCAATCGAACCCCTTGCTGAGAGTATCCGTTCAGACCCTTTAATTTATGGTTATAATGCACAAGGATCTATAAACAAAATCTCATTATATGTCGATGATATTTTATTATTTATCTCTCAACCCCAAGTCACAATTACACAGATCCTCGATAAAATAAATTCATTTGGGACCTTCTCTGGTTACAGGATAAACTGGAATAAAAGCGAGCTAATTCCCATACAGTTGAGGAATATTGCCTGGTTACAGAACCTTCCTTTTAGCTTATCTTTAGAAAAATTCAAGTATTTAGGCATTCAGATTACAAAAAGCCACTCTGATCTATTTAAGGAGAACTTCCCACCTCTGTTGTCTAAATTAGAATCAAATATACAGTTCTGGAAGACTTTGCCAATATCTTTACTTGGCAGAGTGAATGCTATCAAAATGATTTTCTTGCCCCAATTGCTGTATTTATTTCAGAACATTCCAGTGTTTCTCCCTAAATCTTTCTTTAAAAAAGTTGACTCGATTGTGCTCCCTTTCTTATGGGACTACAAAACCCAAAGGATAGGCAAGAAACACCTCTGCAAATCTAAAATAGAGGGAGGTCTGGCACTTCCGAATTTCTTATCATATTACTGGGCCTCACACATCAAGATTATGGCGTATTGGCTTGACACTCTGTGACTATACAAATCACAACATGTAAATAGGAAAACGTTTGCGTTATTTTGTCACTCATTTGGATTAGTATGAAATCTGCAACCATTCACATCCAGTCTTTGTGCTAAGCTAGGCTAGCGGTGGGTGCGTCGAACATACTTATAGCACGCAAAAACTGAGGGCACGGTTTACAAATCTGAGAGCACGGATTAGGAACTCGTGGGTACGGTTTATTAATCCGTGGGCACAAATTGTTAAACCGAGGGAACAGTTTAAGAATCCGTGAGTAGCCTACAATTTATAAACTGAGGGGACGGATTGCAAAATCGTCGCCTCGGATTGTCCTCGGATTGTAAACTGACTAATAAACAGCTATCTATTTAAGTTTCAAGAACGGTAGGCTAAAACATAAAAGCTGTCGGCCAACAGCACATAACGAGGTTCGATCTCGCGTCGCTTGGAGGTCTATGAGGTTGAGGATGAAGCGTTAACCACACAGCTATCGCTAGACTGCTAATGCATTGTTGTCTTATACGATTGTAAAGCCTTATTGATGCCTAATATGTTTCGACTGCAATGTTTTAAGGTTTCATTATTTTTTCAATTTAATTTCAGTATTGTGATTAATTAACTGATTTAACTACGTTAACTACGCAGAACACATTACACAGGCAATAGATTAGCTAAAATGGGTTTCACATCAGAAGTTTGCACACATTGCAATCAAAATTCTACAGATACATACATCCATGCAACCTGGCACTGCACTCCAATCAAACACTTTTGGGAAGAGGTCACACAATCACTATCCACTATAGTTGGCTGCCACATCCCATTGTCGCCTTCCCTTTGCTTGCTGGGGGACCTCACAATAATCACTGATAAAACTATAAACTCTAAAATACTCCTCATAGCGCTAACCATCGCCAAGAAAACTATCCTCATGAACTGGAAAACCAGAAATAAATTACACATTAACATTTGGAAAAATCTTATTACAGACTTCATTGCAATGGAACTCGCATCTCCCCTTCATAATTACACATCTGAAACTGACCTCTACCGTCCAACACTTTCTGACCTCTTACAGCTATGAATCCCTTCTCTGTTCCTTACTCAGACTATAACCAACCCACGAATATTTGTGCATTTTAGTTGTTCGAACTTGTTTTTGTTATCATTGTTATTGCTATCTTTACTGTCACTGTTATGATTACTATTTTCACTTTTATTTTATTTTTTGTTGTTTCATTGTTGTAATTGCTGTTGTTGCTGTCTTTTGCTCTCACCGTTGTGATCACCACTGCCATCATCATTGTCATTTATTATTATTATTACTACTATTATTATTATTATTATTATTATCATCATCAATATTGCCATTGTCAATGCTGTAGAATTAGAATGTAGAACTAGAATTAAGCGTCATTGTCATCACTAATGCAATAACTTCCCCCTTATCTTTTCATGGGTTTTTAATGCACCACAACATAGAAAAGGGAAAAGAAAAAAAAAAAAAGAATAAGTATATTTGGAAAAACATCGCAAACACCAAGGCAGGCAAGACAGGCGAGAAGTAGTTTCAACGGGACAGCATCTCTGGCCCAATTTGAGACATTCTCGCACTGTACTCCCTCTTTTAATGCACTTTAGACATTGCACATAACACACACATACAAAAAAAAAAAAAAACAGAAAAATAGGAAAAGATAGGGACTGATGAGATATGGGGGAAGGTGGTCTTATATTATATTATATTATTATATTATTATATTATCATATTTTGTACAGGATTGACAATGGCAATTGTTACATAGGAGGAAGGATGGAAATAAAAATCTACAAAAACAATATGGGCAGTATGGTGGTTGTGGGGAGTGATGGTAAGGACAATGGTAATAAATAATAAATGGTTACTTTGTGTACACACGCATACACATACCCACACTCACACCCGCTCACTTACACACTTAGATCAAACACTTAATCACTCTTGCCACTGCTGGAATTATGGATTTACAAGATTGCTCACTACTGCACTATGTTGGTTTGTTTGTATGTATGTCTGACTGTTAAATAAAAAAAAAAAAAAACTACGTTTCACTTGAATTAATCTGCTACCATCTTTCAATCGCTCTATGCCATCCTCAGCAGTTGTGTCTGCAGAATAATAGCCCAATGGTTACGTTGCGTTAGGGCTAATTTAGTCTCGCGTAGCCAGACCTTCAAACTGACGGCTGAAGGTCTGGAATTCATAGCAGCTTTCTTTGGCCAAGGCCCACCCATAAGGCCGTTTGACCGACATGTCAAACAACCAATTACAGTTCGTTTCGTTCAGTGTCACGTTTCGGGGCGTGGAAATGTCCCCACAACAACAGACCGGCATGCAACAAGTCAGTCAGCAGTCACCGGAGGCGCTCGTTAACAACGCTCCGCGTTATTAAATTCACCCACGAACTCGCGCTCATGTCCATCTTATGTCCGCTTTGTCACACGGCCAGTTCAACCTCGTATAAATCAGGTTATGTGTGTAAATCACGTGCCCGATCATGAGCGCTCACTCTTAACAGACACTCCCGGCGCTGCTCGTGCGTCACCGAATGTTCATAAAGCGCTCCCCGTTCACAGTAACCGGCTCGTCTCCAGCTGTAGCTGTTAGCGAGCCGCCGCACATTGAATACTCACATGATGAGTCAGGCTGCGAATGTAAGTTACATCCCCGCCCCAGCGCACTCACGCCTACTAAATAAACGCCTCACCTCCGGCGCCGCGCACTCGCTACATTCCCTTTAGCCTTTAGTTTAGCACATCTAGTGGATGCATAACGCAAACCCAGTCAAACCTTTGACTCTGCAGTGTCTTATGCGTCTTATAATCCAGTGTGCGCCCTATATATGAATACTGAATCGGCCAGCTGCGAAGTCAGCGTCTGTTGTTTCATGTTTGCCCTCAAACTTAACTTGATCTTCCATAATAGATAGGAGGGGACATACAACTACGTTTAGCTGATCTTGATTAATGCTCATTGTCACTAATATAAACACAACAGTTTTTAAGTTGGCTTGTGAAAGTTTGGAACAGAAAGTTTGAAGAAGTTTAAAGTAGTTTGAAGTTTAAATTAGTCTAAAGTTTAAATTAAGTTTAACGTTAGATAGATAGATAGATAGAGTTAGAAAGAGATAGATAGATAGATAGATAGATTTTGTTTTATCAGTGATTATATTTTAAAATGTTCATTTTAACTTTTATAGACCTTATGTAGCCCCGCCCCTTTTCAGCGCTAATCTGTCTTTTGACTTCCTCTTGCATACATAGGTATGTATGAATGAACTGCTCATAAAAAAAAAATCCCGGTCGACATTTGTTAAGACATCTACTTTACAATGATAAACATTACAATGCTCATGATAACTTTTGTTAACTCTACAATAAGTAAATCGACTTCACCAGCTAATTACTCCTTGACAACGTTGCCATAGAAATATACAGAGCGACCGCAAAAACGGAAGTTCAAAGACAATATTCTAAAGAAGACGGCGCCCATGTTTCTCTGGTGCATAATAAGGTCTAGCAACAACTAGTAATAATAAGGAAATTACACGGCTTATGTGAGGAATGGATGGACGCGCGTTGTCACAGTAACCAGGTGAAGGTAATGAGGAAATTAAGTTGCTACATTTTGAGACACAATTGCTCCCTCTAAAATGGACAAAACGGCATATTGGACATGGTTAAACAATATCTACAACACAATCAAAATTAATCTATCATGACTCTGCACTATTGAGGTGAAATGTGAAGAAAAACAGTGTTGCGTCATTACAGTTAAAGATGCTCACGTGACATGCACGATTACTTTTTTCAGCGTTTAGCATTACCACCAATCACAGAAGTCTCTACTGAGCTCATAATGCAATAACCAATCAGGTTAGTATAGATCATAGACATATACACTAGACCTCACCTGGGGGTTCTAAGCATGCGTCAAAACCGCCGCCATCTTGGAACAGGGGTCTTGTCATAGGAAGTAGCTTGGTAACGCTGCTATCTCTGCCTTTACTTCGAATTCATTGATGGTGGCGGACTTTTGTGCAGCGTATGAAGTTCACGGATGAAATCTGAACTAGGAAGAATGTTTTACAAAAAATTTTAAAAAATTTAAAAAAAAAAATCTTTCTGGAATCAATGATAAATACATGTCTGACCGTTGGAACAAACCAAAAAACAAGAAAAATCGCATTCATGATGATTTGTGATGATTTTATTTGCGTTAGACCTGCGTCTACTACATTGACGCTGATGCATTAAAGTGGAGGGGCTCCCCTGTTTCAAGATGGCGGCTCTATTGACGCATTCGTTCCAATGAACTGCCGTATCCAAGGTGAGGTCTAGTGTATATGTCTATGAGTATAGGTTAGTTACCGATGAAGAAAGGTAATGCTAATTCGCGGGAGTTCCTCGTTCAACACCTCAGTCAGATTGCGAATTCTGTCGGGGGAAAGTGCAGATACGATGTAAGAAAGATTTTGATTTATAATTTTGTTTTTCATGCTACTAAAATAATAATGTCTTGATTTTCTTATGCATAAAAGCAATTAACTACTTCATAAACGGTTCTTGACTGTGCGACACACAAAAAACGTTTACTATATGATTGTAATGACTTTTAATAATTTTATCACGAACAATGTTCGACAATAATGAATGATGCTTTTCACTTACAAGTTAAAACGTTGTTTTGAAAATAGCTTCAATCTTTTGGCGAATGCTGTCTGCTAGATGTGTGAATTCTTACATTTAATTAATTAATTAAAACAAATACAGGATTTGGTCTGAGATGGGCTCTGAAAGAAAATTTTTATTTTCTGAATTAAATTCATGATTTGTTTTATGAAGTTACGAAGAAACGACAATAAATTGAATTACAATAAAAAGACACAATAGAGCGGAAGAAATAAGTGTAGAAATTAAAATGTGCAATGCTAAGGAAAAACAGTTACAGCATCTGAAATAGCATTATTTAATGCAGCTCACACGAAATGAGTAATGACTTAATAAGTAAAGGACTTTTTTCATGCTTCGATTTAAACATGAAATGTTTAATAGTTTACTTTTGAAATAATTTCAAATTTAACTTAAAATGTAAATGTTATTTTAAAACCGCCACTAGGTGGCAGCAATTCACTTTTATTGAGTGAGTCATTGAGAATCAACCGGTGCTTTTAAAACTTGTGTTTTTGGTATGGGTCTGTGGAATTTATGCAGTTTTATTAAACATGTATGTAATTTTACTCCTTAATTGAAAAAACCCGATTCTAAAACTCTTGAGGGAACCTGAGGGGATTTTAATTTCATACCTGTTACCATGTTGTCCTGAGTCGGGAAACACTGGATCACGATGTGATTAAAAGTGCAAGCTTCACTTTTTTACAATCAGGATAGGATTAATATTTGACAGCGACTACATTCTGTTACATGTATGACAAATGTATGACTTTGTTGATAGATCTCAATTAATGTATTTTGCATTATATTTGTGTAATTTCACACTTGTTATAAGATTTTAACTTTTTTGTTTCAATTCTCCCACAGTGTTGCATTCAAATGGGTGACAAAGGTCCACGAATTTCTCGATCATTATATTGTATCACAACAGGTAAGCAAAACAGTGTTACTATTCTGCAGGTAATTAGAGGGTATGCATTATTGTCAAAAATATATGGATGATAGACAAGACAACACTTTGAAACGTGAAATTATATTTTATTTTCGAACAAACTACAGAACAATAAACTAAACAATAACAATTAAATCATTTTCCCCAGAACACAAACACTTTAAATAAATTTAGAAAAATGGTTGAGGGAGCAGGCTATTCTCCAGGCTATTCTGAGCTCTCCCTCTCGCGGATCTGCAAGACCCGTCTATTAAGGTGCTTCAGCACAAGTTTCATAGGTAATCTTTTAATTAGGTCGTCTGGGTTGCCAGAAAAGACTGTGGATGGTACAATGAACACTTCCGATTTACTGCTGAGGAAGTGGCAGGTCTCATTTACGTCAGTGACACCAATGATTTCTGCCTCTGTTTCCTCAACCTGGGCCTCAGGTATCTGTGGAAAGAAATCAATGTGGGAAATGTCAGTGTATTAGTACTAAAAACACCTCAATGTAAGTATTTCTTTTTGTAAAATTTTGCTTTTCTGTATATTAAATTCTTGTTTATTGACCTGTTGTATTAGAAAACACACTTGCAATTCTAGCCTATTATCAGATTACAGTCATGCTGATATTCTGAACAGTTTGATTTTGTTGCTTTTGTTCATGTGATATTTATTAATTGAAATGTAGGTTTACATCTCCAAAAACGTTTCCTCTTTTTCAGTGTAAACTATGGCAGCAGTTGTGCATTATGTACCTGTACAGACGTGTAGGCTGAGGAGTGGAATTTCCCCTGGCCATTCTTAAAAATGCAGGGGCGAAGGTGTGTGAGCACGACCTCGTCACCCACGCAGAGGTCCGTCAGCGCCTCGTCTCTCCACAGCGACACGTCAAATGACTTGCCTCCAGACTGGAGCCGCATGTCCAGAATGGGGACATTTGTCCTGGTCATCCTCACGCCACGCAACTGGAAATATTAAAGTGAGAAAATCATTAGCCAAGTCAAGCCAGTCCTGCCATTGTGCAGGTGACGTCACGGGGTTGGTTGGCTCAAGTTTAACAGGCTCTGGGCATTGAAAATTGCGACATCAAACTGTGTTTATACCAGTGTTTTGACCGCGAACGACTAATGTTAGGTACAGATATTAGACAAAAAGACGACGTCTCATGTTATATGTTGACAAACTGCACATAGAAACATTGTTCGCGATGTCTGCCGTCAGATATTCCCGTCTCGTCAATAACATGTAAGTTACGTTGCTGTGTAGAACAGTCAGTGGTGGTTTGGGACGGAGAGCGGGTTTGCAACGCTAAAGGCGGGCATACATTGTGCGATTTTCGTCCGATTTTGAGCCGAATTCTGACTCGTGCGACTCTTTTTCGTGTCGGACCGATTTTCAGCTTTGTCGTGCGTCGTTTGTCGTGCAGTGTTCGTGCAGTGTACAGGGAGAAACGAGAGGCGATTAACCTCTCACGATCGACAATCGGATGGTCGGATGAATTTCTGGCATGTCAGAAATTTTGGTCGCTCCTCGTGACTATATTGCACAGTTGAAGCAAAGCTACGAACCGATTGCCCTAAACTCAGTGTTTTTTCCCTCACTGCACCTGCGCGAAAACAGAAGTTTAACCATTTCATTTGCAGCAAAAATAAAATTAAAATAAAAACGAAAAGAGGGAGATCTTTAAGTTCTGTAGTTCCAACTAGCTACAAATTACTGTTGCTTACCTCCAGTTCGTGTTGCAAAATGGATAATATTACCCACCTTCTTCCAAGCCACCTGCGATGTAACATCTCTTTTATTAATTTTTCAAACAATGTTTTTGAAATAAACCTGTTTTTAATTTTCATTGATTAATTATGTCAATGTTCGGACATATTATAGACTGTTAATAGTTATTTTATATGCCTATAATTCATTGTAATCGACCTAAATGTTTTAGACAATTTTTAATTAGTAGTAAGATTATGTAATATTTTATTATCCTCTCAGCACGTTGGTTATGTGCTGTGAAAATATTGCGTGGCAAATTAATTATAATAGCGGATCAATTTAATAATAAAATTAGCCTATACGCCTCCCCTAATAATGATAATACAATAATACCAATAATAATTAAATGTATAAATTGAAAATACTAAATCATCTTGATACTGATAGCAGATGCTTGTTTTGACAATATCTCTGGATACATACACGTCTATAATTAGGCGCAATCCAGGGGGTTATCACAGATATTACACGTATAGTGTGCAGGGGCGTGTCTAGAGCATTTTTAGTGGGGGGGCCATGCTGGGGCACTGCCTCCAAATGGGGTGGCCACCAGTGACCAAAAAAAAAGCTAAATTCTAAAGTATATTACGTAAATCCTATTGATTGTATTATTTTTTTAACTTGAATAAAGTTACTTGTAAACAAATGTAGTAATAAAGCACATTTTTGATTAATTTCGTTTTTTGTCATCCCTGTATTCTGTATATATCCATTAAGTTCAATTTGAGAGCCAGTGTTTATTATTTTTAGTGTTTTTATAAAACTAACAAGTTTATAAAATAAAAGCAATTTTAAAACCCCAGAAGCAGAAACAAGGTCAACTATTTCCTTTTAATTAGTTTTGCCATTACAATATACAGTAGTTTTATTCACAATCTCTTTCAAATAATAATTTAAAAAAAAATTCCCCCCACTGTAATAATTCAAATGGTTTGGCCAAAACATCATAGTGTTTCATTTAACATGTCTTTCAGATTTACAAAAAAGCTGAGTAACACAGAGTTAAAGTTTTACCACTGTAACAGTTAAAATGAAAACACCAGTTTAAAAATAAAATATGGAACCATTACATTGTGCTCTGCAAATATATTAAAGAACACTCTTTAATTTAGAAACAATAAAAAATAGTAGCAGAAAGAGAGGAAAACAGAAGAAAAAGAAGAAGGAAGACCTCAAACTAAAACAGCTGGATTCGGGCATGGCATGGGCATTCGATTAAATTTTCTTAGTCGATCGTCGGAAGAATTAACGATCGACTATCGATTAATCATTAATATTCTTATCTTCAAATTTATTATATTTCACTTTTTATAAATTAAAAATGCAATGAAAATACAAAAATAAAGCGCGTTTTTCCTCGATTAGATCTTTATTACAAGATGATCAACTTGTGGCAGTTAAACTGGGCGTTTGGTTAGGCTAAATTTGAAGATATGCGCGTCGGTGCTCTAACTAAAACGCAACTGAATCTGCAGCTACGAGTTGGCCCTCGTGAGACCCTCGTTTGTTCCAAAATAATAAATAATAATAAAAAATAACTTAACCAAAAACATAATAACATTTAGATCTGACAGGTTTTGTCAACATGTAACTCAATCAAGTCACTGAGTCGAGAAAGGGTGAGAGAGATTAGCCTACCTGACAATCAATTAGGCTAGGCTACTTTCTATGGGCTACTTTAAGCTTCATAAAAAAGAACTCGCATATACAACTTCTGCTCCAGTCTAACGTTACTGATTTTTGTTGAGAAAGATAAGCATGTTGATGACATGATGTGGGGTCAGACGCGACCGCAACCTGTATGGTCATGGTGACCCTCAAGCCTTGTTTACACTTTCGCCTGGCACTTCAGTATGGCGCTCGGAATGTTCCATTCGGCGACGAGACTGACAAGCAAGATAACACACTTCAGCGCGTGAGTGCGAGTCTCTGCAGACTGCGCGTGCTTGCGGTCGCGTCGAGTGTAAACAAATGCTTCAGTCCAGCCGCTGAAAACGCCGCTCTGATGAGGGGACTGACGTTGCTGGGATGCACAGGTACCTCCGCGCTAACATGATCAGCCCGGGGAACACGTTCACTTTCCACGCACACTACGCAACGCAGCAGCATTATATGATAATCGATAACAAATTAACTGGCCGTTGTTTCTCTGGCGATGCACTTCTTTGAATCACAAACTTCCGTAGAGTCTATAAACTGATTGGCCGTAAAATGAATCAATCACAAGACATCTTATAGGGGGGGCACCTGGGGTGGCCAATCGAATTTCAGGGGGGGCCGGTGCCCCCCCTGGCCACCACGTGGACCCGCCCCTGATAGACTTAGGTAAAGTTGGTTTTATATTCACACATTCGCACATTCGCGTTAAAGAACTTTTTCAATTAAATAGTCAATGAAGCAATTTTTTTTCAGATTCGAAGCATCTACATGATATTGACAACAAAGATAGTGAACTACAACCTTTTCTACAATCGAACAAAATGGGCAAGTATATTTTTGATGCATGCATAATTTAGCGAATATTCAATGTAGTGTGGTAACCAAGATAGGGACCGTCTAAAAATTTAACATCGTTTTTCATTGTGTGCAAACAGACAATTACATTGTAGCCAACTACAGATGTACCAGAAAATATCTCTCACATTATGTGTTCTAATGCAACAGAATGTCTTTTAGCAACAATAAAACTGCATTATAATGATGGCGTTTAAAAAGGTGTTTAGGAAATAATAAAGAATGAACATGTCGGCTACATGAACTGTAATCTGGTAACAATCCAGACTGTAGAAAGTGGAAAATCATGTGTAATCCCCTGAACATAGTTAATCACTTCATGTTACATCTGTTTAAATTTTTGTTTATCTATTTATTTGAAATCAAAATGAACAAGAACAGTGTTGGTGTTGGTTTTAATAATAACATATGATTTATTTCAATAGGTTTTGAAAGGATGGGCCGACTGTTCCTAAGCAAGTTGGAACGTCTTGTCTGGACCCTAAAGAACATACTACTACAGCCCATGTCTTTCTGTTTTATCCACCTCTGTTGTTCTGTTTTTAAGTGTAATAAAGACTTTACAGTGTGACAGTGTTCTCCAGGCGCTGAATAAAAAGAAAAGCCCAACAGTTTTTTTATTCTTTCCTGTTGTTTAGCATCTTCAGTTAACATTAAACTCTCACAATAACACAATTCGTTTGCATTGATTGATGTTTACAGTCCTGCAGAAATATCACTGTCCATGGTACTGAATCCATCAGATTATTGACAAGTGCTCAGAAAGGGAAAGCATGAAAGCAAACATGATGTTGTTTTGGGTGTGAAGGGTGTGGATTTTGGAATAAACTGCTGCTTCATGTATATTTTGACTGATTATAATCAAAGATTTCCTTCTAAATATCACAATGACTTACATAGGCATATTAGATTTTACTTATAGAAGTTACCAGTATGATTACTTAAATGTTTGTTTCATGTTTTTTTGTCTGTATTTGATATCTGAATGTAGTAACAGTGCTTGCTCATTTAGTGGTTCTGTGATCTTTGTAATGGCCTACAAACTCCTGTGAGAGTCTTGAAGCTGACTTCTGTTGTTGAAATTAAAAACTATCTTAAGTAAATCTTTAATTTATTATAATTCTGACTCCTGCTCTTCATTCATCATATCTGGTTCTGGGTCTTTGACTGTGCGCCCCTAACAGGTGAACATTTAAAAAAGTAGTATAACTCCTATGGGGTTCTTCAATAGCACATCTTCCATCAAAAAAATATTACATTATCTAAATATATCTATCACTGTAATGGCAGAAAACAGTAACTTTTCTACTTCATGGATGTATTTAAAGAAGAATGATTTGCTTTAAAAGAACATTGAAACAAAAGTACAGTTTGACAATATATCTCCCTTACTGTTCGTACAATTATCAAATGTTTATTTAAAAAATACTGTAATTCCCCTAAAGTATTCTTTTTGTGTGTTTCAAAGGCTGTAGTGCTTTCCTAGTGACCACACTGACTCACTACAGGTGAAATTTGGACAATAACCGCTTTACTGTACGTACAATAAACTAATAAGTTCAAGAAAAAAAAACAGTAATTCCGCTGAACTATTTTTTCCTGTTCCAAGGACTGTAGTGCTTTCCCAGTGACCACGCTGACGTACTTCAGGTGAAATTTTGACAATAACTCCTTTACTGTACGTACAATAAACTAATGAGTTCAAGAAAAAATTACAGTAATTCCCCTGAACAATTTTTTCCTGTTCCAAGGGCTGTAGTGCTTTCCCAGTGACCACGCTGACGTACTTCAGGTGAAATTTTGACAATAACTCCTTTACTGTACGTACAATAAACTAATGAGTTCAAGAAAAAATTACAGTAATTCCCCTGAACAATTTTTTCATGTTCCAAGGGCTGTAGTGCTTTTCCAGTGACCACGCTGACCTAATTCAGGTGAAATTTTGACAATAACTCCTTTACTGTACGTACAATAAACTAATGAGTTCAAGAAAAAATTACAGTAATTCCCCTGAACAATTTTTTCCCGTTCCAAGGGCTGTAGTGCTTTCCCAGTGACCACGCTGACATACTTCAGGTGAAATTTTGACAATAATTCATTTACTGTACGTACAATCAACTAATAAGTTAAAGAAAAAATTACTGTAATTTCCCTAACGTATTTTTCCCGTTTCAAAGGCTGTAGTCCTTTTCTACCGATCAGACTGACGTACTTCAGGTGAAATTTTGACAATAACTCCTTTACTGTACGTACAATAAACTAATGAGTTCAAGAAAAAATTACAGTAATTCCCCTGAACAATTTTTTCCCGTTCCAAGGGCTGTAGTGCTTTCCCAGTGACCACGCTGACCTAATTCAGGTGAAATTTTGACAATAACTCCTTTACTGTACGTACAATAAACTAATGAGTTCAAGAAAAAATTACAGTAATTCCGCTGAACGATTTTTTCCCGTTCCAAGGGATGTAGTGCTTTCCCAGTGACCACACTGACCTAATTCAGGTGAAATTTTGACAATAACTCATTTACTGTACGTACAATAAACTAATGAGTTCAAGAAAAAATTACTGTATTTCACCGTAAGTATTTTTTCATGTTTCAAAGGCTGTAGTCCTTTCCTACTGACCACACTGACCTACTACAGGTGAAATTTTGACAATAACTCCCTTACTGTACGTACAATTATCAAATGTTTATTAAAAAATTACTGTATTTCTTTAATTCAGTATTGATTAATACATTGATTAAATTTGTCATTAGATATACACTGAAGCAGCACTGGATTCCAGATTGAAATCATTACAATAAGATTGTTGCTTATTTATAACGTTAAAAATACGATTAATCTAAAATCTTTACTGTTTTTAATCAACGAACGAAAGGAGGAGAAAACCGGAATTTTTCACTGAAGGAGAAAACCGGAATTTTAAGTCACCGTTATGGAGATCAGTGTCTGCTTTAGTTGGTCTCTTGACCCCTATATTATTAACTTTAGATTATGTTTGGCTGTACATGAGTTATAACAGCCAGATGATCACATAGAAAAGGTGGAACTGGGGCTTGAACCACCAAACTTCCGGTTTGTAGTCAAACTGCATGACCCACTGTTAAATTTACTTTATGGATCACACCAGCACTGCTGTTGTAAAACATACAATTTTAGCCTTTTCAATGAAATTCAAATGATCAAATCAATAAACAAAAAAAATTTCTGGGTGCATTCTGGGTGCCACCAATCAAAATTCATTCATGGCTCCCATCATGCATTGCTGCATGAATAAATAATGAGCTTAAGACACCTAAAGTAGGGCTGGGCGATATATCGCACGATATTGTTATGCGCGTCTAATCAGTAAAGCCGGTTCCTTGATTAGTAGTAAATCACCTTCACCTGCTTTCAAATGGACGATATGAGTGTTAAATTAACCCTCAAGAGTGTTGAGATAATTAAGTGATTAATTTAGTGATGATTGAGCATTATTGAAGACACCTGATGATCACAAGCAGAATCGCTGAAGGACAAAATCACAAATTGTAAGTCACCGTTATGGAGATCAGTGTCTGCTTTAGTTGGGCTCTTGACACTTTTACTTTCACTTTAAATTTTAATTGTTTGCTGCTATTTATTTATAGCAGTCAAATAAGACTTCTGTGGTCTGATAGTGTTGAGTATATTATGACATAATCATGCTCGATCTAAAAAATAAATTCTATTCAGGTGATTTTTGAATCACCAAATTTGCTTCAATTTGTGAGCAACAGTTTTGTGGTTGTTTTGCATGTCTGTATTATTCTTATAACTTAAATTTTTGTAATATATATTCTGATCAAATCACTGTCATCTCTATTTTGAAACACAGATATCAATAATCAGCCTGTGTATCTCAATCGTGGTGACAAAATTAATCCTTGTTGCCACCAATCACAACTCATTAATGGCTCTCATCATGCATTGCGGTTTCAATAAATTACGACCTGAATTGTCTATGTAATTTACTTTTCCTACTTGAATATTCTACTCGTCACCGTTGTTGAGAAGCATTGACTGAATCTTGAGGTCTGTATGTGCCTAAGGGAAAGTTTTTTTTGTTGTTTTTTTTTAACTTTTGAGAAATCCGTCAATTATATTTAACATTCTGGACATTATGCAGAATCTCAGTTATACACTAACCAACAGAATAAATTATAGACATAAATATCAAATGATGAATGTCATTATATGACCAACATCATTTTATTATTGTTTATTTTTGTTCAGCTGACAGATATAACTTAGATGCAACATCACATTAAAATATTACATTTATATTATAAGGGTCAAGAGCCCAACTAAAGCAAACACTCATCTCCATAACGGTGGCTTAAAATTTTAGATTTTTTTCTTGTGATTCTGCTTTAGGTGTCTTCAATAATTTGCTCAATCATCACTCATTTAATCACTTAATTATCTCATTAACTTTAACACTCTTGAGTGTGGACTCATATACACTCCCAGGTGTGTTAATTTAACACGGGAGATTTTGTCATGACGAAGAGCCGTAGTTCACTGACCAGCTGAGCCATATCGCATTAAATATTGCTGGCGATACGTCTTCGATATTAACGCGATATGGCTCAGCTTGTCAGTGATCTACGGCTCTTTGTAGTGAATGCCGCTCCATCTGAAAGCAGGTGAAGGGGATCACAGTTTTCTTTGTTCATTTGTTATAAATCAATAACAACAGCCAAACAAAGTTTAAAGTAAAAGTATAAGTGTCAAGAGCCCAACTAAAGCAAACACTGATCTCCATAACGGTGGCTTACAATTTGTGATTTTCTCCTTCAGTGATTCTGCTTGTTATCATCAGGTGTCTTCAAAAATGCTCAATCATCACTCAGTTATTCACTTAATTGTCTCAATAACTTTAACACTACTTCAGTGTTCATTTAACACTCAGCTCAGAGTTTGATTGGATGGCTTAAAATGACTTCCATGATGTTGAAGTTACATGAACAAATTATGTTTGTTTAACAAAACAAAGTTATGTGAAACCATATGGAACCTGTTTACATGAAAAAGTTAAGCAAAGCACATCATTTTTTGAGTGTTGTTAACAGCAGGTGTTCATCACTAATGCTCAATCATCACTTAATAAGTCACTCATAATTTCTAAACTTATTGATTGCAATGTATATCTTTTTTTTGTTTTTTAAAAATCAACTAAGGTAATCAGTGTCCTCAAATGTAACGAGTTAGCTTAACTTAAAGGATTTGACTGTGTGTGATATTGTGAGCTAGTAGTTACTACAAGCACTTCAAAGTTCATTTAAAGTGTGTAATTTCACTGTTTTTACTCAATATAAAATCAAATATCAAGATATTTGAATGCAGAAGTTTAATTGTGTATTACTGAAGATCCTTGTTTTAGAGGACTTGATTAAAATAAGTTCAGAGTACTCATAACTATTATTTTCACAAACTTAATTGAATTGTCTCAACTGAAATGAGTTAGCTTAACGTGTTGGGTTTCACAGTGCACCTCTCAGATATTCAATACAGACATTAGAGAATACATGAAATAACATTTTCGATAATGACACAGGTAATTTTTATTACAATGTACAATCTTATAAGCCTAGAGAAGTCATTCAACTCATTTGATATTAAGAAGGAAAATATTGATTAATACATTGATTAAATTTGTCATTAGATATACACTGAAGCAGCACTGGATTCCAGATTGAAATCATTACAATAAGATTGTTGCTTATTTATAACGTTAAAAATACGATTAAGCTAAAATATTTACTGTTTTTAATCAACGAACGAAATGTGTTGTACCAGAAACAGCAGTTCTAATACCTACTTTTACCTAATACATTTATCAAAATTCATTGAGTACAGCGATCACTAGAAACATAGTATAACCTTGGGAACATGAAGAAACACTACCTTTGAACATGAAGAAACACTTGTGGTGAATTACAGGTAATTTTTTCATAAAAATGTGTATGTACTGTATTTACAGTAAGGCAGGTATTGGCAATATTTAACCTTTAGTAAGTTAGTATGATCACTAGGAATATTTTCCAACCTTGAAAAGAATGCTTTAGGGAAAATACAGTAATTTTTTTAATAAACATTTGATAATTGTACGTACAGTAAGGGAGTTATTGTCAAAATTTCACCTGTAGTAGGTCAGTGTGGTCAGTAGGAAAGGACTACAGCCTTTGAAACATGAAAAAATACTTACGGTGAAATACAGTATTTTTTTCTTGAACTCATTAGTTTATTGTACGTACAGTAAAGGGGTTATTGTCCAAATTTCTCCTGTAGTGAGTCAGTCTGATCAGTAGAAAAGGACTACAGCCTTTGAAACGGGAAAAAATACATTAGGGGAATTACAGTAATTTTTTCTTTAACTTATTAGTTTATTGTACGTACAGTAAAGGAGTTATTGTCAAAATTTCACCTGTAGTAAGTCAGTCTGATCAGTAGAAAAGGACTACAGCCTTTGAAACGGGAAAAAATACATTAGGGGAATTACAGTAATTTTGTCTTTAACTTATTAGTTTATTGTACGTACAGTAAAGGAGTTATTGTCAAAATTTCACCTGAAGTACGTCAGTCTGATCAGTAGAAAAGGACTACAGCCTTTGAAACGGGAAAAAATACGTTAGGGGAATTACAGTAATTTTTTCTTTAACTTATTAGTTGATTGTACGTACAGTAAATGAATTATTGTCAAAATTTCACCTGAAGTACGTCAGTGTGGTCACTGGGTAAGCACTACAGCCCTTGGAACGGGAAAAAAATGTTCAGGGGAATTACTGTAATTTTTTCTTTAACTCATTAGTTTATTGTACGTACAGTAAAGGAGTTATTGTCAAAATTTCACCTGTAGTACGTCAGTCTGATCAGTAGAAAAGGACTACAGCCTTTGAAACGGGAAAAAATACGTTAGGGGAATTACAGTATTTTTTTCTTTAACTTATTAGTTTGTTGTACGTACAGTAAAGGAGTTATTGTCAAAATTTCACCTGTAGTAAGTCAGTCTGATCAGTAGAAAAGGACTACAGCCTTTGAAACGGGAAAAAATACATTAGGGGAATTACAGTAATTTTGTCTTTAACTTATTAGTTTATTGTACGTACAGTAAAGGAGTTATTGTCAAAATTTCACCTGAAGTACGTCAGTCTGATCAGTAGAAAAGGACTACAGCCTTTGAAACGGGAAAAAATACGTTAGGGAATTACAGTAATTTTTTCTTTAACTTATTAGTTTATTGTACGTACAGTAAAGGAGTTATTGTCAAAATTTCACCTGTAGTACGTCAGTCTGATCAGTAGAAAAGGACTACAGCCTTTGAAACGGGAAAAAATACGTTAGGGGAATTACAGTAATTTTTCTTTAACTTATTAGTTTGTTGTACGTACAGTAAAGGAGTTATTGTCAAAATTTCACCTGTAGTAAGTCAGTCTGATCAATAGAAAGGACTACAGCCTTTGAAACGGGAAAAAATACGTTAGGGGAATTACAGTAATTTTTTCTTTAACTTATTAGTTGATTGTACATACAGTAAATGAATTATTGTCAAAATTTCAACTGTAGTACGTCAGTCTGATCAGTAGAAAAGGACTACAGCCTTTGAAACGGGAAAAAATACGTTAGGGAATTACAGTAATTTTTTCTTTAACTTATTAGTTTGTTGTACGTACAGTAAAGGAGTTATTGTCAAAATTTCACCTGTAGTAAGTCAGTCTGATCAATAGAAAAGGACTACAGCCTTTTGAAACGGGAAAAAATACGTTAGGGGAATTACAGTAATTTTTCTTTAACTATTAGTTGATTGTACGTACAGTAAATGAATTATTGTCAAAATTTCACCTGAA
>NW_024121118.1:970149-986339 GCF_016745375.1 Pimephales promelas | reverse complement strand
CCAGCAACTAATCAATTAATACAAAATTTCAGATTTGCTTGTGTGACAATTCGCGTCACATTCGCGGCAGAAAAATGTCTGTCTCCTGCGCGAGAGGAGAGGGGAGAAGAAAGGTGGCAAATGTCATTTAAGTCGTAAGTCAATTCGTAGAGGTGTGCGGTCAGGGGATTTCTGGATAATCCGTAATTCGTTTGTAATTATAAAACGAAAATACCGTTTTTCTGTTTTTTGTGTCAAATAGAAAAACCAAATAACCGTTTTTGGTGTCAGAATCAAAAAACGAAAAACCAATTAAAAACTGCACGTTTTTTTTGTTTTTGGAAATAATTTTATCGTTATTCCTTTTTGAAGAAAGAATGAATTGAGTCTTGAACTTCTGTCAATTCGCTAGTTGCACCACAACGGAAATGGAATTTCCGGTTTGTCTGTGGTAGGCTGGAACACTTCCGGTCACTGTCTGTCAATGACACTCGCTTACTTAACCGACCGTTCAGCGAAGTGTAAAAGAAAAACACGAGTCTTTTCGGTATTAAAACAGCAGGTGTTGTACCGAATTCCGACTCGCGGACAAATCGCACGCCCCTTCGCGTGCGCGCGTCTCTCATTACCTAATACACGCTGAAGCGAGTTGAATGCACTTGATTTGCCATATGCGTTTATCATTGATTTTTTTCTCACAGCAAGCACCCACATCCTGCATGAAAGCTTTGTCTACACTAACAAAAATTGACAGACAGTGAACTGTGGATAAAAAATGCAAACAAATAAAAACGCATGGGAGATCGATTCAGACTATAAACTTCCACGGGTAAAGCAACCATATAAAGCTACCAGCTGTCAAAACATTACTGTTAATTTCAAATAATTTAATTGAACGTAACTTTTGCGTGTTAAACACGATGTGGTTCATAGTAAAATATTGTATTACTCTCCCATTGCACAACAATGTCATTAAAATAATAACCTTTTTCATGAAGATATTATAAACAAATTATTATGCATGCATTTTTGTAATATTGCAGCAGGTTTTCTTTAAAAAAGGACACCTGAACACAAAACAATGTATTTTCATAAGCAATCCCAGCTGGAATTTTTCCTCTTAAAATTTTGCTCTGTTCTAATGTTTTCAGCGGGTAGTTTTGTTTTGTTTGTTTTTTCCCCAAAAAGAACATTGTATAATGTGTTATCTCAGCAACATTCCCAAAACATCCTCAAAATATTACAGTTAAAACATCCTTAAAACATTATTTCAACATTACTCAAATGTTTTCTGTAAAACAGTACCTTATGGCTTTACAAGTTTAAACCAAACTTGTAGGGAATGTTAGCCAGAGTTCTGAGAACGTTCTCAGCTAGGATGCAAAATGTGAAATTGAATGAATTAAATAAATCATGTTTTTGTGGTCCTAATGTGCCAGAAAATAACTATATTAAAAAGTCTGGTTTCTTTACATAGCTTTAGTCAATGATCACATTATTATAATTATCAATTATAATTTGTTTTATTTCTATTTTTAAGATGCAATTAAGCAAAAACAAAACAAACATAAAAACTGGTATTTGCCTCATATAGGCTATAGTCTATATTAGCCTATATACAATATACAGACTTGTGTTTTATAAACTAAGCCTATCTTCATTAAAAAGGTTAAATATTATTTTTAATGACATTCATGTGTAATGGGGAGAATGATACACTATTTTCCTATAAACCACAGCGTGTTTTACACACAAAAGTTACATTCTGTTAAATTAACAGTAATGTTGTGTTTTGATAGGCGGTAGCTTTATTATGGCTGCTTTACGGCTTGCCTTTACCCGTGGAAGTTTATTTGAATCGATCTCCCATGCGCTTTTGTTTGTTTGCATTTTTTATCCACACTAGTTCACGTGCAAAGCTTTCATGCAGGATGTGGGTGCTTGCTGTGAGAAAAAAAAAATCAATCGATAAACGCATATGGCAAATGAAGTGCATTCAACTCGCTTTAGCGTGTATTAATGTGAGGCGCGCGCACGCGGGCGTGCGATTTGTCCGCGAGTCGGAATTCGGTACAACACCTGAACGGGGAAAAATTGTTCAGCGGAATTACTGTATTTTTTTCTTGAACTCATTAGTTTATTGTACGTACAGTAAAGGAGTTATTGTCAAAATTTCACCTGTAGTAAGTCAGTCTGATCAATAGAAAAGGACTACAGCCTTTGAAACGGGAAAAAATACGTTAGGGGAATTACAGTAATTTTTTCTTTAACTTATTAGTTGATTGTACGTACAGTAAATGAATTATTGTCAAAATTTCACCTGAAGTACGTCAGCGTGGTCACTGGGAAAGCACTACAGCCCTTGGAACAGGAAAAAATTGTTCAGGGGAATTACTGTAATTTTTTCTTGAACTCATTAGTTTATTGTACGTACAGTAAAGGAGTTATTGTCAAAATTTCACCTGAATTAGGTCAGCGTGGTCACTGGGAAAGCACTACAGCCCTTGGAACGGGAAAAAATTGTTCAGGGGAATTACTGTAATTTTTTCTTGAACTCATTAGTTTATTGTACGTACAGTAAGGGAGTTATTGTCAAAATTTCACCTGAATTAGGTCAGCGTGGTCACTGGGAAAGCACTACAGCCCTTGGAACAGGAAAAAATAGTTCAGCGGAATTACTGTATTTTTTTCTTGAACTTATTAGTTTATTGTACGTACAGTAAAGGGGTTATTGTCCAAATTTCACCTGAAGTAAGTCAGTCTGATCAGTAGAAAAGGACTACAGCCTTTGAAACGGGGAAAAATACGTTAGGGGAATTACAGTAATTTTTTCTTTAACTTATTAGTTGATTGTACGTACAGTAAATGAGTTATTGTCCAAATTTCAGCTGCAGTAAGTCAGTCTGATCAGTAGAAAAGGACTACAGCCTTTGAAATGGGAAAAAATACGTTAGGGGAATTACAGTAATTTTTTCTTTAACTTATTAGTTGATTGTACATAGTAAATGAGTTATTGTCCAAATTTCACCTGTAGTAGGTCAGTGTGGTCAGTAGGAAAGGACTACAGCCTTTAAAACGGGAAAAAGTACTTTGGGGGAATTACAGTAATTTTTTCTTGAACTTATTAGTTTATTGTATGTACAGTAAAGGGTTTATTGTCCAAATTTCACCTGTAGTAAGTCAGTCTGATCAGTAGAAAAGGACTACAGCCTTTGAAACGGGAAAAAATACGTTAGGGGAATTACAGTAATTTTTTCTTTAACTTATTAGTTGATTGTACGTACAGTAAATGAATTATTGTCAAAATTTCACCTGAAGTACGTCAGCGTGGTCACTGGGAAAGCACTACAGCCCTTGGAACAGGAAAAAATTGTTCAGGGGAATTACTGTAATTTTTTCTTGAACTCATTAGTTTATTGTACGTACAGTAAAGGAGTTATTGTCAAAATTTCACCTGAATTAGGTCAGCGTGGTCACTGGGAAAGCACTACAGCCCTTGGAACGGGAAAAAATTGTTCAGGGGAATTACTGTAATTTTTTCTTGAACTCATTAGTTTATTGTACGTACAGTAAGGGAGTTATTGTCAAAATTTCACCTGAATTAGGTCAGCGTGGTCACTGGGAAAGCACTACAGCCCTTGGAACAGGAAAAAATAGTTCAGCGGAATTACTGTATTTTTTTCTTGAACTTATTAGTTTATTGTACGTACAGTAAAGGGGTTATTGTCCAAATTTCACCTGAAGTAAGTCAGTCTGATCAGTAGAAAAGGACTACAGCCTTTGAAACGGGGAAAAATACGTTAGGGGAATTACAGTAATTTTTTCTTTAACTTATTAGTTGATTGTACGTACAGTAAATGAGTTATTGTCCAAATTTCAGCTGCAGTAAGTCAGTCTGATCAGTAGAAAAGGACTACAGCCTTTGAAATGGGAAAAAATACGTTAGGGGAATTACAGTAATTTTTTCTTTAACTTATTAGTTGATTGTACATAGTAAATGAGTTATTGTCCAAATTTCACCTGTAGTAGGTCAGTGTGGTCAGTAGGAAAGGACTACAGCCTTTAAAACGGGAAAAAGTACTTTGGGGGAATTACAGTAATTTTTTCTTGAACTTATTAGTTTATTGTATGTACAGTAAAGGGTTTATTGTCCAAATTTCACCTGTAGTAAGTCAGTCTGATCAGTAGAAAAGGACTACAGCCTTTGAAACGGGAAAAAATACGTTAGGGGAATTACAGTAATTTTTTCTTTAACTTATTAGTTTATTGTACGTACAGTAAATGAATTATTGTCCAAATTTCACCTGAAGTACGTCAGCGTGGTTACTGGGAAAGCACTACAGCCCTTGGAACGGGAAAAAATAGTTCAGCGGAATTACTGTATTTTTTTCTTGAACTTATTAGTTTATTGTACGTACAGTAAAGGGGTTATTGTCCAAATTTCACCTGAAGTACGTCAGTCTGATCAGTAGAAAAGGACTACAGCCTTTGAAACGGGAAAAAATACGTTAGGGGAATTACAGTAATTTTTTCTTTAACTTATTAGTTGATTGTACGTACAGTAAATGAATTATTGTCAAAATTTCACCTGAAGTACGTCAGCGTGGTCACTGGGAAAGCACTACAGCCCTTGGAACAGGAAAAAATTGTTCAGGGGAATTACTGTAATTTTTTCTTGAACTCATTAGTTTATTGTACGTACAGTAAAGGAGTTATTGTCAAAATTTCACCTGAATTAGGTCAGCGTGGTCACTGGGAAAGCACTACAGCCCTTGGAACGGGAAAAAATTGTTCAGGGGAATTACTGTAATTTTTTCTTGAACTCATTAGTTTATTGTACGTACAGTAAAGGAGTTATTGTCAAAATTTCACCTGAATTAGGTCAGCGTGGTCACTGGGAAAGCACTACAGCCCTTGGAACGGGAAAAAATTGTTCAGGGGAATTACTGTAATTTTTTCTTGAACTCATTAGTTTATTGTACGTACAGTAAAGGAGTTATTGTCAAAATTTCACCTGAAGTACCTCAGCGTGGTCACTGGGAAAGCACTACAGCCCTTGGAACAGGAAAAAATAGTTCAGCGGAATTACTGTATTTTTTTCTTGAACTTATTAGTTTATTGTACGTACAGTAAAGGGGTTATTGTCCAAATTTCACCTGAAGTAAGTCAGTCTGATCAGTAGAAAAGGACTACAGCCTTTGAAACGGGGAAAAATACGTTAGGGGAATTACAGTAATTTTTTCTTTAACTTATTAGTTGATTGTACGTACAGTAAATGAGTTATTGTCCAAATTTCAGCTGCAGTAAGTCAGTCTGATCAGTAGAAAAGGACTACAGCCTTTGAAATGGGAAAAAATACGTTAGGGGAATTACAGTATTTTTTTCTTTAACTTATTAGTTGATTGTACATAGTAAATGAGTTATTGTCCAAATTTCACCTGTAGTAGGTCAGTGTGGTCAGTAGGAAAGGACTACAGCCTTTAAAACGGGAAAAAGTACTTTGGGGGAATTACAGTAATTTTTTCTTAAACTTATTAGTTTATTGTATGTACAGTAAAGGGTTTATTGTCCAAATTTCACCTGTAGTAAGTCAGTCTGATCAGTAGAAAAGGACTACAGCCTTTGAAACGGGAAAAAATACGTTAGGGGAATTACAGTAATTTTTCCTTTAACTTATTAGTTTATTGTACGTACAGTAAATGAATTATTGTCCAAATTTCACCTGAAGTACGTCAGCGTGGTTACTGGGAAAGCACTACAGCCCTTGGAACGGGAAAAAATAGTTCAGCGGAATTACTGTATTTTTTTCTTGAACTTATTAGTTTATTGTACGTACAGTAAAGGGGTTATTGTCCAAATTTCACCTGAAGTACGTCAGTCTGATCAGTAGAAAAGGACTACAGCCTTTGAAACAGGGAAAAATACGTTAGGGGAATTACAGTAATTTTTTCTTTAACTTATTAGTTAATTGTACGTACAGTAAATTAGTTATTGTCCAAATTTCACCTGCAGTAAGTCAGTCTGATCAGTAGAAAAGGACTACAGCCTTTGAAATGGGAAAAAATACGTTAGGGGAATTACAGTAATTTTTTCTTTAACTTATTAGTTGATTGTACATACAGTAAATGAGTTATTGTCCAAATTTCACCTGTAGTAGGTCAGTGTGGTCAGTAGGAAAGGACTACAGCCTTTAAAACGGGAAAAAGTACTTTGGGGGAATTACAGTAATTTTTTCTTGAACTTATTAGTTTATTGTACGTACAGTAAAGGGTTTATTGTCCAAATTTCACCTGTAGTAGGTCAGTCTGATCAGTAGAAAAGGACTACAGCCTTTGAAACGGGAAAAAATACATAAGGGGAATTACAGTAATTTTTTCTTTAACTTATTAGTTTATTGTACGTACAGTAAATTAATTATTGTCAAAATTTCACCTGAAGTACGTCAGCGTGGTCACTGGGAAAGCACTACAGCCCTTGGAATGGGGAAAAATTGTTCAGCGGAATTACTGTATTTTTTTCTTGAACTCATTAGTTTATTGTATGTACAGTAAAGGAGTTATTGTCAAAATTTCACCTGAAGTAAGTCAGTCTGATCGGTAGAAAAGGACTACAGCCTTTGAAACGGAAAAAAATACGTTAGGGGAATTACAGTAATTTTTTCTTTAACTTATTAGTTGATTGTACGTACAGTAAATGAATTATTGTCAAAATTTCACCTGAAGTATGTCAGTGTGGTCACTGGGAAAGCACTACAGCCCTTGGAACGGGAAAAAATTGTTCAGGGGAATTACTGTAATTTTTTCTTGAACTCATTAGTTTATTGTACGTACAGTAAAGAAGTTATTGTCAAAATTGCACCTGAATTAGGTCAGTGTGGTCACTGGGAAAGCACTACAGCCCTTGGAACGGGAAAAAATTGTTCAGCGGAATTACTGTAATTTTTTCTTGAACTCATTAGTTTATTGTACGTACAGTAAAGGAGTTATTGTCAAAATTTCACCTGAAGTACGTCAGCGTGGTCACTGGGAAAGCACTACAGCCCTTGGAACAGGAAAAAATAGTTCAGCGGAATTACTGTTTTTTTTTCTTGAACTTATTAGTTTATTGTACGTACAGTAAAGGGGTTATTGTCCAAATTTCACCTGTAGTAAGTCAGTCTGATCAGTAGAAAAGGACTACAGCCTTTGAAATGGGAAAAATACGTTAGGGGAATTACAGTAATTTTTTCTTTAACTTATTAGTTTATTGTACGTACAGTAAATGAATTATTGTCAAAATTTCACCTGAAGTACGTCAGCGTGGTCACTGGGAAAGCACTACAGCCCTTGGAACAGGAAAAAATAGTTCAGCGGAATTACTGTTTTTTTTTTCTTGAACTTATTAGTTTATTGTACGTACAGTAAAGGGGTTATTGTCCAAATGTCACCTGTAGTAAGTCATTCTGATCAGTAGAAAAGGACTACAGCCTTTGAAATGGGAAAAAATATGTTAGGGGAATTACAGTAATTTTTTCTTTAACTTATTAGTTTATTGTACGTACAGTAAATGAATTATTGTCCAAATTTCACCTGAAGTACGTCAGCGTGGTCACTGGGAAAGCACTACAGCCCTTGGAACAGGAAAAAATAGTTCAGCGAAATTACTGTTTTTTTTTTCTTGAACTTATTAGTTTATTGTACGTACAGTAAAGGGTTTATTGTCCAAATTTCACCTGTAGTAGGTCAGTGTGGTCAGTAGGAAAGGACTACAGCCTTTGGGAACGTGAAAAAGTACTTTAGGGGAATTACAGTATTTTTTTCTTGAACTTATTATTTTTATTGTATGTACAGTAAAGGGGTTATTGTCCAAATTTCACCTGTAGTAGGTCAGTGTGGTCAGTAGGAAAGGACTACAGCCTTTAAAACGGGAAAAAATACTTCAGGGGGGATTACAGTAATTTGTTCTTGAACTTATTAGTGTATTGTACGTACAGTAAGGGAGTTATTGTCCAAATTTCACCTGTAGTGAGTCAGTGTGGTCACTAGGAAAGCACTACAGCCTTTGAAACACAAAAAAAAGAATACTTTAGGGGAATTACAGTATTTTTTAAATAAACATTTGATAATTGTACGAACAGTAAGGGAGATATATTGTCAAACTGTACTTTTGTTTCAATGTTCTTTTAAAGCAAATCATTCTTCTTTAAATACATCCATGAAGTAGAGAAGTTACTGTTTTCTGCCATTACAGTGATAGATATATTTAGATAATGTAATATTTTTTTGATGGAAGATGTGCTATTGAAGAACCCCATAGGAGTTATACTACTTTTTTAAATGTTCACCTGTTAGGGGCGCACAGTCAAAGACCCAGAACCAGATATGATGAATGAAGAGCAGGAGTCAGAATTATAATAAATTAAAGATTTACTTAAGATAGTTTTTAATTTCAACAACAGAAGTCAGCTTCAAGACTCTCACAGGAGTTTGTAGGCTATTACAAAGATCACAGAACCACTAAATGAGCAAGCACTGTTGCTACATTCAGATATCAAATACAGACAAAAAAACATGAAACAAACATTTAAGTAATCATACTGGTAACTTCTATAACTAAGTAAAATCTAATATGCCTATGTAAGTCATTCCAATCATGTGATATTTAGAAGGAAATCTTTGATTATAATCAGTCAAAATATACATGAAGCAGCAGTTTATTCCAAAATCCACACCCTTCACACCCAAAACAACATCATGTTTGCTTTCATGCTTTCCCTTTCTGAGTACTTGTCAATAATCTGATGGATTCAGTAGTACCATGGACAGTGATATTTCTGCAGGACTGTAAACATCAATCAATGCAAACGAATTGTGTTATTGTGAGAGTTTAATGTTAACTGAAGATGCTAAACAACAGGAAAGAATAAAAAACTCTTTTTATTCAGCGCCTGGAGAACACTGTCACACTGTAAAGTCTTTATTACACTTAAAAACAGAACAACAGAGGTGGATAAAACAGAAAGACATGGGCTGTAGTAGTATGTTCTTTAGGGTCCATACAAGACGATCCAACTTGCTTAGGAACAGTCGGCCCATCCTTTCAAAACCTATTGAAATAAATCATATGTTATTATTAAAGCCAACATCAACACTGTTCTTGTTCATTTTGATTTCAAATAAATAGATAAACAAAAATTTAAACAGATGTAACATGAAGTGATTAACTATGTTCAGGGGATTACACATGATTTTCCACTTGCTGCAGTCTGGATTGTTACCAGATTACAGTTCATGTAGCCGACATGTTCATTCTTTATTATTTCCTAAACACCTTTTTAAACACCATCATTATAATGCAGTTTTATTGTTGCTAAAAGACATTCTGTTGCATTAGAACACATAATGTGAGAGATATTTTCTGGTACATCTGTAGTTGGCTACAATGTAATTGTCTGTTTGCACAGAATGAAAAACGATGTTAAATTTTTAGACGGTCCCTATCTTGGTTACCACACTACATTGAATATTCGCTAAATTATGCATGCATCAAAAATTTACTTGCCCATTTTGTTCGATTGTAGAAAAGGTTGTAGTTCACTATCTTTGTTGTCAATATCATGTAGATGCTTCGAATCTGAAAAAAATTGCTTCATTGACTATTTAATTGAAAAAGTTCTTTAACGCGAATGTGCGAATGTGTGAATATAAAACCAACTTTACCTAAGTATCTTCTGCTGTCTATCACTTCTTTCGCCATGTATTTGTTCGTTTCTTTCATTATTTTATGCAATCCAAAACACTCTAACCTGCCGCGGTTCGTTTCTCTAGAGCCCGTCTAACTTGTCCGCTTTTCCGGGACAAATGGATTTTTGAAGGACAAGTAAAAGAGAATTTTACTCGCCCCAACGGACAAGTAGCCTGATTAGAACATCAATAACAAACAAAAAAATAACTAGGGAATTACTAAACCGAGAGAATGATTCTGATTTTATTACATTTATTGCAAGTTGCGATCGATTGTGGATAATAAATGTAGCAGGCAGCAGCTACTGTATTACTGATGGTAAATTTGCGCTGTTGACGCTCGCGCAGAGAAATCTACACACATGAGCGGAGCACACACACACACAGTTAACACTCTGCCTATAAAAAATCTAAATGTGGAGTTTTTATATTTTAACATATGTTAAGCACTAAGCAGCCTCAATTATTTTTCCTGAATACCATCACGATTGAAAAAGTGACATTGATTTCCTACAACAGTTCAATAAACAGTTAAGATTAAGTCACTTACTGTTTATAAGCAATACTGGGTGTTTTTGTTCCATTTCAGCAGCGAAAATAGTTCCAAAGAAAAGTCACAGCAGAACCACGACGCATCTCACAGGAACTCATCCTGTTTTCATTACTGAATGATTCAGCATTTTGAACGAATCGGTTGAGTCAAAGATTCAATGACCCATTCATAAACATCAACATCTGTCTCATTCTTGAATGAATCAACCGTTTGAACGAATCGTTTGAATTAATGAATCAATAACTCACTCATTAATACGGCCGCCTGCCGCCACCTATTGGCAGTTTAGTGTTATGTTTATAAGTAGCCCAGTATAATTCTTTACATTATTTTATGAAATTGTAATTTTTCATTGTAAATGATTTAATTTGATCAGCCCTACCTAGGGTAACAGTATGCTTCATCTTTCATTTTAAATTCCTAAATTTGATCAATAAATTCAATTATTTAGAATAATAAGACACTATAGGGCATTTAATAATATTGGTGGAGGAGATGCTCTTAAAGGTGCAGATATTACAATATGCCTTTTTAAATATCAAAGCTGATTGAACACTGATGAGAATATTGCTTCAGAATAAAAAATTTTAAAAATCCGGACAAGCAACTTTTTACTCAGACAAGTGATTGACAGATTTACTTACTTGTCTGGAGGACAAGCACGTGAAAAGGCTTGAGGGGATAGTTCACTTTGATATTTTTAGTTTTGACCAAAAAATATCAAAATTGAAAATACTGCAGAAACAAAAACACCTACATCTATCCCTTGAGGTAAGCTAAAACATATCAAAAATAATTTTGTGAACTATCCCTTGAATTTCCTACCCATCCCTTGCTGCCACTGAAAAAAAGAAAAAAAAAAAAAAAAAAAAAAAATTCCCTACCGACCCATGACCTCAACTGACAACCAACCGGAACCAAACTTTTTTTTTTTTTTTAGGCCTCACTATAATGGTGACATCAAACCAAACTATTATTTTCAATAAATAATCAACATCTTTACCTCAGTTAATTTTCAATAAGAACTTTTGTAGACGTCTACCAGAAATAAAGAAAATCTGGTTAGTAATAAGTGAAGCTGGTAATGCTGTTTGTGGAGTTGTGTAATCATCAGATCTTATGAGATTTAATGTACTGTATCTTCAGTTGATTTCATTTAAGGCTGTGGCTGCAAGTAGTTCTTGTGTTTCTCTTGTCTTCAGTGATTCTGCTTATTAAAATCAGGTGCTCATCAATAATGCTCAATCATTATTCAATCAATTAATTATTTCATTAACTCCCACACTGATTCAGTGTTACATTTAACAGCCTGTAGTGTGTGTGTGTGTGTGTGTGTGTGTGTGTGTGTGTACTTGTCTACCTATCTAAGAGGGGACTTTGGTGTCGTTACACACTCACCAACAGGGGACCGCCGAGGGAAGTGGGGACATTTTTCAAGTCCCCTGTTAGCTATGCCTTAAAACATGTTAAAATCAACTAAAAAACGCTCTGGTGAATTTTTTTAACTTTTGACCAAGTGGGGACTAACACATGTGTGTGTGTTTAAGCCCATACTCAGCAGCGCTCCTGTAGGCTGGAGCAGGAACTGCAGTGGCCCATTAACACACGTCGTTCACACTTCTCTATTGTCTGAATGGCTGGCTGTCCCAAAGCCTCTGAGACTGTAGAGCTGCTTAGTTAAGGTACTTTCAGTAAATTTAATAACCCCACACTAGTAATCATTAGTTAAGCAATAGTAAATGCTTAACTAATGAAAATACAATTATTAAAACACATTATAGATATGCTTTTAAAACAATATTAAAGAATTTATAGCTTTATAGCTGTCTTTATAAATTGCTGATTATTGGTTTAAAAGCATATCTATAATGTGTTTTAATCATTTTAATTCCATGCTTTATTAATGAACAATTTATGATTTCTAAATGAAGTATAGCATTATAAACCATAATAATAATAATAAACCAATATAAAGTTATTTAGGAGTTGTCAGTGGTTTATAAGATCACTTAGAAAGTGAGTAAATGATTAATAAACTATTTCAATGTGCATTCATGTATCTTATTATTCAGACATATAGTAATAGTTACTTAGTGTGTTAATACATTTTTAACATGTATTTCTACTGTAATCCAAGGTTAATTCAGGTAGTTATCAAACCATTTAGTAGTGGTCAGTTTACTATTTTGTGAGCTCATCTAAAGTGAGGACCTGTTATGCCTTGTAATGCATTTATAAAAGAGATTTCAAAGGCTCAGTTAAATATTTGTATGTTCTTTTATGTTCAAAGTGTTGTGTTTGTTTCCTTTTTCTGTTTAGAAGAGAACTGAGCCTTTAAATCTAATTTATGAATGCTTTACAAGATATAACTATTCCTCACTTTAGATGAGCTGCCAAAAAAAGTTAACTGACCACTACTAAATGCTTAACTTCTTGCATTTACTACATTTAAATACACTTAAGTGATCTCATGAATCACTGACAACTCCTAAATAACTGGTTTGTAAATAATGTTATTCTTCATTAGGAAATTATAAATTGATCATTAATAAAGTATGAAAATACAATGATTAAACACAATATTATGCTTCTAAATAAAGAATAAAGCATTTACACAAGAATAGAGCATTTATAGCTGTATTTATAAACTTCTTATTAATGTCTATTAATGCTTTATAAATTACAGATAAACTATTTACTAATGATTAACTAATGATTAATAGCATGCAGTTATTATGAAGTGCCCAGCGGCAACAGTTCGAAAGCAGAGGCGAGAAGACGCCTCTTAGCATTCATAATATTATTTTTTTCTTATTTAACGCTCTCTCTTCATAGATACTGTCTATGCTTGGTTATAGCAGTCCCTAACAATTTACTTGCCATTGTTACTTTTCTTAATAATTTTGTCTGTACCTCAGTAGCAATTCCATACTAACAAATAATACAGAATATCATAACACTTTCGATGAAATTCCTATAAAACATCAGAAGCTTTATGTTGTGGACAATACAGGAAAGTTATTGCTTTAAAAAATTAATTCTCTGTTGTGGCTTTATACTTACAGTATATGATTGGTCCACGTATCCCATTTAAGCTTATTGCCTACTGATAAGTTGTATTTGACAAATATACAAATAGTTGTATTTGACTATATTTTACATTTTACAAGCAGTTTTGACTGATATGTGTGCACTGTAAAACAATTATTGTTGGTTTAACTTAAAAAATGAAGTTACCTGGTTGCCTTGAAACTTTACGTTCATTGAAATTGAAAAATTGACTTAATACAATGAAGGAGATTGATTTTATAATCAGAAACTCAAAATATTATGTTATCTGAACCACATACATTATCTAAGTTGATTTGACAGAAGAAAAAACGTTATGATAACAAATCATGATTTTTTTTTTTTTTTTTTTTTTTTTTTACAGTGTATATTACTTTAGTTTGAAAATTACTTCAATTATCTTTTTAACTGTTAACTGGTTTCAATCTTATTTATGGAACAGAAAGTTTTTGTTCAGGATAGGTCATTTCTTCTGTTCTGTCGCTCACCTCCACAGGGATCGATCTTGGCGCCCTCCCTTTACTCGTTCTACATGCTACCATTGGGTTCTATATTTTAATAAGACATGGTGTTGCCTTCCATTCTTATGCTGAAGACACCAAAATATATATACACCTATTGAGAGAAATGATCCGTCTGCTTCCATTTCTCTTTTATTATGCTAAGATGAGGTTACATCTTTGCTTGCAAAAAAATTGTGTCTTTAAATGAACACAAAACTGAGGTGATAGTTTTCCCCACTGATAATTTTAAGACCACCAGCATCGCTTTGAGGAGCTTCTCTGCATTCAGATCTATGCGGGATTAGGTGTGCTTTTAGATGGGCCTTCAAAACGTGACAAACAAATATCTTCCGTAACTGCATCTAGTTTATCAACTCAATAAAATCAAGCAGAAATATCTCTTTAAGGTATAATTGCAGGTCTCCACACAAGCTAAACTGTACATGATCTAGACTCTAGATAAATAAAATGCAATGGCAGCAGTAAGTCTGGGGAATGCTTATAATTCTCCTTTTGGTTTCAATTATGAACATGTTTCAATTCTTTTTAACAAGGCATATATTTCATAATACAATTATAAAAAGATATAACATTATTTGATATTAGCATATTAGCAGCAGTATATAACAGTATATTAGCAGCAATTACACATTGTTCCCTTTACCATCAAACTGGAGAGCCTCTTTTCTGTAATGAAAGACCAATCTTATGGGTTGTGGTCCCTCATATTGGCCAATATCAGTAAAAAAAAAAACAACAACCTTGTTTCCCTTAGGGCTTAAATTACCCAGATTTGTTTATTTTTTATCATTACATTTTTATCCCGACTGACATCAGGTGATGCTTGTAACCAATCATAATCTGTTAACCCACAACATTAGAATGTTATATTCCCATTAAATTAAATTAAATTAGAATGTATTTATTTCTAAATACTTATCACTTTTTAAGCTCTTCACTTCAGCTTCCATGCAGTACATTTCACATTCAAAAACGCATTAAAACTACCAAAACACATCATTCATACATATAATAAACCAGACCGTTCTCATCCTTTAACGTCATAGAACGCTATATGCAAAAACGGCGCTATACTACGCACATGGCACCCTTTATCATTAATATAACACGCGAACCCAAGTCGTCATAAAATCCTTTAGCGTAAATATGATACGCAGACCCTACCCCACACCTAAACTTAGCTCTCACAGCGCGTGTTATATTAATGATAACGGGTGCCATGTGCGTAGTATAGCGCCGTTTTTGCATATAGCGTTCTATATGACGTTAAAGGATGAGAATGCGTTGAATAAACACACACACACAACAGGCAGCAATATGCACTATTTTTTGCTGTTCAGAATTCGTTGGTTCATGTTTATATGGAAGACTTAGACTTGTTTACGTGTTTAGTTAATTCTTAATTTTTCTGTTTTTTTTTGTTTGTTTTTTTAGATTCAGAATATGTTTCAGTGTAAAATACGGTAGAAATATCTTATTCGTTTGTCTGTTGATAAGTTTTGAACTTAAATAACAGTCTTGGAAATAATGATTTAAGCATGTGCAAATTGGCCTGTACAGTAGATCAAGTTTTGTTTGCCAGAAATCAATTCATGTAAATTGAAAGATCTCAGTTTAGCCAAGACTGATCGTGTGATCACTGAGTGAAGAGTTTTGAGAAGTTGTTCAATGTTGTATTATGTTCAGAGTTTTAGCAGTGTTGTATCGAAGTGAAATATGTAGTTTGGAAGATGTAGTCACTGAATGCATTAATACAACTCTAAAAAGAAAAACAACAACAAAAAAGCAACCTGTAATAGCAGCTGCAAATGGGGCCTTATTTATCACTCAGAAAGAATTAGTGTTAAACACATTTACACAAACTCTAGACACAGAAGGATCATATGTTCCCCACATCACACCAGGATATTTCACTCAAAATTGTGAAATATTTCACTCATTAAGTGTTTGATTTACTCATTCAACTGATGTTCAAAACAACTGTGTAGTTACAGTGCTGCAAAAAAATGCAGACATGTTTCTTTATAAAATAGCAGACACAATACCACTGATATTGAAAAAAAAAAGATCTAAATCAACTTCTAGGTTTGGGTGAAGTGTGAGAGGGTCACAGAGACAGAACTAAAAACCTAATTTGTCAAATAAACTCTAAAAATAAAAAGATATTCAAGACTGTGGTATAAATAATTGGATGATCTGACCATAACTCATACTATCCTTGATTTCTAACTTAGGACATTTCCTTTGTGTGTGATTACACCGCCCTCCCCACACTAATTAACATATCAATGGCAGATGATGAAGGTGTCTAGGTGAAGTGCCTGAGTGCTTACAAATACAGCT
>NW_024121118.1:926918-969649 GCF_016745375.1 Pimephales promelas | reverse complement strand
ATCAGAGCTGAGAAGATCGAAAACTCAAATTTTCGCCCGAAAAAAAAAACGACAGTGGTACCCTTACGTTTTTTTTTTTGGGCGAATTTAAGTTTCTTCCAATCTTCCCAAAACTCTCTGATAGAGGGCCATGAGACTTAGACCTGAGTGCAAAAATGGAGGCTCTAGCCCCTTCCAGAGCTGAGATATCGAAACTCAAAAATTCGGCCCGAAAAAAAAAGACAGTGGTACCCTTACGTTTTTTTTTTTGGCGAAAAATTAAGTTTCTCCAATCTTCCCAAATTCTGATAGAGGGCCATGAGACTTAGACCTGAGTGCAAAAATGGAGGCTCTAGCCCCTTCCAGAGCTGAGATATCGAAACTCAAAAATTCGGCCCGAAAAAAAAACGACAGTGGTACCCCTTACGTTTTTTTTTTGGGGCGAAAAATTAAGTTTCTCCAATCTTCCAAAACTCTGGATTCTGATAGAGGGCCATGAGACTTAGACCTGAGTGCAAAAATGGAGGCTCTAGCCCCTTCCAGAGCTGAGATATCGAAACTCAAAAATTCGCCCGAAAAAAAAAACAGTGGTACCCCTTACGTTTTTTTTTTGGGCGAAAAATTAAGTTTCTCCAATCTTCCAAATTCTGATAGAGGGCCATGAGACTTAGACCTGAGTGCAAAAATGGAGGCTCTAGCCCCTTCCAGAGCTGAGATATCGAAACTCAAAAATTCGGCCCGAAAAAAAAAGACAGTGGTACCCCTTACGTTTTTTTTTTGGGCGAAAAATTAAGTTTCTCCAATCTTCCAAATTCTGATAGAGGGCCATGAGACTTAGACCTGAGTGCAAAAATGGAGGCTCTAGCCCCTTCCAGAGCTGAGATATCGAAACTCAAAAATTCGGCCCGAAAAAAAAACGACAGTGGTACCCCTTACGTTTTTTTTTTTTGGGCGAAAAATTAAGTTTTTTCTCCAATCTTCCCAAATTCTGATAGAGGGCCATGAGACTTAGACCTGAGTGCAAAAATGGAGGCTCTAGCCCCTTCCAGAGCTGAGATATCGAAACTCAAAATTCGGCCCGAAAAAAAAACGACAGTGGTACCCCTTACGTTTTTTTTTTTTGGGCGAAAAATTAAGTTTCTCCAATCTTCCAAAACTCTTCTGATAGAGGGCCATGAGACTTAGACCTGAGTGCAAAAATGGAGGCTCTAGCCCCTTCCAGAGCTGAGATATCGAAACTCAAAAATTCGCCCGAAAAAAAAAACGACAGTGGTACCCCTTACGTTTTTTTTTTTGGGCGAAAAATTAAGTTTCTCCAATCTTCCCAAATTCTGATAGAGGCCATGAGACTTAGACCTGAGTGCAAAAATGGAGGCTCTAGCCCCTTCCAGAGCTGAGATATCGAAACTCAAAATTCGGCCCCGAAAAAAAAACGACAGTGGTACCCCTTACGTTTTTTTTTTGGGCGAAAAATTAAGTTTCTCCAATCTTCCCAAAACTCTGGATCTGATAGAGGGCCATGAGACTTAGACCTGAGTGCAAAAATGGAGGCTCTAGCCCCTTCCAGAGCTGAGATATCGAAACTCAAAAATTCGGCCCGAAAAAAAAAACGACAGTGGTACCCCTTACGTTTTTTTTTTTTGGGCGAAAAATTAAGTTTCTCCAATCTTCCAAAACTCTGGATTCTGATAGAGGGCCATGAGACTTAGACCTGAGTGCAAAAATGGAGGCTCTAGCCCCTTCCAGAGCTGAGATATCGAAACTCAAAAATTCGGCCCGAAAAAAAAACGACAGTGGTACCCCTTACGTTTTTTTTTTGGGCGAAAAATTAAGTTTCTCCAATCTTCCCAAAACTCTGGATTCTGATAGAGGGCCATGAGACTTAGACCTGAGTGCAAAAATGGAGGCTCTAGCCCCTTCCAGAGCTGAGATATCGAAACTCAAAAATTCGGCCCGAAAAAAAAACGACAGTGGTACCCCTTACGTTTTTTTTTTTTGGGCGAAAAATTAAGTTTCTCCAATCTTCCCAAAACTCTGGATTCTGATAGAGGGCCATGAGACTTAGACCTGAGTGCAAAAATGGAGGCTCTAGCCCCTTCCAGAGCTGAGATATCGAAACTCAAAAATTCGGCCCGAAAAAAAAAACGACAGTGGTACCCCTTACGTTTTTTTTTTTGGGCGAAAAATTAAGTTTCTCCAATCTTCCCAAATCTCTGATAGAGGGCCATGAGACTTAGACCTGAGTGCAAAAATGGAGGCTCTAGCCCCTTCCAGAGCTGAGATATCGAAACTCAAAAATTCGGCCCGAAAAAAAAAACGACAGTGGTACCCCTTACGTTTTTTTTTTGGGGCGAAAAATTAAGTTTCTCCAATCTTCCCAAAATTCTGGATTCTGATAGAGGGCCATGAGACTTAGACCTGAGTGCAAAAATGGAGGCTCTAGCCCTTCCAGAGCTGAGATATCGAAACTCAAAAATTCGGCCCGAAAAAAAAAACGACAGTGGTACCCCTTACGTTTTTTTTTTTGGCGAAAAATTAAGTTTCTCCAATCTTCCCAAATTCTGATAGAGGGCCATGAGACTTAGACCTGAGTGCAAAAATGGAGGCTCTAGCCCCTTCCAGAGCTGAGATATCGAAACTCAAAAATTCGGCCCGAAAAAAAAACGACAGTGGTACCCCTTACGTTTTTTTTTTTTGGGCGAAAAATTAAGTTTCTCCAATCTTCCCAAACTCTGGATTCTGATAGAGGGCCATGAGACTTAGACCTGAGTGCAAAAATGGAGGCTCTAGCCCCTTCCAGAGCTGAGATATCGAAACTCAAAAATTCGGCCCGAAAAAAAAACGACAGTGGTACCCCTTACGTTTTTTTTTTGGGCGAAAAATTAAGTTTCTCCAATCTTCCAAATTCTGATAGAGGGCCATGAGACTTAGACCTGAGTGCAAAAATGGAGGCTCTAGCCCCTTCCAGAGCTGAGATATCGAAACTCAAAAATTCGGCCCGAAAAAAAAAACGACAGTGGTACCCCTTACGTTTTTTTTTTTGGGCGAAAAATTAAGTTTCTCCAATCTTCCCAAATTGGATTCTGATAGAGGGCCATGAGACTTAGACCTGAGTGCAAAAATGGAGGCTCTAGCCCCTTCCAGAGCTGAGATATCGAAACTCAAAAATTCGGCCCGAAAAAAAAAACGACAGTGGTACCCCTTACGTTTTTTTTTTGGGCGAAAAATTAAGTTTCTCCAATCTTCCCAAATTCTGATAGATAGAGCCATGAGACTTAGACCTGAGTGCAAAAATGGAGGCTCTAGCCCCTTCCAGAGCTGAGATATCGAAACTCAAAAATTCGGCCCGAAAAAAAAAACGACAGTGGTACCCCTTACGTTTTTTTTTTGGGCGAAAAATTAAGTTTCTCCAATCTTCCCAAATTCTGATAGAGGGCCATGAGACTTAGACCTGAGTGCAAAAATGGAGGCTCTAGCCCCTCCAGAGCTGAGATATCGAAACTCAAAAATTCGGCCCGAAAAAAAAAACGACAGTGGTACCCCTTACGTTTTTTTTTTGGGCGAAAAATTAAGTTTCTCCAATCTTCCCAAATTCTGATAGAGGGCCATGAGACTTAGACCTGAGTGCAAAAATGGAGGCTCTAGCCCCTTCCAGAGCTGAGATATCGAAACTCAAAAATTCGGCCCGAAAAAAAAAACGACAGTGGTACCCCTTACGTTTTTTTTTTTGGGCGAAAAATTAAGTTTCTCCAATCTTCCCAAATTCTGATAGAGGGCCATGAGACTTAGACCTGAGTGCAAAAATGGAGGCTCTAGCCCCTTCCAGAGCTGAGATATCGAAACTCAAAAATTCGGCCCGAAAAAAAAACGACAGTGGTACCCCTTACGTTTTTTTTTTGGGCGAAAAATTAAGTTTCTCCAATCTTCCCAAATTCTGATAGAGGGCCATGAGACTTAGACCTGAGTGCAAAAATGGAGGCTCTAGCCCCTTCCAGAGCTGAGATATCGAAACTCAAAAATTCGGCCCGAAAAAAAAAACGACAGTGGTACCCCTTACGTTTTTTTTTTTGGGCGAAAAATTAAGTTTCTCCAATCTTCCCAAATTCTGATAGAGGGCCATGAGACTTAGACCTGAGTGCAAAAATGGAGGCTCTAGCCCCTTCCAGAGCTGAGATATCGAAACTCAAAAATTCGGCCCGAAAAAAAAACGACAGTGGTACCCCTTACGTTTTTTTTTTGGGCGAAAAATTAAGTTTCTCCAATCTTCCCAAATTCTGATAGAGGGCCATGAGACTTAGACCTGAGTGCAAAAATGGAGGCTCTAGCCCCTTCCAGAGCTGAGATATCGAAACTCAAAAATTCGGCCCGAAAAAAAAAACGACAGTGGTACCCCTTACGTTTTTTTTTTGGGCGAAAAATTAAGTTTCTCCAATCTTCCCAAATTCTGATAGAGGGCCATGAGACTTAGACCTGAGTGCAAAAATGGAGGCTCTAGCCCCTTCCAGAGCTGAGATATCGAAACTCAAAAATTCGGCCCGAAAAAAAAACGACAGTGGTACCCCTTACGTTTTTTTTTTGGGCGAAAAATTAAGTTTCTCCAATCTTCCCAAATTCTGATAGAGGGCCATGAGACTTAGACCTGAGTGCAAAAATGGAGGCTCTAGCCCCTTCCAGAGCTGAGATATCGAAACTCAAAAATTCGGCCCGAAAAAAAAACGACAGTGGTACCCCTTACGTTTTTTTTTTGGGCGAAAAATTAAGTTTCTCCAATCTTCCCAAATTCTGATAGAGGGCCATGAGACTTAGACCTGAGTGCAAAAATGGAGGCTCTAGCCCCTTCCAGAGCTGAGATATCGAAACTCAAAAATTCGGCCCGAAAAAAAAAACGACAGTGGTACCCCTTACGTTTTTTTTTTGGGCGAAAAATTAAGTTTCTCCAATCTTCCCAAATTCTGATAGAGGGCCATGAGACTTAGACCTGAGTGCAAAAATGGAGGCTCTAGCCCCTTCCAGAGCTGAGATATCGAAACTCAAAAATTCGGCCCGAAAAAAAAAACGACAGTGGTACCCCTTACGTTTTTTTTTTTGGGCGAAAAATTAAGTTTCTCCAATCTTCCCAAATTCTGATAGAGGGCCATGAGACTTAGACCTGAGTGCAAAAATGGAGGCTCTAGCCCCTTCCAGAGCTGAGATATCGAAACTCAAAAATTCGGCCCGAAAAAAAAACGACAGTGGTACCCCTTACGTTTTTTTTTTTGGGCGAAAAATTAAGTTTCTCCAATCTTCCCAAATTCTGATAGAGGGCCATGAGACTTAGACCTGAGTGCAAAAATGGAGGCTCTAGCCCCTTCCAGAGCTGAGATATCGAAACTCAAAAATTCGGCCCGAAAAAAAAAACGACAGTGGTACCCCTTACGTTTTTTTTTTTGGGCGAAAAATTAAGTTTCTCCAATCTTCCCAAATTCTGATAGAGGGCCATGAGACTTAGACCTGAGTGCAAAAATGGAGGCTCTAGCCCCTTCCAGAGCTGAGATATCGAAACTCAAAAATTCGGCCCGAAAAAAAAAACGACAGTGGTACCCCTTACGTTTTTTTTTTTGGGCGAAAAATTAAGTTTCTCCAATCTTCCCAAATTCTGATAGAGGGCCATGAGACTTAGACCTGAGTGCAAAAATGGAGGCTCTAGCCCCTTCCAGAGCTGAGATATCGAAACTCAAAAATTCGGCCCGAAAAAAAAAACGACAGTGGTACCCCTTACGTTTTTTTTTTTGGGCGAAAAATTAAGTTTCTCCAATCTTCCCAAATTCTGATAGAGGGCCATGAGACTTAGACCTGAGTGCAAAAATGGAGGCTCTAGCCCCTTCCAGAGCTGAGATATCGAAACTCAAAAATTCGGCCCGAAAAAAAAACGACAGTGGTACCCCTTACGTTTTTTTTTTGGGCGAAAAATTAAGTTTCTCCAATCTTCCCAAATTCTGATAGAGGGCCATGAGACTTAGACCTGAGTGCAAAAATGGAGGCTCTAGCCCCTTCCAGAGCTGAGATATCGAAACTCAAAAATTCGGCCCGAAAAAAAAACGACAGTGGTACCCCTTACGTTTTTTTTTTTGGGCGAAAAATTAAGTTTCTCCAATCTTCCCAAATTCTGATAGAGGGCCATGAGACTTAGACCTGAGTGCAAAAATGGAGGCTCTAGCCCCTTCCAGAGCTGAGATATCGAAACTCAAAAATTCGGCCCGAAAAAAAAACGACAGTGGTACCCCTTACGTTTTTTTTTTTGGGCGAAAAATTAAGTTTCTCCAATCTTCCCAAATTCTGATAGAGGGCCATGAGACTTAGACCTGAGTGCAAAAATGGAGGCTCTAGCCCCTTCCAGAGCTGAGATATCGAAACTCAAAAATTCGGCCCGAAAAAAAAACGACAGTGGTACCCCTTACGTTTTTTTTTTGGGCGAAAAATTAAGTTTCTCCAATCTTCCCAAATTCTGATAGAGGGCCATGAGACTTAGACCTGAGTGCAAAAATGGAGGCTCTAGCCCCTTCCAGAGCTGAGATATCGAAACTCAAAAATTCGGCCCGAAAAAAAAACGACAGTGGTACCCCTTACGTTTTTTTTTTGGGCGAAAAATTAAGTTTCTCCAATCTTCCCAAATTCTGATAGAGGGCCATGAGACTTAGACCTGAGTGCAAAAATGGAGGCTCTAGCCCCTTCCAGAGCTGAGATATCGAAACTCAAAAATTCGGCCCGAAAAAAAAACGACAGTGGTACCCCTTACGTTTTTTTTTTGGGCGAAAAATTAAGTTTCTCCAATCTTCCCAAATTCTGATAGAGGGCCATGAGACTTAGACCTGAGTGCAAAAATGGAGGCTCTAGCCCCTTCCAGAGCTGAGATATCGAAACTCAAAAATTCGGCCCGAAAAAAAAACGACAGTGGTACCCCTTACGTTTTTTTTTTTGGCGAAAAATTAAGTTTCTCCAATCTTCCCAAATTCTGATAGAGGGCCATGAGACTTAGACCTGAGTGCAAAAATGGAGGCTCTAGCCCCTTCCAGAGCTGAGATATCGAAACTCAAAAATTCGGCCCGAAAAAAAAACGACAGTGGTACCCCTTACGTTTTTTTTTTGGGCGAAAAATTAAGTTTCTCCAATCTTCCCAAATTCTGATAGAGGGCCATGAGACTTAGACCTGAGTGCAAAAATGGAGGCTCTAGCCCCTTCCAGAGCTGAGATATCGAAACTCAAAAATTCGGCCCGAAAAAAAAACGACAGTGGTACCCCTTACGTTTTTTTTTTTGGGCGAAAAATTAAGTTTCTCCAATCTTCCCAAATTCTGATAGAGGGCCATGAGACTTAGACCTGAGTGCAAAAATGGAGGCTCTAGCCCCTTCCAGAGCTGAGATATCGAAACTCAAAAATTCGGCCCGAAAAAAAAAACGACAGTGGTACCCCTTACGTTTTTTTTTTTGGGCGAAAAATTAAGTTTCTCCAATCTTCCCAAATTCTGATAGAGGGCCATGAGACTTAGACCTGAGTGCAAAAATGGAGGCTCTAGCCCCTTCCAGAGCTGAGATATCGAAACTCAAAAATTCGGCCCGAAAAAAAAACGACAGTGGTACCCCTTACGTTTTTTTTTTTGGGCGAAAAATTAAGTTTCTCCAATCTTCCCAAATTCTGATAGAGGGCCATGAGACTTAGACCTGAGTGCAAAAATGGAGGCTCTAGCCCCTTCCAGAGCTGAGATATCGAAACTCAAAAATTCGGCCCGAAAAAAAAACGACAGTGGTACCCCTTACGTTTTTTTTTTTGGGCGAAAAATTAAGTTTCTCCAATCTTCCCAAATTCTGATAGAGGGCCATGAGACTTAGACCTGAGTGCAAAAATGGAGGCTCTAGCCCCTTCCAGAGCTGAGATATCGAAACTCAAAAATTCGGCCCGAAAAAAAAACGACAGTGGTACCCCTTACGTTTTTTTTTTGGGCGAAAAATTAAGTTTCTCCAATCTTCCCAAATTCTGATAGAGGGCCATGAGACTTAGACCTGAGTGCAAAAATGGAGGCTCTAGCCCCTTCCAGAGCTGAGATATCGAAACTCAAAAATTCGGCCCGAAAAAAAAACGACAGTGGTACCCCTTACGTTTTTTTTTTTGGGCGAAAAATTAAGTTTCTCCAATCTTCCCAAATTCTGATAGAGGGCCATGAGACTTAGACCTGAGTGCAAAAATGGAGGCTCTAGCCCCTTCCAGAGCTGAGATATCGAAACTCAAAAATTCGGCCCGAAAAAAAAACGACAGTGGTACCCCTTACGTTTTTTTTTTGGGCGAAAAATTAAGTTTCTCCAATCTTCCCAAATTCTGATAGAGGGCCATGAGACTTAGACCTGAGTGCAAAAATGGAGGCTCTAGCCCCTTCCAGAGCTGAGATATCGAAACTCAAAAATTCGGCCCGAAAAAAAAAACGACAGTGGTACCCCTTACGTTTTTTTTTTGGGCGAAAAATTAAGTTTCTCCAATCTTCCCAAATTCTGATAGAGGGCCATGAGACTTAGACCTGAGTGCAAAAATGGAGGCTCTAGCCCCTTCCAGAGCTGAGATATCGAAACTCAAAAATTCGGCCCGAAAAAAAAACGACAGTGGTACCCCTTACGTTTTTTTTTTTGGGCGAAAAATTAAGTTTCTCCAATCTTCCCAAATTCTGATAGAGGGCCATGAGACTTAGACCTGAGTGCAAAAATGGAGGCTCTAGCCCCTTCCAGAGCTGAGATATCGAAACTCAAAAATTCGGCCCGAAAAAAAAACGACAGTGGTACCCCTTACGTTTTTTTTTTTGGGCGAAAAATTAAGTTTCTCCAATCTTCCCAAATTCTGATAGAGGGCCATGAGACTTAGACCTGAGTGCAAAAATGGAGGCTCTAGCCCCTTCCAGAGCTGAGATATCGAAACTCAAAAATTCGGCCCGAAAAAAAAACGACAGTGGTACCCCTTACGTTTTTTTTTTTGGCGAAAAATTAAGTTTCTCCAATCTTCCCAAATTCTGATAGAGGGCCATGAGACTTAGACCTGAGTGCAAAAATGGAGGCTCTAGCCCCTTCCAGAGCTGAGATATCGAAACTCAAAAATTCGGCCCGAAAAAAAAACGACAGTGGTACCCCTTACGTTTTTTTTTTTGGGCGAAAAATTAAGTTTCTCCAATCTTCCCAAATTCTGATAGAGGGCCATGAGACTTAGACCTGAGTGCAAAAATGGAGGCTCTAGCCCCTTCCAGAGCTGAGATATCGAAACTCAAAAATTCGGCCCGAAAAAAAAACGACAGTGGTACCCCTTACGTTTTTTTTTTTGGGCGAAAAATTAAGTTTCTCCAATCTTCCCAAATTCTGATAGAGGGCCATGAGACTTAGACCTGAGTGCAAAAATGGAGGCTCTAGCCCCTTCCAGAGCTGAGATATCGAAACTCAAAAATTCGGCCCGAAAAAAAAACGACAGTGGTACCCCTTACGTTTTTTTTTTTGGGCGAAAAATTAAGTTTCTCCAATCTTCCCAAATTCTGATAGAGGGCCATGAGACTTAGACCTGAGTGCAAAAATGGAGGCTCTAGCCCCTTCCAGAGCTGAGATATCGAAACTCAAAAATTCGGCCCGAAAAAAAAAACGACAGTGGTACCCCTTACGTTTTTTTTTTTGGGCGAAAAATTAAGTTTCTCCAATCTTCCCAAATTCTGATAGAGGGCCATGAGACTTAGACCTGAGTGCAAAAATGGAGGCTCTAGCCCCTTCCAGAGCTGAGATATCGAAACTCAAAAATTCGGCCCGAAAAAAAAACGACAGTGGTACCCCTTACGTTTTTTTTTTTGGGCGAAAAATTAAGTTTCTCCAATCTTCCCAAATTCTGATAGAGGGCCATGAGACTTAGACCTGAGTGCAAAAATGGAGGCTCTAGCCCCTTCCAGAGCTGAGATATCGAAACTCAAAAATTCGGCCCGAAAAAAAAACGACAGTGGTACCCCTTACGTTTTTTTTTTTGGGCGAAAAATTAAGTTTCTCCAATCTTCCCAAATTCTGATAGAGGGCCATGAGACTTAGACCTGAGTGCAAAAATGGAGGCTCTAGCCCCTTCCAGAGCTGAGATATCGAAACTCAAAAATTCGGCCCGAAAAAAAAAACGACAGTGGTACCCCTTACGTTTTTTTTTTTGGGCGAAAAATTAAGTTTCTCCAATCTTCCCAAATTCTGATAGAGGGCCATGAGACTTAGACCTGAGTGCAAAAATGGAGGCTCTAGCCCCTTCCAGAGCTGAGATATCGAAACTCAAAAATTCGGCCCGAAAAAAAAACGACAGTGGTACCCCTTACGTTTTTTTTTTTGGGCGAAAAATTAAGTTTCTCCAATCTTCCCAAATTCTGATAGAGGGCCATGAGACTTAGACCTGAGTGCAAAAATGGAGGCTCTAGCCCCTTCCAGAGCTGAGATATCGAAACTCAAAAATTCGGCCCGAAAAAAAAACGACAGTGGTACCCCTTACGTTTTTTTTTTTGGGCGAAAAATTAAGTTTCTCCAATCTTCCCAAATTCTGATAGAGGGCCATGAGACTTAGACCTGAGTGCAAAAATGGAGGCTCTAGCCCCTTCCAGAGCTGAGATATCGAAACTCAAAAATTCGGCCCGAAAAAAAAACGACAGTGGTACCCCTTACGTTTTTTTTTTTGGGCGAAAAATTAAGTTTCTCCAATCTTCCCAAATTCTGATAGAGGGCCATGAGACTTAGACCTGAGTGCAAAAATGGAGGCTCTAGCCCCTTCCAGAGCTGAGATATCGAAACTCAAAAATTCGGCCCGAAAAAAAAACGACAGTGGTACCCCTTACGTTTTTTTTTTTGGGCGAAAAATTAAGTTTCTCCAATCTTCCCAAATTCTGATAGAGGGCCATGAGACTTAGACCTGAGTGCAAAAATGGAGGCTCTAGCCCCTTCCAGAGCTGAGATATCGAAACTCAAAAATTCGGCCCGAAAAAAAAACGACAGTGGTACCCCTTACGTTTTTTTTTTTGGGCGAAAAATTAAGTTTCTCCAATCTTCCCAAATTCTGATAGAGGGCCATGAGACTTAGACCTGAGTGCAAAAATGGAGGCTCTAGCCCCTTCCAGAGCTGAGATATCGAAACTCAAAAATTCGGCCCGAAAAAAAAACGACAGTGGTACCCCTTACGTTTTTTTTTTTGGGCGAAAAATTAAGTTTCTCCAATCTTCCCAAATTCTGATAGAGGGCCATGAGACTTAGACCTGAGTGCAAAAATGGAGGCTCTAGCCCCTTCCAGAGCTGAGATATCGAAACTCAAAAATTCGGCCCGAAAAAAAAACGACAGTGGTACCCCTTACGTTTTTTTTTTTGGGCGAAAAATTAAGTTTCTCCAATCTTCCCAAATTCTGATAGAGGGCCATGAGACTTAGACCTGAGTGCAAAAATGGAGGCTCTAGCCCCTTCCAGAGCTGAGATATCGAAACTCAAAAATTCGGCCCGAAAAAAAAACGACAGTGGTACCCCTTACGTTTTTTTTTTTGGGCGAAAAATTAAGTTTCTCCAATCTTCCCAAATTCTGATAGAGGGCCATGAGACTTAGACCTGAGTGCAAAAATGGAGGCTCTAGCCCCTTCCAGAGCTGAGATATCGAAACTCAAAAATTCGGCCCGAAAAAAAAACGACAGTGGTACCCCTTACGTTTTTTTTTTTGGGCGAAAAATTAAGTTTCTCCAATCTTCCCAAATTCTGATAGAGGGCCATGAGACTTAGACCTGAGTGCAAAAATGGAGGCTCTAGCCCCTTCCAGAGCTGAGATATCGAAACTCAAAAATTCGGCCCGAAAAAAAAACGACAGTGGTACCCCTTACGTTTTTTTTTTTGGGCGAAAAATTAAGTTTCTCCAATCTTCCCAAATTCTGATAGAGGGCCATGAGACTTAGACCTGAGTGCAAAAATGGAGGCTCTAGCCCCTTCCAGAGCTGAGATATCGAAACTCAAAAATTCGGCCCGAAAAAAAAAACGACAGTGGTACCCCTTACGTTTTTTTTTTGGGCGAAAAATTAAGTTTCTCCAATCTTCCCAAATTCTGATAGAGGGCCATGAGACTTAGACCTGAGTGCAAAAATGGAGGCTCTAGCCCCTTCCAGAGCTGAGATATCGAAACTCAAAAATTCGGCCCGAAAAAAAAAACGACAGTGGTACCCCTTACGTTTTTTTTTTTGGGCGAAAAATTAAGTTTCTCCAATCTTCCCAAATTCTGATAGAGGGCCATGAGACTTAGACCTGAGTGCAAAAATGGAGGCTCTAGCCCCTTCCAGAGCTGAGATATCGAAACTCAAAAATTCGGCCCGAAAAAAAAACGACAGTGGTACCCCTTACGTTTTTTTTTTTGGGCGAAAAATTAAGTTTCTCCAATCTTCCCAAATTCTGATAGAGGGCCATGAGACTTAGACCTGAGTGCAAAAATGGAGGCTCTAGCCCCTTCCAGAGCTGAGATATCGAAACTCAAAAATTCGGCCCGAAAAAAAAACGACAGTGGTACCCCTTACGTTTTTTTTTTGGGCGAAAAATTAAGTTTCTCCAATCTTCCCAAATTCTGATAGAGGGCCATGAGACTTAGACCTGAGTGCAAAAATGGAGGCTCTAGCCCCTTCCAGAGCTGAGATATCGAAACTCAAAAATTCGGCCCGAAAAAAAAACGACAGTGGTACCCCTTACGTTTTTTTTTTTGGGCGAAAAATTAAGTTTCTCCAATCTTCCCAAATTCTGATAGAGGGCCATGAGACTTAGACCTGAGTGCAAAAATGGAGGCTCTAGCCCCTTCCAGAGCTGAGATATCGAAACTCAAAAATTCGGCCCGAAAAAAAAACGACAGTGGTACCCCTTACGTTTTTTTTTTTGGGCGAAAAATTAAGTTTCTCCAATCTTCCCAAATTCTGATAGAGGGCCATGAGACTTAGACCTGAGTGCAAAAATGGAGGCTCTAGCCCCTTCCAGAGCTGAGATATCGAAACTCAAAAATTCGGCCCGAAAAAAAAACGACAGTGGTACCCCTTACGTTTTTTTTTTTGGGCGAAAAATTAAGTTTCTCCAATCTTCCCAAATTCTGATAGAGGGCCATGAGACTTAGACCTGAGTGCAAAAATGGAGGCTCTAGCCCCTTCCAGAGCTGAGATATCGAAACTCAAAAATTCGGCCCGAAAAAAAAAACGACAGTGGTACCCCTTACGTTTTTTTTTTTGGGCGAAAAATTAAGTTTCTCCAATCTTCCCAAATTCTGATAGAGGGCCATGAGACTTAGACCTGAGTGCAAAAATGGAGGCTCTAGCCCCTTCCAGAGCTGAGATATCGAAACTCAAAAATTCGGCCCGAAAAAAAAACGACAGTGGTACCCCTTACGTTTTTTTTTTGGGCGAAAAATTAAGTTTCTCCAATCTTCCCAAATTCTGATAGAGGGCCATGAGACTTAGACCTGAGTGCAAAAATGGAGGCTCTAGCCCCTTCCAGAGCTGAGATATCGAAACTCAAAAATTCGGCCCGAAAAAAAAACGACAGTGGTACCCCTTACGTTTTTTTTTTTGGGGCGAAAAATTAAGTTTCTCCAATCTTCCCAAATTCTGATAGAGGGCCATGAGACTTAGACCTGAGTGCAAAAATGGAGGCTCTAGCCCCTTCCAGAGCTGAGATATCGAAACTCAAAAATTCGGCCCGAAAAAAAAAACGACAGTGGTACCCCTTACGTTTTTTTTTTGGGCGAAAAATTAAGTTTCTCCAATCTTCCCAAATTCTGATAGAGGGCCATGAGACTTAGACCTGAGTGCAAAAATGGAGGCTCTAGCCCCTTCCAGAGCTGAGATATCGAAACTCAAAAATTCGGCCCGAAAAAAAAACGACAGTGGTACCCCTTACGTTTTTTTTTTTGGCGAAAAATTAAGTTTCTCCAATCTTCCCAAATTCTGATAGAGGGCCATGAGACTTAGACCTGAGTGCAAAAATGGAGGCTCTAGCCCCTTCCAGAGCTGAGATATCGAAACTCAAAAATTCGGCCCGAAAAAAAAAACGACAGTGGTACCCCTTACGTTTTTTTTTGGGCGAAAAATTAAGTTTCTCCAATCGATCATTTGAGGGTTCCGGTGTCATGGCGGCAGTATAGTATAACTCGGCGTCCACCTCCCCTCAAATTTGAAATAATTTAATGTCTGTGTGGTCATTTTTTCCACTTCTCTTCCTTCCCTTTATATCTGACCGTCAACTTTAAAAAAAAAAAGAGAGGAAAAGGGGGGAAAAAACAGAAAAGAAAGTATAGTCGGGACTAAATGCGAAAAACAAGACAAACCATTGCTGCGCAGAGAAGCGCGATGGATGAACTTCACGGAGAGCTCGGTGAGCAAAATGCAGCTCTGGTGAAAGTAATGGAGGTGACCATGGCGAAATACTTTAAAGAGGCTGACGAGAAATCAGAAGTCCGCTTCAATAGACTTGAGAAACGAATTGATAATATGCACGCAACTCTCTCGCGGCACACGGAAGAGATAAAGAGCATTCACACTGAATCGGTGAACCTCCGGGAACGTGTGGCTAATGTGGAAAAATCGGCTGCCCTAAGTTTGAAGAATTTACAAACTTATGAAGCTAAACTAACTGAGATGGAAGACAGGGCACGCCGGGATAATTTGCTCGTATTTAATCTCAAGGAAAGAGTTGAAGGGGCGAATGCTCGCGCCTACCTGATGGATAAGATCTTGGAATGGTTTCCTGCCCTCGAATCCTCGCGGCCTGAGCTGATGAGGTGTCACCGCCTGGGTAAACCTCCTACGCATGGTTCTGCAAAGACCCGTCCTCGTCCGCTTATGGTTAAGTGCCTCCGTTTTACGGATCGAGACCGCCTGCTTGGTGAGGCGAGGAAAAGCCCTCCTGAGGTGGATGGCGAGCTATTGACATTTACTGCAGATTATAGTGAGCCCACAACAAGGCGTCGGAAGCCGTGCTATAAGATCATGTATGATGCCGCTGCCTTGGATTCGAGGCCTTTCTTCTCTATCCAGCTACAATTAAACTTTCACGGGGGAAGAAATGTACACGTTTCAAGAGGTGAGCGAGGCTGAAAAGTTCGTTGCTTCCCTGAAGGACTAAACCATTGGCTCTGAGGATAAAAGCTACGAAGGGTAAGACTGATCTAAGAACTCTATCTAAGCAATAGTTCCTAAGAGCTGCTCGAACCGCTGTGTTAAGGCGTCTTTCGTCTTGTTTTTCCTTTCTATATCTGGATATGAGCTGTCCATATGTTGTTTTTTTTTTGTTGTTGTTTTTTTTTTTGTTTGTTTGTTTTTTATATTTAGGGCATATTTAGTGGACAGCAAGCTTTTATGTTAAGTGCTATGGTTAGAATGTCTTGAGAATAATATTAGTGTGCTTAATTAACTATGGTGCTGACCCACAGTATAAAGGCAACCTTATATTTGATCTGAGGGTGGTGGGGCTGTGACTGTCTTCCAAGATGACTGGTATATTTTCTGGGAGGGTGGGCAGTCTTCTTTCTTTTTTGAGAGGACTCTGGATGGTCAAGGCTGAGTATTTTTTGTTTGTTCAGATGTTTGTTATTGTTGTTGTTTTTTCTTTTTTCTTTTTTTCTTTTTTTGTGTGCCTGTATTATTGTTATTATTATTATTTTTATGATCATGTCTGTGTGGGTATGTATGGGTATGTGTTGGGTGGGGGGATTCTGGATGCCGACCCGGACATTGTGCCTATCGAGACTTTATTTTTTTTTGCTCTTGTCTGGTTCATTTATATTTATGTGCAAAATTACAATATGAATAAATATGAGTACTATTAATGTTATGTCATGGAATGCACGGGGCCTTAATTCTCCCCAGAAGCGTATAAGCACCCTGAAGCTTCTTTACAGAAAGAATATTCATTTTGCTTTTATTCAAGAGTCGCATTTACTTGTAGCTGATGTACATAGATTCAAGAATAAACACTACCATGTGGTCGCTTCCTCATGCTATATTAAGAAGAGCAAAGGTGTTCTCATAGCTGCAAAATGTGACTTAAATTATACAATTCTGGGCACAGGGGGATCCGATGACGGTCGAATTACATTTTGCAAAATAGTGTATAATGGTATTAAAATTGCACTGATGAGCGTTTATGCTCCAAATTGCTTTGATCAGCACTTTTATAATTCATTGCCTCTATTTTAATGGATCTTCCAGAGTTCCAGCTCTTGATAGGAGGCGACTTCAATGCTGTATGGCTTCATGATATTGATAGAACAGGGGCAGTAGAGAGCAGAGATCAGCGATTAGCATCTATTGCATTGAAGAAATTGTCTACTGATTTTGGAGTGATTGATACTTGGCGGATGATGAATCCTTCTTCTAGAGAATTTTCCTTTTTCTCATCTCGCCATAAATCTTTTTCTAGAATAGATTACATCTTCTCATCCAAAACTCTCTTCAATGTCATTTCCAGCACCGAAATGATCCCAATGGCTTTGTCCGATCATAGGATTGTCTCATGTAGTTTTTCATTAAAAGCTGCTCAATCCAGGGCAGTTCGTTGGCGTTTTAACACATCTCTGCTCCAGAACAATATTTTTATACGTGAGCTGGAGGCGGAGCTGGAGGAATTTATTAAAATAAATGGCCCTTCAGTTGATGACCCACGAGTGCTGTGGGATGCGGTTAAAGGGTGCATCAGGAATAAAACTATTTCTTTTGCATCCCATATTAATACATCTAAAAAACATCAAATAAATTCCTTGGAATCAGAAATTGCAGCTCTTGAACAAGAAATTCTAAGCAATCCCTCTTCGGAAAATATTTGTAACCGACAGAAATTAGTCAATGAACTTAGCAGCTTGCTAATAAGGGAAGCAGAATTTAATATTCATCGTACTAGGCAAAATCACTACTGTAACAGTGCTCGTCCCGGCCGTCTGCTCGCTTATAAATTAAGGAAAAATGATGATCTAGCAAAGATACCAGCTATAAGGACTCAACAGGGGGATATAACATCTGACCCGGAATGCATCAATAGCACTTTTCAATTATTCTATCAAAATCTCTATACGTCAGAGGTGCATCATGATGATAGAGCCTGTTCTGATTTTTTTTAAATCTTTACATCTACCTAAATTGCCTCCTGAGGCTGTTTGCTCCCTAGAGGCACCAATTCAGTTAGAAGAATTGAGTTTAGCTATTAAGGCAATGAATAAAGGCAAGTCTCCGGGCCTGGACGGTATACCACCAGAACTGTTTGAGACTTATTGGCCTCAGCTTGGTCCTTTATTGTTGAATATGCTAAACTTCTCTATTGATAGAGGCTCTCTCTCTGCTAGCTCAAATGTTGCAATAATATCTCTATTACTTAAGAAGGACAAGCCACCGGACGACTGCTCTTCCTATAGGCCACTAAGTCTTCTGAATTGTGAAGTCAAGCTATATGCCAAGGTTTTAGCTACACGCTTAGAACGATATATGACTTACTTGGTTCATCATGACCAAACTGGGTTCATCAAGTCTAGATTAGCATCGGATAATGTCCGTCGCTTGCTTCATATCATAGACTTTGCTTCCAATTCAGAAGATCAAAATGCCATTGTCTCTTTAGATGCCGAGAAGGCTTTTGATCGGTTGGAATGGGGTTACCTGTGGTCTGTTCTTCGGGCTATGGGTTTTGGTGATAGTTTTATCTCTATGATAAAGTTGTTGTATACCAACCCCTCTGCAGTCGTCATAACAGGCAGCAACTGTTCAGCTAGGTTTCCAGTTTCAAGATCGTCTCGTCAGGGTTGCCCTCTATCGCCACTTTTATTTACTTTATCTTTGGAACCTGTTGCCCAGGCAATACGGCAGTCGGAGGCTTTGGAACCAATTATTATTCAAGATACACTACATTGCATTTCTTTGTATGCAGACGACATTTTGATTTTCACAAAGAATCCTTCTAGAACCCTTCCACATCTTTTTAAAATTTTTGAGAACTTCAGCAGTATTTCAGGTTACAAAATAAACTGGACAAAATCGGCTTTAATGCTGTTGGGGGGACTGGATGACCAAATACCACTGTTTAATATTCCAGTTGTTAGTAGCTTTACATATTTAGGAGTGTCCATCAGTCCCTCACTCAACTTGTTAACTGCTGATAATTATAATAAAGTTCTAAAGAATGTGGAGGGTGATTTGAATAGATGGGTGATGCTCCCTACTTCTTTTCAGTCAAGAATTTCAGTTATTAAGATGAACATTTTGCCTCGTGTTAATTTTGTGAGTAGTATGATCCCCTAGCTCCACCGGGTGGTTACTGGAAGAAGCTTCACTCAATCATTAGTCTTTATTTATGGAATAGGAAAAAACCCAGAATTAAAGCATCTACTCTACAAAGACATAGATCATCAGGAGGCATTAATTTGCCCAATTTTGAGTGGTATTCCTGGAGTTTTGTTCTGCGCTCACTTGCTATATGGAGGAATCCAGAAATTTTGGTCTCATGGCGTCCAATTGAAGAACGCTTAACTTATCCATATTGCCTGTCTAGTTTGGTATTTTCTAATATACCCCTTAGTACAGTTAAACGTAATTTTGGGCCAATAATTTCTTATTTTTTTACAGTATGGCATAAAGTACACCGATTTGCTAAAATCCCAAACACATTTGTTGCCCAATCTCCTATTTTCAACAATCATTTACTTCTAATTGAGAAGAAACCGATTGTGTTCCCTCAGTGGAGCAATAGAGGGGTTTGTGTCCTCATGATATCATAGGGGAACAAGGTCTCCGTGCATTCCATGACTTGAAGAAAAGCATATAACTTACCGGGCACTTCTTTTTTTTTTTATTTACAATTACGCACAGCAATGTGCGCTCAGGGCGTTCCTTGGGGTATTAAGTTGGGGAATCATCCCCTTCACGAAATCTGTGCCACTAAGGGTAAAATTAAAGGTATCGTCTCAGAGGTATACAAGTTTATAATTACAGCTTCTTATAAGCCTTTATCTCTTTTTAGACTCTGGAAGACCGATATCGACATTTCTGAGGATCTAGATTGGGGTGCGGTTTGGTCAAATATCTCTTTATCATCTAGAAACCCTGACCATCAAATGATACATTACAGATTGATTCATAGATTTTACTTAACCCCACGAAGATTACAGCAAATGAAACTTAGAGACAACCCATTTTGTGATTTTTGCTCAGACAATACAATTGCTACTTATTACCATATGGTGTGGCAGTGTCCAGAGGTCAATAGTTTTTTGGCATAGTATTTCATCTATTTTGTCAAGTATTTTGAAAAGACCCATTCCTCTTTCACCATGTTTGTTTCTGCTCAATGATACATCGTCTTTAAATTTAACTATTAATAACAGACGTCTTCTCTTGGCTGGTTTGACAGCCGCTAAAAAAAATGATAGTTTGTCGCTGGAAACCACCACATACATTGTTAATGAGTAAATGGTTATCTTCTTACCGGGAAATTGCTCAACTAGAGCTTTCTACAGCACGTTTACATTTTACAAATCCTTTAATATTGATTGCTGGTTAGAGCTATTAGAAATAATAAATGAAATGTAGATAAGTCATTTTTTTTTATTTTTTTTATTTTTTTATTTTTTTATTATTTATTTATTTATTTTATTTATGTGGGGATTTGCATTCAATGTAATGTTTGGTTTTGTTATGTAATTATTACTCAAATATTGTATTGACCTATGTGGTTCCTATAATATGAAGGAGGAGGCCTGAATTCTTTCAATGTCCGGTGTTCTGCTTTGTGTTTTATTGATGTTTTGTGGATTTTTGTGGTTTTTACGATGAGGTAGGATGGACGGGTGGCAATGGGAAAGGGCTGATATGTATGTGTGTGGATGTCTTAGAGTGTCGAGTATGTTTTTTTTTTTTTTTTTTTTTTTTGTGTTGCTCATACCTTGAGCGAATCTAGCTAGGGGCTGGAGGGTGGGTTTGGGTTGGGTAGGATATGGTGAGGAGAAGAGATACTGGCATCTGAACAAGCAATATTATGTGCTTCTGTTATACTGGTAATGATGGTTAGCCTATTTCTCTCCTGTGAAAATGTTCCCTCTCTAGTGTGTAAAGTATGATTGTAAGAAATTGAATAAATAATTGATCACAAAAAAAAAAAAAAAAGTTTCTCCAATCTTCCAAATTCTGATAGAGGGCATGAGACTTAGACCTGAGTGCAAAAATGGAGGCTCTAGCCCCTTCCAGAGCTGAGATATCGAAACTCAAAAATTCGGCCCGAAAAAAAAAACGACAGTGGTACCCCTTACGTTTTTTTGGGGCGAAAAATTAAGTTTCTCCAATCTTCCCAAATTCTGATAGAGGGCCATGAGACTTAGACCTGAGTGCAAAAATGAAGGCTCTAGCCCCTTCCAGAGCTGAGATATCGAAACTCAAAAATTCGGCCCGAAAAAAAAAACGACAGTGGTACCCCTTACGTTTTTTTTTGGGCGAAAAAATTAAGTTTCTCCAATCTTCCCAAATTCTGATAGAGGGCCATGAGACTTAGACCTGAGTGCAAAAATGGAGGCTCTAGCCCTTCCAGAGCTGAGATATCGAAACTCAAAAATTCGGCCCGAAAAAAAACGACAGTGGTACCCCTTACGTTTTTTTTTTGGGCGAAAAATTAAGTTTCTCCAATCTTCCCAAATTCTGATAGAGGGCCATGAGACTTAGACCTGAGTGCAAAAATGGAGGCTCTAGCCCCTTCCAGAGCTGAGATATAAACTCAAAAATTCGGCCCGAAAAAAAAAAACGACAGTGGTACCCCTTACGTTTTTTTTTTTGGCGAAAAATTAAGTTTCTCCAATCTTCCCAAATTCTGATAGAGGGCCATGAGACTTAGACCTGAGTGCAAAAATGGAGGTTCTAGCCCCTTCCAGAGCTGAGATATCGAAACTCAAAAATTCGGCCCGAAAAAAAAAACGACAGTGGTACCCCTTACGTTTTTTTTTTGGGGCGAAAAATTAAGTTTCTCCAATCTTCCCAAATTCTGATAGAGGGCCATGAGACTTAGACCTGAGTGCAAAAATGGAGGTTCTAGCCCCTTCCAGAGCTGAGATATCGAAACTCAAAAATTCGGCCCGAAAAAAAAACGACAGTGGTACCCCTTACGTTTTTTTTTTTGGGGCGAAAAATTAAGTTTCTCCAATCTTCCCAAATTCTGATAGAGGGCCATGAGACTTAGACCTGAGTGCAAAAATGGAGGTTCTAGCCCCTTCCAGAGCTGAGATATCGAAACTCAAAAATTCGGCCCGAAAAAAAAAACGACAGTGGTACCCCTTACGTTTTTTTTTTGGGCGAAAAATTAAGTTTCTCCAATCTTCCCAAATTCTGATAGAGGGCCATGAGACTTAGACCTGAGTGCAAAAATGGAGGTTCTAGCCCCTTCCAGAGCTGAGATATCGAAACTCAAAAATTCGGCCCGAAAAAAAAACGACAGTGGTACCCCTTACGTTTTTTTTTTTGGGCGAAAAATTAAGTTTCTCCAATCTTCCCAAATTCTGATAGAGGGCCATGAGACTTAGACCTGAGTGCAAAAATGGAGGCTCTAGCCCCTTCCAGAGCTGAGATATCGAAACTCAAAAATTCGGCCCGAAAAAAAAACGACAGTGGTACCCCTTACGTTTTTTTTTTTGGGCGAAAAATTAAGTTTCTCCAATCTTCCCAAATTCTGATAGAGGGCCATGAGACTTAGACCTGAGTGCAAAAATGGAGGCTCTAGCCCCTTCCAGAGCTGAGATATCGAAACTCAAAAATTCGGCCCGAAAAAAAAACGACAGTGGTACCCCTTACGTTTTTTTTTTGGGCGAAAAATTAAGTTTCTCCAATCTTCCCAAATTCTGATAGAGGGCCATGAGACTTAGACCTGAGTGCAAAAATGGAGGCTCTAGCCCCTTCCAGAGCTGAGATATCGAAACTCAAAAATTCGGCCCGAAAAAAAAACGACAGTGGTACCCCTTACGTTTTTTTTTTTGGGCGAAAAATTAAGTTTCTCCAATCTTCCCAAATTCTGATAGAGGGCCATGAGACTTAGACCTGAGTGCAAAAATGGAGGCTCTAGCCCCTTCCAGAGCTGAGATATCGAAACTCAAAAATTCGGCCCGAAAAAAAAAACGACAGTGGTACCCCTTACGTTTTTTTTTTGGGCGAAAAATTAAGTTTCTCCAATCTTCCCAAATTCTGATAGAGGGCCATGAGACTTAGACCTGAGTGCAAAAATGGAGGCTCTAGCCCCTTCCAGAGCTGAGATATCGAAACTCAAAAATTCGGCCCGAAAAAAAAACGACAGTGGTACCCCTTACGTTTTTTTTTTTGGGCGAAAAATTAAGTTTCTCCAATCTTCCCAAATTCTGATAGAGGGCCATGAGACTTAGACCTGAGTGCAAAAATGGAGGCTCTAGCCCCTTCCAGAGCTGAGATATCGAAACTCAAAAATTCGGCCCGAAAAAAAAAACGACAGTGGTACCCCTTACGTTTTTTTTTTGGGCGAAAAATTAAGTTTCTCCAATCTTCCCAAATTCTGATAGAGGGCCATGAGACTTAGACCTGAGTGCAAAAATGGAGGCTCTAGCCCCTTCCAGAGCTGAGATATCGAAACTCAAAAATTCGGCCCGAAAAAAAAACGACAGTGGTACCCCTTACGTTTTTTTTTTGGGCGAAAAATTAAGTTTCTCCAATCTTCCCAAATTCTGATAGAGGGCCATGAGACTTAGACCTGAGTGCAAAAATGGAGGCTCTAGCCCCTTCCAGAGCTGAGATATCGAAACTCAAAAATTCGGCCCGAAAAAAAAACGACAGTGGTACCCCTTACGTTTTTTTTTTGGGCGAAAAATTAAGTTTCTCCAATCTTCCCAAATTCTGATAGAGGGCCATGAGACTTAGACCTGAGTGCAAAAATGGAGGTTCTAGCCCCTTCCAGAGCTGAGATATCGAAACTCAAAAATTCGGCCCGAAAAAAAAACGACAGTGGTACCCCTTACGTTTTTTTTTTTGGCGAAAAATTAAGTTTCTCCAATCTTCCCAAATTCTGATAGAGGGCCATGAGACTTAGACCTGAGTGCAAAAATGGAGGCTCTAGCCCCTTCCAGAGCTGAGATATCGAAACTCAAAAATTCGGCCCGAAAAAAAAAACGACAGTGGTACCCCTTACGTTTTTTTTTTGGGCGAAAAATTAAGTTTCTCCAATCTTCCCAAATTCTGATAGAGGGCCATGAGACTTAGACCTGAGTGCAAAAATGGAGGTTCTAGCCCCTTCCAGAGCTGAGATATCGAAACTCAAAAATTCGGCCCGAAAAAAAAACGACAGTGGTACCCCTTACGTTTTTTTTTTGGGCGAAAAATTAAGTTTCTCCAATCTTCCCAAATTCTGATAGAGGGCCATGAGACTTAGACCTGAGTGCAAAAATGGAGGCTCTAGCCCCTTCCAGAGCTGAGATATCGAAACTCAAAAATTCGGCCCGAAAAAAAAACGACAGTGGTACCCCTTACGTTTTTTTTTTTGGCGAAAAATTAAGTTTCTCCAATCTTCCCAAATTCTGATAGAGGGCCATGAGACTTAGACCTGAGTGCAAAAATGGAGGTTCTAGCCCCTTCCAGAGCTGAGATATCGAAACTCAAAAATTCGGCCCGAAAAAAAAACGACAGTGGTACCCCTTACGTTTTTTTTTTGGGCGAAAAATTAAGTTTCTCCAATCTTCCCAAATTCTGATAGAGGGCCATGAGACTTAGACCTGAGTGCAAAAATGGAGGTTCTAGCCCCTTCCAGAGCTGAGATATCGAAACTCAAAAATTCGGCCCGAAAAAAAAACACGACAGTGGTTTACGTTTTTTTTTTGGGCGAAAAATTAAGTTTCTCCAATCTTCCCAAATTCTGATAGAGGGCCATGAGACTTAGACCTGAGTGCAAAAATGGAGGTTCTAGCCCCTTCCAGAGCTGAGATATCGAAACTCAAAAATTCGGCCCGAAAAAAAAACGACAGTGGTACCCCTTACGTTTTTTTTTTGGGCGAAAAATTAAGTTTCTCCAATCTTCCCAAATTCTGATAGAGGGCCATGAGACTTAGACCTGAGTGCAAAAATGGAGGTTCTAGCCCCTTCCAGAGCTGAGATATCGAAACTCAAAAATTCGGCCCGAAAAAAAAACGACAGTGGTACCCCTTACGTTTTTTTTTTGGGGCGAAAAATTAAGTTTCTCCAATCTTCCCAAATTCTGATAGAGGGCCATGAGACTTAGACCTGAGTGCAAAAATGGAGGTTCTAGCCCCTTCCAGAGCTGAGATATCGAAACTCAAAAATTCGGCCCGAAAAAAAAACGACAGTGGTACCCCTTACGTTTTTTTTTTTGGGCGAAAAATTAAGTTTCTCCAATCTTCCCAAATTCTGATAGAGGGCCATGAGACTTAGACCTGAGTGCAAAAATGGAGGTTCTAGCCCCTTCCAGAGCTGAGATATCGAAACTCAAAAATTCGGCCCGAAAAAAAAAACGACAGTGGTACCCCTTACGTTTTTTTTTTTGGGCGAAAAATTAAGTTTCTCCAATCTTCCCAAATTCTGATAGAGGGCCATGAGACTTAGACCTGAGTGCAAAAATGGAGGTTCTAGCCCCTTCCAGAGCTGAGATATCGAAACTCAAAAATTCGGCCCGAAAAAAAAACGACAGTGGTACCCCTTACGTTTTTTTTTTGGGCGAAAAATTAAGTTTCTCCAATCTTCCCAAATTCTGATAGAGGGCCATGAGACTTAGACCTGAGTGCAAAAATGGAGGTTCTAGCCCCTTCCAGAGCTGAGATATCGAAACTCAAAAATTCGGCCCGAAAAAAAAACGACAGTGGTACCCCTTACGTTTTTTTTTTTGGGCGAAAAATTAAGTTTCTCCAATCTTCCCAAATTCTGATAGAGGGCCATGAGACTTAGACCTGAGTGCAAAAATGGAGGTTCTAGCCCCTTCCAGAGCTGAGATATCGAAACTCAAAAATTCGGCCCGAAAAAAAAACGACAGTGGTACCCCTTACGTTTTTTTTTTGGGCGAAAAATTAAGTTTCTCCAATCTTCCCAAATTCTGATAGAGGGCCATGAGACTTAGACCTGAGTGCAAAAATGGAGGTTCTAGCCCCTTCCAGAGCTGAGATATCGAAACTCAAAAATTCGGCCCGAAAAAAAAACGACAGTGGTACCCCTTACGTTTTTTTTTTTGGGCGAAAAATTAAGTTTCTCCAATCTTCCCAAATTCTGATAGAGGGCCATGAGACTTAGACCTGAGTGCAAAAATGGAGGTTCTAGCCCCTTCCAGAGCTGAGATATCGAAACTCAAAAATTCGGCCCGAAAAAAAAACGACAGTGGTACCCCTTACGTTTTTTTTTTGGGCGAAAAATTAAGTTTCTCCAATCTTCCCAAATTCTGATAGAGGGCCATGAGACTTAGACCTGAGTGCAAAAATGGAGGTTCTAGCCCCTTCCAGAGCTGAGATATCGAAACTCAAAAATTCGGCCCGAAAAAAAAACGACAGTGGTACCCCTTACGTTTTTTTTTTTGGGCGAAAAATTAAGTTTCTCCAATCTTCCCAAATTCTGATAGAGGGCCATGAGACTTAGACCTGAGTGCAAAAATGGAGGTTCTAGCCCCTTCCAGAGCTGAGATATCGAAACTCAAAAATTCGGCCCGAAAAAAAAAACGACAGTGGTACCCCTTACGTTTTTTTTTTTGGGCGAAAAATTAAGTTTCTCCAATCTTCCCAAATTCTGATAGAGGGCCATGAGACTTAGACCTGAGTGCAAAAATGGAGGTTCTAGCCCCTTCCAGAGCTGAGATATCGAAACTCAAAAATTCGGCCCGAAAAAAAAACGACAGTGGTACCCCTTACGTTTTTTTTTTTGGGCGAAAAATTAAGTTTCTCCAATCTTCCCAAATTCTGATAGAGGGCCATGAGACTTAGACCTGAGTGCAAAAATGGAGGCTCTAGCCCCTTCCAGAGCTGAGATATCGAAACTCAAAAATTCGGCCCGAAAAAAAAACGACAGTGGTACCCCTTACGTTTTTTTTTTTGGGCGAAAAATTAAGTTTCTCCAATCTTCCCAAATTCTGATAGAGGGCCATGAGACTTAGACCTGAGTGCAAAAATGGAGGTTCTAGCCCCTTCCAGAGCTGAGATATCGAAACTCAAAAATTCGGCCCGAAAAAAAAACGACAGTGGTACCCCTTACGTTTTTTTTTTGGGCGAAAAATTAAGTTTCTCCAATCTTCCCAAATTCTGATAGAGGGCCATGAGACTTAGACCTGAGTGCAAAAATGGAGGTTCTAGCCCCTTCCAGAGCTGAGATATCGAAACTCAAAAATTCGGCCCGAAAAAAAAACGACAGTGGTACCCCTTACGTTTTTTTTTTTGGGCGAAAAATTAAGTTTCTCCAATCTTCCCAAATTCTGATAGAGGGCCATGAGACTTAGACCTGAGTGCAAAAATGGAGGTCTAGCCCCTTCCAGAGCTGAGATATCGAAACTCAAAAATTCGGCCCGAAAAAAAAACGACAGTGGTACCCCTTACGTTTTTTTTTTGGGCGAAAAATTAAGTTTCTCCAATCTTCCCAAATTCTGATAGAGGGCCATGAGACTTAGACCTGAGTGCAAAAATGGAGGTTCTAGCCCCTTCCAGAGCTGAGATATCGAAACTCAAAAATTCGGCCCGAAAAAAAAACGACAGTGGTACCCCTTACGTTTTTTTTTTGGGCGAAAAATTAAGTTTCTCCAATCTTCCCAAATTCTGATAGAGGGCCATGAGACTTAGACCTGAGTGCAAAAATGGAGGTTCTAGCCCCTTCCAGAGCTGAGATATCGAAACTCAAAAATTCGGCCCGAAAAAAAAACGACAGTGGTACCCCTTACGTTTTTTTTTTTGGGCGAAAAATTAAGTTTCTCCAATCTTCCCAAATTCTGATAGAGGGCCATGAGACTTAGACCTGAGTGCAAAAATGGAGGCTCTAGCCCCTTCCAGAGCTGAGATATCGAAACTCAAAAATTCGGCCCGAAAAAAAAACGACAGTGGTACCCCTTACGTTTTTTTTTTTGGGCGAAAAATTAAGTTTCTCCAATCTTCCCAAATTCTGATAGAGGGCCATGAGACTTAGACCTGAGTGCAAAAATGGAGGCTCTAGCCCCTTCCAGAGCTGAGATATCGAAACTCAAAAATTCGGCCCGAAAAAAAAACGACAGTGGTACCCCTTACGTTTTTTTTTTTGGGCGAAAAATTAAGTTTCTCCAATCTTCCCAAATTCTGATAGAGGGCCATGAGACTTAGACCTGAGTGCAAAAATGGAGGCTCTAGCCCCTTCCAGAGCTGAGATATCGAAACTCAAAAATTCGGCCCGAAAAAAAAACGACAGTGGTACCCCTTACGTTTTTTTTTTTGGGCGAAAAATTAAGTTTCTCCAATCTTCCCAAATTCTGATAGAGGGCCATGAGACTTAGACCTGAGTGCAAAAATGGAGGCTCTAGCCCCTTCCAGAGCTGAGATATCGAAACTCAAAAATTCGGCCCGAAAAAAAAACGACAGTGGTACCCCTTACGTTTTTTTTTTTGGGCGAAAAATTAAGTTTCTCCAATCTTCCCAAATTCTGATAGAGGGCCATGAGACTTAGACCTGAGTGCAAAAATGGAGGCTCTAGCCCCTTCCAGAGCTGAGATATCGAAACTCAAAAATTCGGCCCGAAAAAAAAACGACAGTGGTACCCCTTACGTTTTTTTTTTTGGGCGAAAAATTAAGTTTCTCCAATCTTCCCAAATTCTGATAGAGGGCCATGAGACTTAGACCTGAGTGCAAAAATGGAGGCTCTAGCCCCTTCCAGAGCTGAGATATCGAAACTCAAAAATTCGGCCCGAAAAAAAAACGACAGTGGTACCCCTTACGTTTTTTTTTTGGGCGAAAAATTAAGTTTCTCCAATCTTCCCAAATTCTGATAGAGGGCCATGAGACTTAGACCTGAGTGCAAAAATGGAGGTTCTAGCCCCTTCCAGAGCTGAGATATCGAAACTCAAAAATTCGGCCCGAAAAAAAAACGACAGTGGTACCCCTTACGTTTTTTTTTTTGGGCGAAAAATTAAGTTTCTCCAATCTTCCCAAATTCTGATAGAGGGCCATGAGACTTAGACCTGAGTGCAAAAATGGAGGCTCTAGCCCCTTCCAGAGCTGAGATATCGAAACTCAAAAATTCGGCCCGAAAAAAAAACGACAGTGGTACCCCTTACGTTTTTTTTTTTGGGCGAAAAATTAAGTTTCTCCAATCTTCCCAAATTCTGATAGAGGGCCATGAGACTTAGACCTGAGTGCAAAAATGGAGGCTCTAGCCCCTTCCAGAGCTGAGATATCGAAACTCAAAAATTCGGCCCGAAAAAAAAACGACAGTGGTACCCCTTACGTTTTTTTTTTGGGCGAAAAATTAAGTTTCTCCAATCTTCCCAAATTCTGATAGAGGGCCATGAGACTTAGACCTGAGTGCAAAAATGGAGGCTCTAGCCCCTTCCAGAGCTGAGATATCGAAACTCAAAAATTCGGCCCGAAAAAAAAACGACAGTGGTACCCCTTACGTTTTTTTTTTGGGCGAAAAATTAAGTTTCTCCAATCTTCCCAAATTCTGATAGAGGGCCATGAGACTTAGACCTGAGTGCAAAAATGGAGGCTCTAGCCCCTTCCAGAGCTGAGATATCGAAACTCAAAAATTCGGCCCGAAAAAAAAACGACAGTGGTACCCCTTACGTTTTTTTTTTGGGCGAAAAATTAAGTTTCTCCAATCTTCCCAAATTCTGATAGAGGGCCATGAGACTTAGACCTGAGTGCAAAAATGGAGGTTCTAGCCCCTTCCAGAGCTGAGATATCGAAACTCAAAAATTCGGCCCGAAAAAAAAACGACAGTGGTACCCCTTACGTTTTTTTTTTTGGGCGAAAAATTAAGTTTCTCCAATCTTCCCAAATTCTGATAGAGGGCCATGAGACTTAGACCTGAGTGCAAAAATGGAGGCTCTAGCCCCTTCCAGAGCTGAGATATCGAAACTCAAAAATTCGGCCCGAAAAAAAAACGACAGTGGTACCCCTTACGTTTTTTTTTTTGGGCGAAAAATTAAGTTTCTCCAATCTTCCCAAATTCTGATAGAGGGCCATGAGACTTAGACCTGAGTGCAAAAATGGAGGCTCTAGCCCCTTCCAGAGCTGAGATATCGAAACTCAAAAATTCGGCCCGAAAAAAAAACGACAGTGGTACCCCTTACGTTTTTTTTTTTGGGCGAAAAATTAAGTTTCTCCAATCTTCCCAAATTCTGATAGAGGGCCATGAGACTTAGACCTGAGTGCAAAAATGGAGGCTCTAGCCCCTTCCAGAGCTGAGATATCGAAACTCAAAAATTCGGCCCGAAAAAAAAACGACAGTGGTACCCCTTACGTTTTTTTTTTTGGGCGAAAAATTAAGTTTCTCCAATCTTCCCAAATTCTGATAGAGGGCCATGAGACTTAGACCTGAGTGCAAAAATGGAGGCTCTAGCCCCTTCCAGAGCTGAGATATCGAAACTCAAAAATTCGGCCCGAAAAAAAAACGACAGTGGTACCCCTTACGTTTTTTTTTTTGGGCGAAAAATTAAGTTTCTCCAATCTTCCCAAATTCTGATAGAGGGCCATGAGACTTAGACCTGAGTGCAAAAATGGAGGCTCTAGCCCCTTCCAGAGCTGAGATATCGAAACTCAAAAATTCGGCCCGAAAAAAAAACGACAGTGGTACCCCTTACGTTTTTTTTTTTGGGCGAAAAATTAAGTTTCTCCAATCTTCCCAAATTCTGATAGAGGGCCATGAGACTTAGACCTGAGTGCAAAAATGGAGGCTCTAGCCCCTTCCAGAGCTGAGATATCGAAACTCAAAAATTCGGCCCGAAAAAAAAACGACAGTGGTACCCCTTACGTTTTTTTTTTGGGCGAAAAATTAAGTTTCTCCAATCTTCCCAAATTCTGATAGAGGGCCATGAGACTTAGACCTGAGTGCAAAAATGGAGGCTCTAGCCCCTTCCAGAGCTGAGATATCGAAACTCAAAAATTCGGCCCGAAAAAAAAACGACAGTGGTACCCCTTACGTTTTTTTTTTTGGGCGAAAAATTAAGTTTCTCCAATCTTCCCAAATTCTGATAGAGGGCCATGAGACTTAGACCTGAGTGCAAAAATGGAGGCTCTAGCCCCTTCCAGAGCTGAGATATCGAAACTCAAAAATTCGGCCCGAAAAAAAAACGACAGTGGTACCCCTTACGTTTTTTTTTTTGGGCGAAAAATTAAGTTTCTCCAATCTTCCCAAATTCTGATAGAGGGCCATGAGACTTAGACCTGAGTGCAAAAATGGAGGCTCTAGCCCCTTCCAGAGCTGAGATATCGAAACTCAAAAATTCGGCCCGAAAAAAAAACGACAGTGGTACCCCTTACGTTTTTTTTTTTGGGCGAAAAATTAAGTTTCTCCAATCTTCCCAAATTCTGATAGAGGGCCATGAGACTTAGACCTGAGTGCAAAAATGGAGGCTCTAGCCCCTTCCAGAGCTGAGATATCGAAACTCAAAAATTCGGCCCGAAAAAAAAACGACAGTGGTACCCCTTACGTTTTTTTTTTGGGCGAAAAATTAAGTTTCTCCAATCTTCCCAAATTCTGATAGAGGGCCATGAGACTTAGACCTGAGTGCAAAAATGGAGGCTCTAGCCCCTTCCAGAGCTGAGATATCGAAACTCAAAAATTCGGCCCGAAAAAAAAACGACAGTGGTACCCCTTACGTTTTTTTTTTTGGGCGAAAAATTAAGTTTCTCCAATCTTCCCAAATTCTGATAGAGGGCCATGAGACTTAGACCTGAGTGCAAAAATGGAGGCTCTAGCCCCTTCCAGAGCTGAGATATCGAAACTCAAAAATTCGGCCCGAAAAAAAAACGACAGTGGTACCCCTTACGTTTTTTTTTTGGGCGAAAAATTAAGTTTCTCCAATCTTCCCAAATTCTGATAGAGGGCCATGAGACTTAGACCTGAGTGCAAAAATGGAGGCTCTAGCCCCTTCCAGAGCTGAGATATCGAAACTCAAAAATTCGGCCCGAAAAAAAAACGACAGTGGTACCCCTTACGTTTTTTTTTTGGGCGAAAAATTAAGTTTCTCCAATCTTCCCAAATTCTGATAGAGGGCCATGAGACTTAGACCTGAGTGCAAAAATGGAGGCTCTAGCCCCTTCCAGAGCTGAGATATCGAAACTCAAAAATTCGGCCCGAAAAAAAAACGACAGTGGTACCCCTTACGTTTTTTTTTTTGGGCGAAAAATTAAGTTTCTCCAATCTTCCCAAATTCTGATAGAGGGCCATGAGACTTAGACCTGAGTGCAAAAATGGAGGCTCTAGCCCCTTCCAGAGCTGAGATATCGAAACTCAAAAATTCGGCCCGAAAAAAAAAACGACAGTGGTACCCCTTACGTTTTTTTTTTGGGCGAAAAATTAAGTTTCTCCAATCTTCCCAAATTCTGATAGAGGGCCATGAGACTTAGACCTGAGTGCAAAAATGGAGGCTCTAGCCCCTTCCAGAGCTGAGATATCGAAACTCAAAAATTCGGCCCGAAAAAAAAACGACAGTGGTACCCCTTACGTTTTTTTTTTGGGCGAAAAATTAAGTTTCTCCAATCTTCCCAAATTCTGATAGAGGGCCATGAGACTTAGACCTGAGTGCAAAAATGGAGGCTCTAGCCCCTTCCAGAGCTGAGATATCGAAACTCAAAAATTCGGCCCGAAAAAAAAACGACAGTGGTACCCCTTACGTTTTTTTTTTTGGGCGAAAAATTAAGTTTCTCCAATCTTCCCAAATTCTGATAGAGGGCCATGAGACTTAGACCTGAGTGCAAAAATGGAGGCTCTAGCCCCTTCCAGAGCTGAGATATCGAAACTCAAAAATTCGGCCCGAAAAAAAAACGACAGTGGTACCCCTTACGTTTTTTTTTTTGGGCGAAAAATTAAGTTTCTCCAATCTTCCCAAATTCTGATAGAGGGCCATGAGACTTAGACCTGAGTGCAAAAATGGAGGCTCTAGCCCCTTCCAGAGCTGAGATATCGAAACTCAAAAATTCGGCCCGAAAAAAAAACGACAGTGGTACCCCTTACGTTTTTTTTTTGGGCGAAAAATTAAGTTTCTCCAATCTTCCCAAATTCTGATAGAGGGCCATGAGACTTAGACCTGAGTGCAAAAATGGAGGCTCTAGCCCCTTCCAGAGCTGAGATATCGAAACTCAAAAATTCGGCCCGAAAAAAAAACGACAGTGGTACCCCTTACGTTTTTTTTTTGGGCGAAAAATTAAGTTTCTCCAATCTTCCCAAATTCTGATAGAGGGCCATGAGACTTAGACCTGAGTGCAAAAATGGAGGCTCTAGCCCCTTCCAGAGCTGAGATATCGAAACTCAAAAATTCGGCCCGAAAAAAAAACGACAGTGGTACCCCTTACGTTTTTTTTTTGGGCGAAAAATTAAGTTTCTCCAATCTTCCCAAATTCTGATAGAGGGCCATGAGACTTAGACCTGAGTGCAAAAATGGAGGCTCTAGCCCCTTCCAGAGCTGAGATATCGAAACTCAAAAATTCGGCCCGAAAAAAAAACGACAGTGGTACCCCTTACGTTTTTTTTTTGGGCGAAAAATTAAGTTTCTCCAATCTTCCCAAATTCTGATAGAGGGCCATGAGACTTAGACCTGAGTGCAAAAATGGAGGCTCTAGCCCCTTCCAGAGCTGAGATATCGAAACTCAAAAATTCGGCCCGAAAAAAAAACGACAGTGGTACCCCTTACGTTTTTTTTTTTGGGCGAAAAATTAAGTTTCTCCAATCTTCCCAAATTCTGATAGAGGGCCATGAGACTTAGACCTGAGTGCAAAAATGGAGGCTCTAGCCCCTTCCAGAGCTGAGATATCGAAACTCAAAAATTCGGCCCGAAAAAAAAACGACAGTGGTACCCCTTACGTTTTTTTTTTTGGGCGAAAAATTAAGTTTCTCCAATCTTCCCAAATTCTGATAGAGGGCCATGAGACTTAGACCTGAGTGCAAAAATGGAGGCTCTAGCCCCTTCCAGAGCTGAGATATCGAAACTCAAAAATTCGGCCCGAAAAAAAAACGACAGTGGTACCCCTTACGTTTTTTTTTTGGGCGAAAAATTAAGTTTCTCCAATCTTCCCAAATTCTGATAGAGGGCCATGAGACTTAGACCTGAGTGCAAAAATGGAGGCTCTAGCCCCTTCCAGAGCTGAGATATCGAAACTCAAAAATTCGGCCCGAAAAAAAAACGACAGTGGTACCCCTTACGTTTTTTTTTTTGGGCGAAAAATTAAGTTTCTCCAATCTTCCCAAATTCTGATAGAGGGCCATGAGACTTAGACCTGAGTGCAAAAATGGAGGCTCTAGCCCCTTCCAGAGCTGAGATATCGAAACTCAAAAATTCGGCCCGAAAAAAAAACGACAGTGGTACCCCTTACGTTTTTTTTTTGGGCGAAAAATTAAGTTTCTCCAATCTTCCCAAATTCTGATAGAGGGCCATGAGACTTAGACCTGAGTGCAAAAATGGAGGCTCTAGCCCCTTCCAGAGCTGAGATATCGAAACTCAAAAATTCGGCCCGAAAAAAAAACGACAGTGGTACCCCTTACGTTTTTTTTTTGGGCGAAAAATTAAGTTTCTCCAATCTTCCCAAATTCTGATAGAGGGCCATGAGACTTAGACCTGAGTGCAAAAATGGAGGCTCTAGCCCCTTCCAGAGCTGAGATATCGAAACTCAAAAATTCGGCCCGAAAAAAAAACGACAGTGGTACCCCTTACGTTTTTTTTTTGGGCGAAAAATTAAGTTTCTCCAATCTTCCCAAATTCTGATAGAGGGCCATGAGACTTAGACCTGAGTGCAAAAATGGAGGCTCTAGCCCCTTCCAGAGCTGAGATATCGAAACTCAAAAATTCGGCCCGAAAAAAAAACGACAGTGGTACCCCTTACGTTTTTTTTTTTGGGCGAAAAATTAAGTTTCTCCAATCTTCCCAAATTCTGATAGAGGGCCATGAGACTTAGACCTGAGTGCAAAAATGGAGGCTCTAGCCCCTTCCAGAGCTGAGATATCGAAACTCAAAAATTCGGCCCGAAAAAAAAACGACAGTGGTACCCCTTACGTTTTTTTTTTTGGGCGAAAAATTAAGTTTCTCCAATCTTCCCAAATTCTGATAGAGGGCCATGAGACTTAGACCTGAGTGCAAAAATGGAGGCTCTAGCCCCTTCCAGAGCTGAGATATCGAAACTCAAAAATTCGGCCCGAAAAAAAAACGACAGTGGTACCCCTTACGTTTTTTTTTTTGGGCGAAAAATTAAGTTTCTCCAATCTTCCCAAATTCTGATAGAGGGCCATGAGACTTAGACCTGAGTGCAAAAATGGAGGCTCTAGCCCCTTCCAGAGCTGAGATATCGAAACTCAAAAATTCGGCCCGAAAAAAAAAACGACAGTGGTACCCCTTACGTTTTTTTTTTTGGGCGAAAAATTAAGTTTCTCCAATCTTCCCAAATTCTGATAGAGGGCCATGAGACTTAGACCTGAGTGCAAAAATGGAGGCTCTAGCCCCTTCCAGAGCTGAGATATCGAAACTCAAAAATTCGGCCCGAAAAAAAAACGACAGTGGTACCCCTTACGTTTTTTTTTTTGGGCGAAAAATTAAGTTTCTCCAATCTTCCCAAATTCTGATAGAGGGCCATGAGACTTAGACCTGAGTGCAAAAATGGAGGCTCTAGCCCCTTCCAGAGCTGAGATATCGAAACTCAAAAATTCGGCCCGAAAAAAAAACGACAGTGGTACCCCTTACGTTTTTTTTTTGGGCGAAAAATTAAGTTTCTCCAATCTTCCCAAATTCTGATAGAGGGCCATGAGACTTAGACCTGAGTGCAAAAATGGAGGCTCTAGCCCCTTCCAGAGCTGAGATATCGAAACTCAAAAATTCGGCCCGAAAAAAAAACGACAGTGGTACCCCTTACGTTTTTTTTTTTGGGCGAAAAATTAAGTTTCTCCAATCTTCCCAAATTCTGATAGAGGGCCATGAGACTTAGACCTGAGTGCAAAAATGGAGGCTCTAGCCCCTTCCAGAGCTGAGATATCGAAACTCAAAAATTCGGCCCGAAAAAAAAAACGACAGTGGTACCCCTTACGTTTTTTTTTTTGGGCGAAAAATTAAGTTTCTCCAATCTTCCCAAATTCTGATAGAGGGCCATGAGACTTAGACCTGAGTGCAAAAATGGAGGCTCTAGCCCCTTCCAGAGCTGAGATATCGAAACTCAAAAATTCGGCCCGAAAAAAAAAACGACAGTGGTACCCCTTACGTTTTTTTTTTGGGCGAAAAATTAAGTTTCTCCAATCTTCCCAAATTCTGATAGAGGGCCATGAGACTTAGACCTGAGTGCAAAAATGGAGGCTCTAGCCCCTTCCAGAGCTGAGATATCGAAACTCAAAAATTCGGCCCGAAAAAAAAACGACAGTGGTACCCCTTACGTTTTTTTTTTTGGGCGAAAAATTAAGTTTCTCCAATCTTCCCAAATTCTGATAGAGGGCCATGAGACTTAGACCTGAGTGCAAAAATGGAGGCTCTAGCCCCTTCCAGAGCTGAGATATCGAAACTCAAAAATTCGGCCCGAAAAAAAAACGACAGTGGTACCCCTTACGTTTTTTTTTTTGGGCGAAAAATTAAGTTTCTCCAATCTTCCCAAATTCTGATAGAGGGCCATGAGACTTAGACCTGAGTGCAAAAATGGAGGCTCTAGCCCCTTCCAGAGCTGAGATATCGAAACTCAAAAATTCGGCCCGAAAAAAAAACGACAGTGGTACCCCTTACGTTTTTTTTTTTGGGCGAAAAATTAAGTTTCTCCAATCTTCCCAAATTCTGATAGAGGGCCATGAGACTTAGACCTGAGTGCAAAAATGGAGGCTCTAGCCCCTTCCAGAGCTGAGATATCGAAACTCAAAAATTCGGCCCGAAAAAAAAACGACAGTGGTACCCCTTACGTTTTTTTTTTTGGGCGAAAAATTAAGTTTCTCCAATCTTCCCAAATTCTGATAGAGGGCCATGAGACTTAGACCTGAGTGCAAAAATGGAGGCTCTAGCCCCTTCCAGAGCTGAGATATCGAAACTCAAAAATTCGGCCCGAAAAAAAAACGACAGTGGTACCCCTTACGTTTTTTTTTTGGGCGAAAAATTAAGTTTCTCCAATCTTCCCAAATTCTGATAGAGGGCCATGAGACTTAGACCTGAGTGCAAAAATGGAGGCTCTAGCCCCTTCCAGAGCTGAGATATCGAAACTCAAAAATTCGGCCCGAAAAAAAAACGACAGTGGTACCCCTTACGTTTTTTTTTTTGGGCGAAAAATTAAGTTTCTCCAATCTTCCCAAATTCTGATAGAGGGCCATGAGACTTAGACCTGAGTGCAAAAATGGAGGCTCTAGCCCCTTCCAGAGCTGAGATATCGAAACTCAAAAATTCGGCCCGAAAAAAAAACGACAGTGGTACCCCTTACGTTTTTTTTTTTGGGCGAAAAATTAAGTTTCTCCAATCTTCCCAAATTCTGATAGAGGGCCATGAGACTTAGACCTGAGTGCAAAAATGGAGGCTCTAGCCCCTTCCAGAGCTGAGATATCGAAACTCAAAAATTCGGCCCGAAAAAAAAACGACAGTGGTACCCCTTACGTTTTTTTTTTGGGCGAAAAATTAAGTTTCTCCAATCTTCCCAAATTCTGATAGAGGGCCATGAGACTTAGACCTGAGTGCAAAAATGGAGGCTCTAGCCCCTTCCAGAGCTGAGATATCGAAACTCAAAAATTCGGCCCGAAAAAAAAACGACAGTGGTACCCCTTACGTTTTTTTTTTTGGGCGAAAAATTAAGTTTCTCCAATCTTCCCAAATTCTGATAGAGGGCCATGAGACTTAGACCTGAGTGCAAAAATGGAGGCTCTAGCCCCTTCCAGAGCTGAGATATCGAAACTCAAAAATTCGGCCCGAAAAAAAAACGACAGTGGTACCCCTTACGTTTTTTTTTTTGGGCGAAAAATTAAGTTTCTCCAATCTTCCCAAATTCTGATAGAGGGCCATGAGACTTAGACCTGAGTGCAAAAATGGAGGCTCTAGCCCCTTCCAGAGCTGAGATATCGAAACTCAAAAATTCGGCCCGAAAAAAAAACGACAGTGGTACCCCTTACGTTTTTTTTTTTGGGCGAAAAATTAAGTTTCTCCAATCTTCCCAAATTCTGATAGAGGGCCATGAGACTTAGACCTGAGTGCAAAAATGGAGGCTCTAGCCCCTTCCAGAGCTGAGATATCGAAACTCAAAAATTCGGCCCGAAAAAAAAACGACAGTGGTACCCCTTACGTTTTTTTTTTTGGGCGAAAAATTAAGTTTCTCCAATCTTCCCAAATTCTGATAGAGGGCCATGAGACTTAGACCTGAGTGCAAAAATGGAGGCTCTAGCCCCTTCCAGAGCTGAGATATCGAAACTCAAAAATTCGGCCCGAAAAAAAAACGACAGTGGTACCCCTTACGTTTTTTTTTTGGGCGAAAAATTAAGTTTCTCCAATCTTCCCAAATTCTGATAGAGGGCCATGAGACTTAGACCTGAGTGCAAAAATGGAGGCTCTAGCCCCTTCCAGAGCTGAGATATCGAAACTCAAAAATTCGGCCCGAAAAAAAAACGACAGTGGTACCCCTTACGTTTTTTTTTTGGGCGAAAAATTAAGTTTCTCCAATCTTCCCAAATTCTGATAGAGGGCCATGAGACTTAGACCTGAGTGCAAAAATGGAGGCTCTAGCCCCTTCCAGAGCTGAGATATCGAAACTCAAAAATTCGGCCCGAAAAAAAAACGACAGTGGTACCCCTTACGTTTTTTTTTTGGGCGAAAAATTAAGTTTCTCCAATCTTCCCAAATTCTGATAGAGGGCCATGAGACTTAGACCTGAGTGCAAAAATGGAGGCTCTAGCCCCTTCCAGAGCTGAGATATCGAAACTCAAAAATTCGGCCCGAAAAAAAAACGACAGTGGTACCCCTTACGTTTTTTTTTTTGGGCGAAAAATTAAGTTTCTCCAATCTTCCCAAATTCTGATAGAGGGCCATGAGACTTAGACCTGAGTGCAAAAATGGAGGCTCTAGCCCCTTCCAGAGCTGAGATATCGAAACTCAAAAATTCGGCCCGAAAAAAAAACGACAGTGGTACCCCTTACGTTTTTTTTTTTGGGCGAAAAATTAAGTTTCTCCAATCTTCCCAAATTCTGATAGAGGGCCATGAGACTTAGACCTGAGTGCAAAAATGGAGGCTCTAGCCCCTTCCAGAGCTGAGATATCGAAACTCAAAAATTCGGCCCGAAAAAAAAACGACAGTGGTACCCCTTACGTTTTTTTTTTTGGCGAAAAATTAAGTTTCTCCAATCTTCCCAAATTCTGATAGAGGGCCATGAGACTTAGACCTGAGTGCAAAAATGGAGGCTCTAGCCCCTTCCAGAGCTGAGATATCGAAACTCAAAAATTCGGCCCGAAAAAAAAACGACAGTGGTACCCCTTACGTTTTTTTTTTTGGCGAAAAATTAAGTTTCTCCAATCTTCCCAAATTCTGATAGAGGGCCATGAGACTTAGACCTGAGTGCAAAAATGGAGGCTCTAGCCCCTTCCAGAGCTGAGATATCGAAACTCAAAAATTCGGCCCGAAAAAAAAACGACAGTGGTACCCCTTACGTTTTTTTTTTTGGGCGAAAAATTAAGTTTCTCCAATCTTCCCAAATTCTGATAGAGGGCCATGAGACTTAGACCTGAGTGCAAAAATGGAGGCTCTAGCCCCTTCCAGAGCTGAGATATCGAAACTCAAAAATTCGGCCCGAAAAAAAAACGACAGTGGTACCCCTTACGTTTTTTTTTTTGGGCGAAAAATTAAGTTTCTCCAATCTTCCCAAATTCTGATAGAGGGCCATGAGACTTAGACCTGAGTGCAAAAATGGAGGCTCTAGCCCCTTCCAGAGCTGAGATATCGAAACTCAAAAATTCGGCCCGAAAAAAAAACGACAGTGGTACCCCTTACGTTTTTTTTTTTGGGCGAAAAATTAAGTTTCTCCAATCTTCCCAAATTCTGATAGAGGGCCATGAGACTTAGACCTGAGTGCAAAAATGGAGGCTCTAGCCCCTTCCAGAGCTGAGATATCGAAACTCAAAAATTCGGCCCGAAAAAAAAACGACAGTGGTACCCCTTACGTTTTTTTTTTGGGCGAAAAATTAAGTTTCTCCAATCTTCCCAAATTCTGATAGAGGGCCATGAGACTTAGACCTGAGTGCAAAAATGGAGGCTCTAGCCCCTTCCAGAGCTGAGATATCGAAACTCAAAAATTCGGCCCGAAAAAAAAAACGACAGTGGTACCCCTTACGTTTTTTTTTTGGGCGAAAAATTAAGTTTCTCCAATCTTCCCAAATTCTGATAGAGGGCCATGAGACTTAGACCTGAGTGCAAAAATGGAGGCTCTAGCCCCTTCCAGAGCTGAGATATCGAAACTCAAAAATTCGGCCCGAAAAAAAAACGACAGTGGTACCCCTTACGTTTTTTTTTTGGGCGAAAAATTAAGTTTCTCCAATCTTCCCAAATTCTGATAGAGGGCCATGAGACTTAGACCTGAGTGCAAAAATGGAGGCTCTAGCCCCTTCCAGAGCTGAGATATCGAAACTCAAAAATTCGGCCCGAAAAAAAAACGACAGTGGTACCCCTTACGTTTTTTTTTTTGGGGCGAAAAATTAAGTTTCTCCAATCTTCCCAAATTCTGATAGAGGGCCATGAGACTTAGACCTGAGTGCAAAAATGGAGGCTCTAGCCCCTTCCAGAGCTGAGATATCGAAACTCAAAAATTCGGCCCGAAAAAAAAACGACAGTGGTACCCCTTACGTTTTTTTTTTGGGCGAAAAATTAAGTTTCTCCAATCTTCCCAAATTCTGATAGAGGGCCATGAGACTTAGACCTGAGTGCAAAAATGGAGGCTCTAGCCCCTTCCAGAGCTGAGATATCGAAACTCAAAAATTCGGCCCGAAAAAAAAAACGACAGTGGTACCCCTTACGTTTTTTTTTTTTGGGCGAAAAATTAAGTTTCTCCAATCTTCCCAAATTCTGATAGAGGGCCATGAGACTTAGACCTGAGTGCAAAAATGGAGGCTCTAGCCCCTTCCAGAGCTGAGATATCGAAACTCAAAAATTCGGCCCGAAAAAAAACGACAGTGGTACCCCTTACGTTTTTTTTTGGGCGAAAAATTAAGTTTCTCCAATCTTCCCAAATTCTGATAGAGGGCCATGAGACTTAGACCTGAGTGCAAAAATGGAGGTTCTAGCCCCTTCCAGAGCTGAGATATCGAAACTCAAAAATTCGGCCCGAAAAAAAAACGACAGTGGTACCCCTTACGTTTTTTTTTTGGGCGAAAAATTAAGTTTCTCCAATCTTCCCAAATTCTGATAGAGGGCCATGAGACTTAGACCTGAGTGCAAAAATGGAGGTTCTAGCCCCTTCCAGAGCTGAGATATCGAAACTCAAAAATTCGGCCCGAAAAAAAAAAACGACAGTGGTACCCTTACGTTTTTTTGGGCGAAAAATTAAGTTTCTCCAATCTTCCCAAATTCTGATAGAGGGCCATGAGACTTAGACCTGAGTGCAAAAATGGAGGCTCTAGCCCCTTCCAGAGCTGAGATATCGAAACTCAAAAATTCGGCCCGAAAAAAAAAACGACAGTGGTACCCCTTACGTTTTTTTTTTGGGCAAAAATTAAGTTTCTCCAATCTTCCCAAATTCTGATAGAGGGCCATGAGACTTAGACCTGAGTGCAAAAATGGAGGTTCTAGCCCTTCCAGAGCTGAGATATCGAAACTCAAAAATTCGGCCCGAAAAAAAAAACGACAGTGGTACCCTTACGTTTTTTTTTTTTGGGCGAAAAAATTAAGTTTCTCCAATCTTCCCAAATTCTGATAGAGGGCCATGAGACTTAGACCTGAGTGCAAAAATGGAGGTTCTAGCCCCTTCCAGAGCTGAGATATCGAAACTCAAAAATTCGGCCCGAAAAAAAACGACAGTGGACCCCTTACGTTTTTTTTTTGGGCGAAAAATTAAGTTTCTCCAATCTTCCCAAATTCTGATAGAGGGCCATGAGACTTAGACCTGAGTGCAAAAATGGAGGTTCTAGCCCCTCCAGAGCTGAGATATCGAACTCAAAAATTCGGCCCGAAAAAAAAACGACAGGGTACCCCTTACGTTTTTTTTTTTGGGCGAAAAATTAAGTTTCTCCAATCTTCCCAAATTCTGATAGAGGGCCATGAGACTTAGACCTGAGTGCAAAAATGGAGGTTCTAGCCCCTTCCAGAGCTGAGATATCGAAACTCAAAAATTCGGCCCGAAAAAAAAACGACAGTGGTACCCCTTACGTTTTTTTTTTGGGCGAAAAATTAAGTTTCTCCAATCTTCCCAAATTCTGATAGAGGGCCATGAGACTTAGACCTGAGTGCAAAAATGGAGGTTCTAGCCCCTTCCAGAGCTGAGATATCGAAACTCAAAAATTCGGCCCGAAAAAAAAAACGACAGTGGTACCCCTTACGTTTTTTTTTTTGGGGCGAAAAATTAAGTTTCTCCAATCTTCCCAAATTCTGATAGAGGGCCATGAGACTTAGACCTGAGTGCAAAAATGGAGGTTCTAGCCCCTTCCAGAGCTGAGATATCGAAACTCAAAAATTCGGCCCGAAAAAAAAAACGACAGTGGTACCCCTTACGTTTTTTTTTTTGGGCGAAAAATTAAGTTTCTCCAATCTTCCCAAATTCTGATAGAGGGCCATGAGACTTAGACCTGAGTGCAAAAATGGAGGTTCTAGCCCCTTCCAGAGCTGAGATATCGAAACTCAAAAATTCGGCCCGAAAAAAAAAACGACAGTGGTACCCCTTACGTTTTTTTTTGGGCGAAAAATTAAGTTTCTCCAATCTTCCCAAATTCTGATAGAGGGCCATGAGACTTAGACCTGAGTGCAAAAATGGAGGTTCTAGCCCCTTCCAGAGCTGAGATATCGAAACTCAAAAATTCGGCCGAAAAAAAAACGACAGTGGTACCCCTTACGTTTTTTTTTTGGGGCGAAAAATTAAGTTTCTCCAATCTTCCCAAATTCTGATAGGGCCATGAGACTTAGACCTGAGTGCAAAAATGGAGGTTCTAGCCCTTCCAGAGCTGAGATATCGAAACTCAAAAATTCGGCCCGAAAAAAAAACGACAGTGGTACCCCTTACGTTTTTTTTTTTGGGCGAAAAATTAAGTTTCTCCAATCTTCCCAAATTCTGATAGAGGGCCATGAGACTTAGACCTGAGTGCAAAAATGGAGGTTCTAGCCCCTTCCAGAGCTGAGATATCGAAACTCAAAAATTCGGCCCGAAAAAAAAAACGACAGTGGTACCCCTTACGTTTTTTTTTGGGCGAAAAATTAAGTTTCTCCAATCTTCCCAAATTCTGATAGAGGGCCATGAGACTTAGACCTGAGTGCAAAAATGGAGGTTCTAGCCCCTTCCAGAGCTGAGATATCGAAACTCAAAAATTCGGCCCGAAAAAAAAACGACAGTGGTACCCCTTACGTTTTTTTTGGCGCGAAAAATTAAGTTTCTCCAATCTTCCCAAATTCTGATAGAGGGCCATGAGACTTAGACC